>CM073771.1:45573068-46173068 GCA_037158775.1 Hetaerina titia
ATAATTCACGACAGCCGTTAAGAGCCGAAGAGGTGAGGGATATGAAGGGAAATATTTACCGTGTCTCTTGAAGCAATAAAGAAAATCAAGGGAGATGTGGATACAAGAGGATGGGCGCAAGGGGGAGGGAGGAAGGAAGGAAACGAGAAAGGAAAGGGGGGGCGAAAGAACTTCCCAGGAATCCCAACCCTTTTGCGTCTCCCTCCCCCCGAGCCTTAACGAACCATATTTATGCCACCGTCATCGGGGAGTGTATGTATCTCATCGTTAGGAAAAATGACTATTCATTTTATGCCCCCTTCTCTCCCTTGTACACCGCTCTTTCCCCGCACCCCACTCCCCATGCCGGGGCTAAAAGCTTCCCCAACTCCGCTACCTCTCCGCGCACCCCCTCTCGCTCTCCTCCCCCCGCCCACCTATCCAGACCCCTTCCGACGAAATCAATGTGGTTTTATTACTCGCCAATACAACTTTAATACACGGCGCCGGCATTTACGATATCATGATTGCCGGACGCAATGCTAATGCACGGAGAATGGTTAAAAAGTCCCCTGGTTGGGGTACTGGAGTGAAAATAGAGTTCGGGAAGGGGGTGGGGAGAAGGTGTGGGCAGTCCTGTGCAAAGAGGGTGGGCACCTATCTCTCGAGAAGGCGAAACGGAGGGAAGAGTTGAGGGGACGAGGAGGGCTGGACAAAAAGAAGGGTGTGGCTGGCCTGATAAAAAAAAATAAAATAAAACTTGCCTCGAATAAGAACAACAGGGAAGAGATGGAGGGAGGGAGAGCGAGGAGAAAAAAAGGAGGAAAAAAATATTCACGGGTCATTTGATCTCAGTTTACATGTCCATTCGTTCCTTTTTTCGCTGTTTTTTCCTCGCTTTACCTTTTATTCTGCGAGGAAAAAAATCATATGATAAATAGCTTTTAACGGTTTGCAGAGAGGAGTGGGCGGTTCAAAACACGCGCTGCACTCCCCACACCGCACCTTCCCCTATCGAGCCGACGCTGATTGAGAATAAGGGCGGTTTTTATAATTGCCGCTTAAAACATATTCGGGCTGATCGTTTTCCGAATAAAAACGATCGGTAAAATATTACCAATTCCGATATTAGTTTTTGAAATGTTTTACAGTGGTCAGTTCAAGCCTGGGGAAAAAATAAAGTTTGGGAGGGAACAGTTTATTTCCCAAACACATGCTCACTTAAAAAGATTTCCCGCAGATTAACGCATGAATCACGTTAACGGCAGCAAAAATTCTCAGATCTGATATCCCTTCTGGAGAAGAAAATTTCTAACCACGAGAAACACAACGCATGACAGTGAACACTTGGAAAAAAATTTTTTACCTTGATTTAAAAGTTTCCGCGAAACGAAGAAATATTAAATGCCTTTAAGCATGGAATGCTAACATGGCTGCCGAGATCATCAAATAACAAAAAAATGGATTCTCCGCCAGAGAGAAATCGTAGGGACCAGAAAGCGCATCCAAGAATACAGCGTATTTATGTCTAATTAGCAAATAATAACGTGAAAGTGTTTTTCGAATGCCACTACTAACGAAACAGTATAGGTTTATCATTTAGGTTCTTAAAATATAAACAAGCAACTGATTAATGATCAACCTTCGACTGATTTAATGGGCCGTTAGGAATAGTCGCAGCAGATTTCGAAGCAACCAACCAGTTCAGTACAAGAAAGCAATAACCAGAACTTAATAATATGAGTAATGAAAACTTTTCCTATTCCGACACACAAATTTAATCTTCAATGCAAAGTTATTAACAATCGGGTTACGGAAAGTAATTTTCGTTGCCCGATTAAAAGTTTAAGTAGTATTTTTGGGAAAAAAAAATCTTTATCCAATTAAATTGAAAATGTAATTATGCTAGGTAATATACTTTCGAAAAGTAATTCAATTAATTTTACATTAAAAAAATATATATGGCTTTTAATGCTCAAGACCATCATCAAGCGGAGAAGTCTCCTTGACATGATTTTATACAGAGGAAAAATTTCAAGATAGAGGAAATTTTAATTTCCATTAAAATATCTCAACGATGCTGGTAGCGTGTTCCTTAATGAGCCCGTCAAGAATCAGAGAGACTTATCTCCCAATGCCTGCTGAGGCGAAATAAAAACCGCAAACGAGAATCCCTCGCCGGGAGCAGCGAAACCGAGCGGAGGCTGTACACATTTTCGGAAAGTTAAGCATGCAAATGACCAAGGGGTACCCGCAAAACCCAACACACACACCCTTAACAGCATTAAAAGGAATTCTCCCAATGCGGTGCCAAATGGAAAATCCTTGTTAAAGACCCGGTGCACCTCGCCTACCGACAAGCAAGGGAGAGAGTGTGGGGAATAAATAGAAAAATAAGAGCTACACTTTTAAGCCTTTATCAGAGACGCCGAGAGGAGGAGAGAGAGAGAGAAAGCACACAAGGTGAAGGAGAAAAACAATATGGACCACCAAATCGGTGAATTTGAATATTCATTCAACACACTCATTATTATTATCTCGTCTGCGGTGCAACGACCTCTATTTAAATAGGATCTAGACTACAGAGCATGTAGAAATGAAGGCCTGTGGTGTCAAGTGAGCGGGAAAGCACGATTCGCCAACCCCGTGTGAGAAACAAGAGCAATTGGAAATAGAACAAGTTCTCACAAAGTTCTCCAAAGATATATACTTGAGTTTTCTTTCCAACGGTGAACTAAAATTTTTGATAATACTTCATGGAAATATTCAGGTACTCTTTGGACGAATTTCATATAAATTTTAGAATCAGTAAAGGAACTTAAACTTATACGGTAAAGGAACGTTTGTTCATACAGACAGGTGAACGATGTGGATTGTTGCAGATTTTTCCAATTCACCAGTTGACCATAAAATAGAATACATATCAATTACATCAGCTAATTTATATCCAACAAAGTTAGTAATTTGATCAAACTTATATTATCACATTTTGGCTTTTTAACCATACCACGAAAAGAAGTCAAATCGTCCGCTATGCAGTATAATAAAAACCATTTTCGGAATTTGACGCTGAAAATTATACTAACTTACTGCAACAAGAAATATTAGGCTACATTCGGTCGTACGTAATTATTTTGTTGTCCACTGACTCAAATATCACATGATCAAAGTCCATAATGGCGAATAAAACCAGCACCTATGCACGAAAAATGTTCGTGGAAAGGTGCAAATTACGTTCATTTTTCTTTGGCTTTTATCGTATATTTTTTATTAAATTAACTAATAAATACTTAAGAGGATCCTCGACTCCATTAGGGAAGATGAGCGTTAGGAAATTGAAATTGTTCGCGTGGTATAGACACATTCCAGAAAAATGCTTAAGTCGTCAACATTGTGGTGCAATACAGAGACATCGGTTTTGCTGATGATGCAAGTAAAAAGTGAAAATCAGCCCGTTTCTAGGACATCTAAGTTTATCCACAGTGACTATACGACATATTTGGGAAAAAAAGCATTTCTCCTTTTAAAACATATCTCACACCTTTGTAAAATACATCATGAAAAAGTTAATTCCGGTACGCCTTATGGAAATATTAGGGAGCAACTAAAAGGTACTCGGGTTACACGAAAGGAGGCAATTATTGCCCTGAACCTGTAATTACTCTAGCAAAATGATTCACCAAAAATGTTTATCACCCGAGGATGAGTTTCAAAATAAACGGTATGATGTGGAATCTTCGTTGGAATCAGAGGATATTACCTTTTCCACTTTACATGATGTAGGACGTAAGCAATGGACGAAAACGTGAGTAGCATAATGAAATCTCCATCGTTTTAACAAATAAATGCCATTAAAAATACATTCAAACCATAATAGAGGCTTTAATCAACACATTCGCGCATACACAGAGTTTACCGCGTAAAACCTCAGGTAAGTAACCATGGCTTGTCTGAATAATTGACATTATCCGGCAAGAACTGTCAATTTGTTCCAGACAATGAAATTTGCTACTCATTGGATGCTCTTTTAACAAACGCTAAGGGGATAGAAGAGACAATTTTTCGTAGGCTGGCGTCAGATCGGAGGAATGGTTATAGGAGGCATCTCGACACACCAACCTAAGACGGGAGCGGAGAGAGACGAGGAACGTGGGCGAAGGTGTAAGTGGATGGAATTAGGGCAGGGGAGCGAAGGGTTGGAGAGAGATGGTATGGGTGGCTGACTGTTCTCCACCTTCCGTCCCGTGAAGTTTGCCGCCCGGTTGATTTGCATTCCTTGCCGCGCTTTCGTCGTATCCGGGGGGAGGGGGAAAGGGAAGGGTGAATATGAGCGGAGGGAGGAGGTGCGAGAGGAGAGCGGAGGCGGGCGGTGAGCCGCACCCACCGCAGCCCACCCCGGTGGTGGTACATCCCCACGGGGGAGGAAGAAGCACACGAGGGCTCGGGAGAGGCTTGCGGAGTCATTAGTACACGGCGGTCGGAAGCGGAGGAGGAAAGGAAAGCGGAGAGACGGAGAGGATGCGATGGAAGTCGAGAGGAAAAGAGAGAGAGGAAAGGCGTACGATTGGGATCCACGGAGGACGAGGTCAGCTGCTGAACCTAGGTCATGACCGACGGGAGAGGAGGCCCTTCGACGTCCGTCCCCAAGGACGGGCTCGCCGAGGACGGATGAAAAGAGTTCAAAGCAAAACCCCCCTTCCATTATGGCTGCGCACTTTGATCCCCTGGAATAAGAGAATCGACTGAGAGAACGCGAGTACGAGCAACTAATTGAGTTTGAAAGAATTGTAATGGCAGAACTCAACTCACCTGAACGTTGGTGGATAAACAAAGGTAATGACACGTGTACCAACTCTATGTCTCTATGACCTAGCAAGTTTATAATAATAATAATTCCATCTATTCAATGAAGTCCCAGGAAACTCCAGAAAAAATTAACTAGACTAAGATCAAGTAGCAGTATTAAAGTTTCTGTGATCGCCATGAAACTATTTTTTGGCCTAGATAACTTCTAAATGTACAATCACCCTTTTAATAGTACTAAAAGGGAATCTAAATTTCTTTATTATATTCCATTTTACATCAGAATACACAAAAAGTAACAAGTGCACACAAAATTGTGGCATGCATCTCTCAAGATATATTTCTCATGATGGATAAACATAAAGTTCAAACAGTTGGAATACGAAAAAAAAACTTGCGTCTGAGTTAGCAAGTGAACACAACAATCCTTGGAATTTAAATATACAAGAAACGTAGCTACGGTCGTGAATTAATTTAAACAAAAAATGCTGAGACCGTAAACTTGTTAACTGTGCAGTCCTCGGAATGTTAAAATGTAATAATATCACACAGGTCTGAATCAAGTGTCACGGGAGTAAGCACTGACTTAAGTGAACCAGGTAAGTATTTAGGCAATCTGATTCAGCATTCAAGTTCTCATTAAGAACCAACTAGAGCATAAAACCTTAGAATATATTAGTGCAAATCATAATTAGAAAACTTACAACATAAGAATGTTTCTGCACGAGTTGAGACACACACCTCACGAAAAAGTTTCCCAAGCTAGTGTACCGCAGAGATTGAAAGAAGGAAGATATAGTATTCCAAGGGAATCCAGGCGCCGGACGAAAAAGAACAAGGATTTAAGAAGCACATAAGACACGCGGACAGAGGCAGTGGAAGGGAGTGGACGAGAACAAACGCTGGCTCACGCACGGAGTGGAGTGAATCCAGTCGAGAGCGTGGACCACACACAAGGACGCGCGGCCAACGGCTCACACGGCGAGGCATTCCTAGGGAGACACCGGCGGCTCATTTCTCCTTATCGAACTCGGTAAATCGCTTCCACGAACGACGGCGGAGAGTAGTAGTTTGAGATGGAAGGAAGGGAGACCAAAAGAAGGGGAGGCAATAGAATCCCCGCCAACACTCACTGCAGAGAGCAAAAGCGGCAGTAGCTTATGGTGATTGATGGGAGACAACGGGACGGGAGTGCGGGAAATGGCTAAACTTGAAACGCTTTCTATTCCCCACCCACGACGTGGTCTTCCCGATTAATATATATATCCCTTCGCCCTTCAATGACTGTCCAACTGGTTAAAGGCGCAAACTATTCACAAATGTCACGACTTTAATCGCGAGGCCACAACAATGACTACTTCCAATGACGCCGTTCCTTCTTGAAGCGTTGTTTAGGAGATGGCGAGTTTTATGCAGCTCGCTGGTCAGTTAATTTCAAGGTTAGATACCTTCCATTGCAGCTTTCGTATGAAATATTGTGCCCCAAAGTGAATCAAAAACATTGTAATAGCTTCGCGAGGAACTTCTTAAGCTAATAACTAAAAGAGAAATACAACGATATTTCCTAATGGACAAAAAAAGTCAGGGAATACTTGATACTACAAAACTTGTAATGATGAATTTATGGTTGAGCCTTTCCTTTCCCGAATCAAAGAAACGTTTTTGGGTCGACTTCCATAATTAGTTATGCCATGCATTATTTTAACTTGCACTTTATATAAAATGTCCCAATGGTTTTCGCGTTTCAAGATTCAGATTTGCGCCTAAAAACTATCCTAACAAAACACCAGGAATGATATAAACTGAAGAACAGTGGAAGTTTAAATAAAATAAAAGTTTAGTTAAATTAAAAATATAGTAGCTAAATACAACATTTCAAGTACGTGTTACTGAAACGGAATACGAGTATTTTGACGGGCGGTTTAGCTATACGCCTCGAGGTTAGTCACGTTAAATATGTATATGACCTGCCTAGGCATTTTCATCCAAATTCAAATTCGGATGCTAATGAAATTCTCCCCCCAATTTCTCCGGAAAGTACTTTCATTCTTCCAATGTTTCTAAAACCTTCAAACCAATGGAGTAGTAATCTGATGAAAAAGTACACAAATTATTTTCACGCAAAAAAACAGCGGTTGCTAAATTCCATCCGTTCGGTCAATGCGGAAAGCTTCATCGGCTTAATGAATGCACGTAGGACCAACCGGTCGAACTGCCGAAGACCACCACCACCAGCCTCTAAGTGCTCCCCGGAGAGTTAACATTAAGCACGTGCATGTATTAACCACGATCCCCATTAGTAAATTGGACATCTGATTTAAGCAAATAGGCATGGTTAAGTCCATCCCGGGGAATGATTTGGAGAGAACCGGCTGCAGGGGAGGATTGGGAGGGGGCGAGGGAAGAGAGTGAAGGGAGGGACGATGCACAGGAAGAAAAAGTAATCTTTCTTTCCCTCCGGGACACGACTTGATCCTCACGCGAAAGGCGTGCGTGGTCTTGCACGGTTGCGCTCGGCCACTCCGAGTGTGACGGCGGAGAGGGTAGACCTCTATTATCCCCCCTTCCCCGATCCCAACCGCTCCTACTTACCTCCTCATCCCCCCCATCTACATAAACCGATACATTCCTATGTAACCACCCAAGACGTAATAAATGCGGAACCATGAGAAACCTTTCCAACTTTTCTCGAGAGAGAGAGAAAGAGAGAGAGACGGTTAGATAGGGAGAGGAAGAGAGGGACTTGGAACATAATGGAATAAAAGCATTTCGTGAAATAAAGCCTCCTCCCCCACCGCCACGACGTCTTTCTCCTCGCTGACTCCTGCTCGGGGAAACGCCGTGTGCGGGATGAACAATACAGGAATGTAGGGAGAGAAAGAGAAGAGAGGGGATGTTTAGGATTGTGGGAGCGGGGGAGGACGGGGGTGGAAGGGGTTTGAGTGGGGTTGGGGAGGTGGAAAGAAGGAGGGCTTGCTTGGCGGTTGGGCTTTAGTCGGGTCGGTGAAGATTGTGGGTTTTTCGTAATGGGCTTTCGGCAAAGGCAGGAGAGGATAATGAGGTGAGGTTAAATTTGAGAAATGGTTGCTGTAAAATGGCAAGGGGAGCACGCAGAACCAAGGTAGAGGACGACCGGGTTTGAGGGTCTTTGACATCCGCTGATGGTGATATTACTTTGAAGAGTAAAGAAATAGTGAACACTACGGGAACGCAAAAAATGAGCGGGGAATACGCACGTTTCTGTGTTCTTTCTCATAGTAGGCTTTGATTAATTTCGCCATATGGATCGATTAGCTGCGTAGCCTAGCAATGCCCTGAAATCCTTTCGATGGACGGGTATCAAGAGAAACGGGGGTCTTGGAAATTTGACAACATGATTTTCTCTTTTAACTTATGCCTCAAAGGGGCTCGTAATAAATTAACTAACTACCTGACACGAGAGCCTTGCAATCGAGGAACCCACTCGCTGATACACACTTTCTCTGCACTGTCAGTAACCCCCAACCGTCCCCCCCTCAATGTTTACCTAAATAATCCCATAGTTTTTTCACTTATGCCTTTAATACAAATCCTTGCTCCTAAAAATTACCAACGAAAATGAATTGCATACCTGAGAGATAGGCGATATATTTCCGATCAAAGGATGAATAATTTTTCTGGCTTTAAACCCATTTTCATGTACCACGAGTAAATCAGAGCATTTATCTTAAAACGTCCTACACACTCATCACCTCTTAATAAAAACAAGTTCATCTTAGTGCTGATATCGTAATTGCAAAAGAATGGTGGAAACTATTGAACCGGTTGAACTATTTTTGTGTTCATTAGTGGTCCAAGTTACAACCACATAAACGCACGCAGACCGCTCTGGTGCGCCTTTGTAGAGCGAGTATGTAAGAATGCATCAGAACCTGGTTTGGAGACCGCTTTGTATTAAAAAAAATGTTTTATTTACAACCTTTTTGACTTTCCTGTAAATAAGCACATAGTTTTTAAGAAATAGTCCATTACCTCCTCCCAATTGAACGGTTAAAACATCTCTATATTTATGAAAAATAGCGTGTTCATCAAATACATGCCAGCAATTTTCAAGAAGGATTGATGCCAGAAAGTAAACCGCGCGAAAACAGATTAATAGAGGAAAAATATAATAAAACGCTTCTCTTCTCTACAAATAATATTAAAACTCCAGTCTTTTCAAACACTTCAGTCTATTTACTTCGTAATGCGACCCACTCTCAAAGCAAACTTGGCGGTGTGTATAATATAGGGCTGACGCGAACCAATAATTTAACAGAAATTAAACTAATGGCAAGGAAAGCCTTTCAGCAGGTACGTGTAATCTCGAAATAATAACTCCCCGCATCCCAGACTCGAAAAACCCTTAAAACGAGAAAATTTATTTGGCGGGCTATTACGCAGGCGGAGTTCAATTATTATATGCTACGCCGACTATTACGCGAGCATTAAGGACACGTATCGCTACGCCCATGTCGTAAAGCGTCGACGGTTTGTGATTTCACTCACCATGCCTTCCTAGCCATTACCCGTAATCAAGAATAAAATTGGATAGCGAAGCCATAAAATTAAATAATCCTAAGCCTCGCTTACGTCAAAGAAATATTAGCAAACAATGATGCATAATACGCGAATAAGCGTTAACATCAAAGCACGGGTACAGACACCGTTTGTGCTTTCGATACACTTCGACGGCATATGGACAAAACATCCCTCTGATTCGCGCAAATTATTTTGATCCATCGCATACCATAAAATCACGGCAGATGTTCGCGTTATACCTGATGGTACGCCGCTCCAAACAACCTCCATAATGTATAATCTATGTGGACACGGGGAAGACATTACCATAGGAGCCAATATAAACTGCGTACAGAATGGCATTTCGTGGAGGGGAATACGATTTAATGCTGATGCTGAGGAACATGAGGCGCATCAGGCCACTACCGACAGTCATATGCTACAGATGTGAAGTGCGCCGTACCTAGGTTCTCCTTCCACGGAATATACGCCCACGAACTGCATTTATTCAACATTACTCATCGATTACCCGTGGACAATCAATTTCTCGCTCTTAAAGTGCGTGCACAATAATTAGGCTCCAAATGCCTTCATTCCAAGACAAGTTTAGGTAGTACTTGGCCCCGGAACATAGGACCACTCAGTACATTCCAAAGTGGTATGGTTCGAAAACTAGGCCCAAGGTTCTTTGCTATTACATCGTTAATGAAAACGCTTCGTCATTATAATCAAATATTGGCGTTTCCGAGAAAATCCTGAGTTCGACATCGAAGGTTATAGGAATTTTCCAGAGTAGATTCAATTTGATGATTGCTTGTAAAACATTACAGCAGCCGATGGGAATTGAGCTAGTAAACCCAGATTGTCATCCCTTTTAGTTCATCGCAAGGTCAGGTTTCTCTCCGCCTATTTTCTTTCAAAAGGTATATAATTACTTATCCCATTTATATTTTCCAACATAAAAATCTAGTCAATCTTAGGCCTTGATACCTTGAGACGACAAAACTTCACTTTCAACAAATCACTCTCAAGAATTTTCGCCGATTACGTACAGCTATAATAAATAAACCACAGGCATCATAATGACCGATCAATGCTCGAGTATACCGAAGGGGACTTTCAAGATATCCACCAAAAAATTATGCGACCGTCTTATTTTCTACTCCTTGCTCTTAACACAAAACGTCAAGTTTTGCCTTCAGTATTGAACGCAATTTTGCATGCAAAATTTGGCATAAATCCAACGACCAACGGCAATTGCCAAAACTTGATGCAATGTTTTCCTTACTAAAAGAAAAACAGAAATTAAACAACATCAACATTAACTATTACTAATTTACAATAAAAATATTTATGAAGGTTACCCATGCAATGACGAGAGGACTCGGCAAGCCAAAATTAGCGTTCCGAATTGGGCAAATTGGTCGCTCTGTGATTGGCTCTCCCACTTTTAGACGAAATCTATACGGAGGTTACAGCATGTTCTAACCAAATAAACATTACACTTGCTTATACACTAGAATAGGGACCATTAAACTTTCTATTTTAAAATTAATCCGTTCCATCGTTGTTTCTCCCTCACGACTTCAAAGAAACGCGACATTTCCATTCCAATCACCTCCCTCTACTAACAGTGGATCTCGCCAGCGCAGCGACATATATACGGTTTAGATTGAAATTGGGACCTTAGCATAGCTCTTTATACAAGGCCCCATCTATTTGCAGCACCGTGAAAATTTAATTTCTCATGCGAAAATTAGCCGCACTACGTTTGCAGAGGGAATACAACATCGCCAACTACGGAGTAAAATAAAGCTCGCATTATTATTCGTCCCAGTGATAACAAGATGGCTTCCTTGGCTTCGGAAGTGACCCCACGCTACTACGAGACGGTGGGGCATCGAATTGCATGGATAGGAAAAACCGAAGAGATGAGGTATCATGGTTAAAAAAAACAACAGAGCTTTAAAGGTGGATGATAAAGGGCGATGGGGAGCTCTTTGTAAACAATAACCCCGTCCAGGAGTGACCCACGACGAACAAGGCTGAAGACAACGATATAAACAGCGGGTCAGGTATGCAGGAATGGCGGCTGAAAAAAAAGAAGATATCCGCTTCGGGAAATGGGGGCTGAGCAAGTATTATAACCCGACGGTCACGATATGCTGGCACTGGATGGGGGAGGGTAATGGTTAAAAAGGTCAAATGAATATCAATGCGGTATTCTCATTCAAATTTGCCCCCTGACCGGAGCAACAATGGGTGACGTAAACGACCCACATATTGCGATAAATCTCTCGACCCTGATCGACTAGAAGGAAACTGGAATATAATAGAAGGGCATCTTCAAGGCCCTGCTAAACGGACGGGGCGTCTCGAAATATATATCATAGATAGCTTAAGGGGGAGAGTTAGGCGGACGTGAATGCCTTATGAAGAATACGGTTAACGTAATTCCCCTTACAAGATAAGCTATGACTCCTAATAAATTGGTAAGAGGATGAAACGACTAGTTGATAGCATTCCCATGTTTTTACTATAACTTGATTGATCGCCCTCCAACGTGCAATCAATTACGATTAAAATGGTCCGTACAGCGGAGCAGAAGGCGAGGAATACGAAAAACTATTCCCAGTACTCTAGTGCACTGCAATATTCATCTCTGAAATAAAAATGATCGCCACGCAATGGGCTATTGCGGCGGGATTAACTAACGCAATAACTTAGCATCGAAATGACGCTCATGTCGATGGATATTGAGAAATTTACATAAGTACGTGTAGCATCGCCAAATGCAAAACATCGTTTTAATTCTGTCTGATCACTTCATGCTTTATCTTCCATTCCGTTAGGGTTTTAGGACACTAACCTTACAGCATGGTTACACTGAAAATGGGATGCAATAAATAGTCGCAAAAACATAGCCATTCTTCACATTCTTCGGAACCACTGCTTTAGCCTAAATGAATTTCATGCGACGGACATTCGAAAAGTATTGTCGATTCGACATGCTCCGATTAGTATTATCCCTCCCAAGACTAGCTTCCACTCCGAACACAGGTAATATGGCACGTAACAATTATTGTACTTTCGGTTCACCTCAGGTTGAGATGATTTCGGATCGCAAGAAAAACCATTCCATCACATTAACTACCTATTTCACTCTCGTAACGGCGCGAGGGATTGCAAAAAAATTATACGGCGGAAATCATTTTTGGTTTATAATTATGTCGTGGGAAATTACGCAATTAACCAGCATTATTGGGAAAGCGAAGCAGCATTTCGTGCAGTGAACTAAGTATAGTATAAACGTGGACCAAACACTGCCATTCCTCACCCTACGCCATGACACAAGAAATTAGGGGGGGAAGACACGTTCGCGAGCGATACGCGTCTCCTCTTAATCGATCCATATTGTGGCCAATCCACCATTTCCTAACACTGATAGGAAAATTATCGCGTAGTTCTTTAAAGCCCTGACTAAACCTTACTCCTTCTAGCCCCCGATGAGATTTCCTCTTTTAGCAACCGACCGCAAATCCATGAGCGACCATGAAGTTTTTTCAGCCGAAGTTTTGACTTGCAGGATGCAGTGATTGCAAACACGGCAAGAAGAGGCGAGAATAATTCGTGTCCGAGAACTCTCATTACCTAATGATGTACATGAATTCTCTCCCAAAGATCACTCTTAGTTCCTAATGGGCATTCTCATAACAAAAATGAGAATATGCGCATGATAGGACCATCCGACGGCCATGCGTACCTCGACAAAATTGTTGACAACTGTGTTGCTTCATAGGATTAAGCCCTTCCACAACTTCCTATCAAAAGTGGATGTGCTTCTCCAACAAAACATAACAGTTTTCAATAAGACAGCAAACGTGCGTCAAATTCGACATGTCTTCAAGATAAGGACTTTCGCTTATAAAAACCTCATACATCGCTTCCGCCAGTCTTCCCTTATGGAGAGTGATGCCCTGATGAAGGAAATCATTGACCTGAAACGAAGACAAAAATGCAGCCTAGGGCAAGTTTTTCATGCAGGCCAGAGTCATAACATTGCATCAGATTTAAGGCTTAATGGGTATATACATATATTATTAAGTAATCTTCCGGTTAAGGTAGGTATTGGATGGACACAATTACCAAATAAATAAATATTTTGTGACTCCTAACAAAACACAATCAGCAACCTACTCTACAACAAGTCCTTCTTCATCTCTGCGTACTTCCGTCCTCACTTCATCCCGTCCAACATCCCTATCCTCTCCCTGCCCTTTCCTCGTTTGCCTAACATTCTTCCCTCTATTACAGTCTTCAACATCCCACTGTCGATCAATATCCATTTTTCCAATCCTTTTGCCTGCCGCCTCAGGATTTCTCCTAACAAACCTCTCTCCTCGCCCATCATGCCTAGTATTTCCTCATTTTCTTTCCTTTTGATCAATTTCATCTTCTCAATTCTTCTCCACACCCAGACTTCAAAAACCACCCATTTACTTCTATCATCCTCCAGTGACCATGTTTCCGCGCCGTACATAACTGCGCCCATATCAAAGTTTTTACGAGTCTTTTCTTAATATCCTTACTCAACATCCCTATCATCTATTCCCTCAAGTTTTATATTGGAATATATTCCACGGCTACCTTTACCAATCGTGATACATTGAAATCACAGAAGAGACAAGTAGTTTTCATGACAGGCGACCACCAGCTAAGGTCATTTGCGCCATTAGGGTTGGTTGGGACATGAAAGGTGGAGAGAAGCCCGGAGTCGGCATTAGCCTACTCTTGTCGAAAGGCGCCAAGGGTTCGCAGTTTAACGTCCCATACGACGGACGTCGTACTCACTCGATTGTCTCTCCACAAAGCACCTCAAATGGTGATCAGGATAGCGCTGGAAAGCATTTGGTGTGTCCAGGGTTAGAACCCGGGTTCTATCCCGGCTTCTCTCGGCGGGAAGCCTGTACGTTAGCCACCGCACCATCCCGGTCCCCCCAGAAGAGAGAACGAAGCCGGATAGTAAAAGAGGGAAAATGGAAGAAACTAATAAAGCAGAGAAGGAAGTGAATGAATACACATTTCACCGGAGTGGCGTGAAATTGAGACTCTTAAGTCCACTGTTCAATTCTAACTCGTCAGAAAGCAACATGTTCATTGAAGTCGCGATGTACATAATTAGTGTAAGAGAACGCAAGGACGGAAAAGATAATTACAAATGAAGGAAAGTTTAAGGATACTTTGACGGAATTGCTTTTTTTATGTGAGTCTGTAGAAGAACCCGCATAAAAAGTGTAAGGCGAATTGCTAGGGAGTCGGACGCCGGTGAGGCTAATGGCAATATAATGAGTATATGAAAAAGCACACAACAAAAACATTAACCACTTACGCTGTCTTAAGGAACGGGGGTGTGTTGGAAAGAGTAAACAGGGTTTCTCGTTCCATTAACTTGCATGAATTTTTAAGTATTAGAAATTGAGTACTCGATTATTTATCGCCATAGTTTCCAGTTTTCGTCGAAGCTCGCTACCATAGACAAGCATGGGAAAAAACAATCCAGAAATTCTTCCGCGGCCCTCTACTCAAGAATTGACATTTCTTCGACGGTTTATCATCCGGTAACCCGTGTGACACCACTCTCCTCGGTTTTATAAATATACCTCGCAAACAAGCGATAACATTAGAAGGAAAACCACTCCGTTCCCTCTACCAACTCTTAAATCAACGGGCTACGGATTGACAGTCTTATTTCGATGAGCCTCGGCGAAGCAGCATCCTAAAGCCAGTCGAGAAACAAACATCGCGGACCCCGTGCGAGGGACTCGCACCGGCGCGCCGTGGTGGTAGACGAAGTCTTCGAAGAACTGGAAGGAAGACAGCAGGGAAAGGGAAGGGATTAGGACGAGAAGAGAGAAGAAAATTGAGTTCGAGCTGTGAGTGAGCGCGCGATGCAGGACTAGGTTTAAGTGTGAACAAGGTGGAAATGAGAAACCAAACAAAAAGAGCAGAAGGAAAAATGAAACAAAGGAAGAGAGGCGAGAAATGACGGGGAAAGAAAATTAAGCGACAGTAGATGAGCGCTGAGCGGCCGGCAAAAAATAAAGGAATAGGAAAACAAAACACCCGTGAAGGCAGAGCACGATGATGAAGAGATAAGGCCGGAGAAGGGTGCGAGCAAAAGGTGAGCAAGGCTCAAGGGAAGGAGGGAGGAAGATTGATGGAGACGAGACGGAAGGGGCGGTTGAGTGCGCTCCTTTGAGGAAAACATGTCGATAAAACTAATAATAATCAGATGTAATGTGAGTTAAGGGACGTGTATTGGGTGACGCGGGAGGGTGAAAATGAGACGAAGGATGGAACGGCTGAAGAGGTCGGCGAAGGGTAGTAGAAGAGGTTGGAAAAATCACCACGGTGTCACTCCTCGGCGGTAATTAGCTCTCGGACAGCATATAACAAATGTCCATCATGAGAAATCGGCATCTCGGTAACAATGTTTTTGGCCCGAACTGACATTTCATGCCGGTTTTCCATAATTACCTTTTTACCACGGTGACCTTTTTTTTAACCGATACAAAATCGAAAAGAGAAAACGGGCGGTACAATTAGTGAGTCGTATTAAGCGAAGAGGTCGAACGGCCGCAAGGTTGAATGTGAAATTTAGACTCCTCTTTCCCACGACGCAGAAGTTGTAGGGGGCCTGTGGGAGACGACCTTTCTCCCAGAGGGCTGTGTAGCAGTCCTGAGTGAAGAACTTCCTGACTTCACACGACACATTATTCTTATCCTAGGAGATACAAGTACCAGAATGGAGTTCAAACTGTGAGCTAAAATTATTTTTTTAAACAGATGTGTTATTTTTGCTATTACTTTTAATGTTATCACACCGAATACCGGCTTGCTTCCGCTCACCACAACGGCAACTTCATACTGTGCGCTAAAAACGAGTTTCCGAAGGGCAATATTATGATATTTTCGCCTTTACTTATTTCATTTCCTTGCTGTACTTGAACCAAAGACGAAGCATCGTCAACAAAACAAAACCACGTTTCAGAAATGCACGTTACAGAGCAATTGCTATAATCTTATTTTCATATTAATTGCAGTTCAATTTTGCTATGACGGCAGACAAAACGCGATATCACGTTTATTTATATGCATATTTTCATTAACACGTAGAATATTCTCACTAATCACTTTAATAGCAAACAGCAAACAAATTGAGAATGTGAATTTGAATACCAATTACTCTAATGACTAAACACCCCTAGGCACGTACCCTCTCGTAATATTGCGAGGTAATGTGTAAATATGCACAACGGACATTCTAAAACAATTCCTTTTTCTTTTTTTCCTAAGGACCTAGCTAACATCATGTTGTTACAGAAATGATTTCAGGAGTATATTTAAGAACAAAGAAAACATTTAAACAATTGATAAAAAATAAGATGTTCTATATACATGTATATATATATAGACCTGAAGAAGGCCACGGAGTAGGCCGAAAGCTCAAATAATCTACAGTGTGAGTGTCCTTTTACGTGTTATCTGTTTTATTCTGAGTTCTTTTGTGCCGTAAAAAGTTATATTGCTCTCGTGAGTACTTCCGCATCATCTATATATATATACATATATACACACACACACACACACACTTATAAATCTATGGTGAAGATAATTCTATTTTTTTCTCACGTTTTCCTTAAAGTTATTAACGCCTCCAGTTTTTTCGAAAACAGGATGGAATTCTGGTGCCAATCATCAATATTTTGCAGTAAGAGGCTCACTGGGAATATACGAGTATTTACAATTTGTGTTGAAAAAAATCACACGGAAGGGAACAAAGACAGTGACTACGTAAAATAAAATGGATACGGGAAAAGAGAGAATGAGAAACCAGTACCACGAATCCAAAAACTCTTGTTCGCTGTCCCATGAAATCGCGGCTAACTTGCACCTTGAGCAAATAACACTACAGAACAGCTTTTCCGATCACGATGAATGCCTGAAAAATAGACGATATCCAATATACTGCGAAATTTAAGACCAAAGGATTCGGTTGCTACATTAAAACTTAAAGATTGTCTTTGGGCAGAGTGTTCATACAATTTCCCTCCTAAAACCGGTAGTGAATATTACATAAAATGTCACAGAAAACTACAATTTCTGTAAACTTCAGGCGTGATAACTGTCGCCGCAGACGATTTTCCGTTATTAAGACCTACGGGATGAACGTAACAGGACATATGAGTTACGCTTTTGAGACACGGATTCCTGGAAGAAGGGCAGAACGAGCGAAGGAATTGGTGGAAAGCGCAGGCGAGGGCGAGCTTTCGGACGAGGCAGTTCGGTAACGGGAACGGGAAGCATCAGAATGCATTTCGCCGGACTGGGCGGCAGCGATGGAGGGAGGCACGGAAAGGGAGAGAGAGAGAGAGAAGGAATGACCGAGAGGAATGGGGGAAGGGGGAGCAGCTGGAGCTTTGGAGAGGAGAACTTGAATGCAATTGGAATTGGCCGAGGAGAGAGAGGTGGAGAGGAGAGGCCACACTCAAAGAGGGTGGGAAAATAGGAGGGGGAGGAAGAGAGGGAGCGAAAACGAGAGAGAACGAAAAAGGAAAATGCCACGAACGAGAGAGTGTGTGTGAGAGAGAGAGAGAGAGAGAAGACTGCCCTTCATTAGCGCCACTATAGGCCAAGAAAGGAAGGTCTGGGCGGGGGATGGGAGAGGAAGAGGTGGGAATGCCGGCAGCCACGTCCTCACCATTAAATCGAATCAGACTCGGACAGCCATCACTTGGAAATGCAGGCGGTGGGACTCAAACTCGGGTTGCACATCCCATTCCCCGCATTCCCTCCGTCGCCTCCATCTCCCCCAACCCCATCCTCTCGTTCCTCCACCCCCAATCCCTCCGCCCCCACCAACCAGTGCCCAGCTCCACACACGTCAGGACTATTTCTCCGCGGAGGATTTTTTTCTTGCGCGAGTTGGCGAGGAGAGGAAATGGCGATAAAGAAGGATTACTGCTCGTGCAAAAAAAAGAGAAAGGGGGGTAGAATGGGAGGACAGACGGCGGGACGGACATTATATGTAGTGGCGTGAGAGGGAATCGTCTGCAGTTTTATATCCACCAAGTGCCATACGCTCCCCGTAGATAATAACTCAGGGGAAGAAATAAAATGGAGCAGACAGGAAATCACACCAGTGACTAGTCGCACAGTCAATACAAGCGACGGCGCATGCGAATGAATTAAGATTCATTAATGAATGACCTTACGCCTACTGTAGAGCAATGGATTAGAGGGAAAATGTCCAAAGCGTCCCCTTGTGATAGATTATAATTGCGTTAATAACTGACGTGATTGGTTTCCAGCCATGACGTAGAATAGAGCATCAAAATCATCCACGACCTTTATTATACTCGCGGCATAAATACGATAATGGGATTAACAAATAATTTCCATAAAGAGAAATAATTCAAAATTTTTGTACAAATTTTCAGGAATGAAACAAATATCACATGAAGAATTTACCCGTCATCGATTGGAAATATTTCGGAAATGATACTCGTAATGAAACAAATGACTAAACGCTTCAAAATTCCTGACGAGTATTACCCCTGATTTAAATGTAAGCCCATCTTGGGCTCACTTCAACCCAGGGAGAGCACATAACAGAGCACTGTCAATGTGCACCTCAATTTTCCCTTATAAATCTCAGCCAGATCTTACACGAGAAAACGGAAGGACGCCGGAGAGATTCGGTCACTTGAGTATTTATATGGAAGAACCCAATCGTGAAACTGCTCATGAGTCAGGGCGAAGGAGAGGGACACTCAATAAGTCAAGGAACAATACGGAACGTCATTCAAAGGACACGCAATGATGAGGCCTAGATTCTAAGAGATGGGATTCTAGATAATATATCACGAGGGGGATAAAAACGGAATATAACGAAAGCCCATTCCATAATATGAAATAGTTCCAAGATTATAGGACAAGGACGCCATTAAGATACTTCATGTAGCAAGACCGAGAAGCAATTTTCGGGTCAGTACTACTTTCGACACTGCAACGAGTTAAAAAATTACTCGTGCCTTGAACTCATTAAAAAAGAAGTTTGTCACGATCAAGTATTGTTCCCGTGATTCTGGTATGGTGACGATCGCTAAAAACGTGGTTAAGTGAAACCACAAAACAGAATATGCCAAAGGTACTTCAAAAGTTAGAGTCAATCGCCAAAAGGGTCGGCAAAGTAATGAAATACAATCCAGGCTGAAATAAAATAACGGTATTATGTCCTTCAAACAAACGGTAGACTGGTGAAATCGGTGGTAAATAGCAACATCGAAAACAGTTAATAATTATTGTGTTACACTACGTTTCACATGAACACGCAAAAATAGAGGCTATGCTAATATCACGGTTTTTAGGCATCATACGTATATTCAGCTTTCCACCATTTGATAAGAAGTAAAGTTCTAAATCTCGACTTGTTCTATCTAATGCGTAGGCTGACAGATTACTGTTTCTCATAATTGTTTATTAATATTCATAAAAATATAAGTGATACGTTTCAACCGAATTACATTTAATCTTAAGAAATCTACTTCCTTTTCTTGATAGCAACCTATTCAAAGTCTTTTACTTTGGAAACAAAATGCCACAATATTAAACCCAAATCCTTATTCCCAGATAGAAGGGAAACACACTGTCCTGAGCATAGATTTTGGAATTAATATATAGTATTTCAACTCAACTACAAAACCAAAAGCCAATGAGGTAAAAGTCCAAACATATTGAAGTAACATAGCACAAGCAGTACAGAAAATTGAGAATCTCTTAGGATCTAGTCGCAATTGCTTACTTCTGATATTACATTGAGATAAAAAGGAGAATATATCGATAAACAATTAGGTGATAGTTGACATATAACGCAGAATAAATGGAGGTGAGGAAACCACGTGAAAAGTACGGCAGAACTAAGGAAACGTTTCCAAAAAAACACGAATCGATATATCTAATATCGAGTTATAACTCCTACTAAGAGATTGAAAAGGACAAGTAACAGGAAATCACATACGTCTCAATCATAAATAACAATAGTAGGTATGTGACGGTTTACGAGAGAACAGGGCTCATTGCTAAGATTATTCAAAGTGTGATGCATTGCTTTTATTGACAACTGGATTAGCTTGTTTTTCTTCCTGGAAGTGGGAAACAGGATGGCAAAATCCATATTCAGTTAACACAATCAGGCAGGTGGTGAATGTGAAATCATAGGCGATGAAAAGAGAAGAGACAGGCGAAATCAAGTAACAAGAGATATCTTGACGTTCACAGTCTGCAAATAGTAAAATACGAGCTTATGGAATGAGGCAAAAATATCAAAATAATCGTCACATCTCCAGATTCTCCACAATTTAAATTTTACTACTTAGAGTTACTAGATTTCACTTTTCATAATTTGGTATTAGGCTCAACGAGGTTCATATTTAGTGCATATCATTCATTTCCGGAGCAACTTTCAAAATAAATTTTTAAATTAAAAAATAATATAAAGGCCAAGTTGGGAAGTGATTTCATGTCGAAAATATTGCTAATTTTTATATCACCATTATAATTGAAGACCTGAAGCGCGAAATGTCACCCAGGTTTGCGAGAGTTGCCTCCAATTTAGACAGCCGGGGAAATTAAAAAAATCTGTTCGTAGGTAAACCATGCATTGGAATGTTGGTTATGCAACACCATCGAATTTAACAACCAGAGCCAAATAGATTGTCATGCCCGGCGGAGACAGATTAATGTTCTTGAATGGTGCTCCAGCGGTTGTAGTTTCGATTCCCACCTACTTAGATTGGTTTATCTCCAGTTAAATCTCGGGTATTATAGTTTGTAGAGAGTTCACCTTAAAATCATATTGCTTGACGGGTTTCAAGTAAAATAATTGTATAATTATTTACAATTGGCTAATACAGATTGAGAAATGATGCATAAGACATATACTCCACCATTCGTCGGAAACAACGGTTTTCTTCAGCCGAGTTTGTGTGGCGAGATGTGCACAACAAAATAAATATAAACAAATAGTCTCCAGGGAGTGATCCACGAGGAAATTCTTAATGAGGTGTGCGGCCGTGTCTTTCTTCAACCTGTGATAAGGATTTCGACGAGGCGACATGGGAGGCATCGGGCGGGGCGAGCCGATGACAGAGGACGGACGAGTGGAAGAAGGGGGGGACTGAAATAAAATGGTTCGAGTAAGAGGGTCATCTCGGGGCGGGAGCAGTAAGAAAAGGAGGGTGAGAGGACAACAGGAGTGCACTCGATGAGCCGACCGTTCGGGGTAAGAAATGACAGACAGGCGAAGAAGACGGAGGAGGAAAAGCGCGGACGCTTATCTCGGCGGCGGCGATGGACGGGACCGAGGCGGTTGTGGCGCGGGCGGGAGGTCGAGGGAGGAAATGGAAGAGGGTGGATCGAAGAATGAAGGAGGGAGACAGCCATTGTGCGGGGGTGGAGGCGAGAAAATGGTCGTCCCCACCCGATTTCCCCTCCTCACCACACCTCTCCCTTTCCCCATCCACACAAAAGGGTTCGATGACCTCAATGTATCTAGCCACCCAGGTGAACCCACCTACTCGGCTCCTTCGCGACCCCCACCCCCCGGGGCATCCTCTCCCCTGTATTACGCACCTCCCTCCACGTCATACGGTACTGTAAAAAAAACCCCCAGCGCGTTTCCCTCCACGTATCTGTTGGAGATGCCTCGCCCCATTCCCCAAACATGAGGACAGGCGGAGATATGGCCCTTAGAGAACGGTTCTCGGGAGCATCCCTTCCTCAATACCCCTCACAGCCGAAGGAACCACTGCAAGGAGCCCTTCGTGCAACTAGCCTCCATCCCCAAAGGGGGAAATGAGCGAACCTAATCGGCATAATTGTCGAACTGAGTGTTTATAAAAAATAGCAAAACTGCTTCAGTACCCCCAATGAACTTCATCGAACGTCAGGCTAAATATTCATAAATATATACATTGAACCGTTTTTTTGCAAGAGATGTATGAGGAAAAACTCTAAGCATATAAATTACACAACACGGGTTGAATGTTCGCTGACATCATCGGAAGAGAATTTCAATTTTTAAGACACTATACTTTAGTGAATCACCCTCCTCTTTGGGAACCGTTATTTAGGATGAGAAATTTCTCGGAACGGACAGGAATGGCCGCCATTTATTGTAAAATATTAGTTTGGAACAACAATCGCACCACTTAAGTCCCCTTTGCTCCATCTCTTGTTCCATTTCGCCTCAACAACTCGTGATGGAGTCGAACTCACGTGGGCCCTCTGCACACTCACCTCACTCAACCAGTGGGGACCATCCGCCCACATCCTTCTCTCCGTCTCCCACTTCAACGTCACACCGACGCAGGAAATTCCTCCCCCTTGAAAAACTAATCCCAGGTCCCCTCACAACCACTCCCGCCTTTATTTACAAATATTTGTGCCCTCCAAGCAGCTGCCCGGACGTTTGCGCCTGTCTCTTCCTCGAGACATTCTCCATTTTTCCACTTTCAACTCTCCGGATATTATTCTGGGAAGGGAAGAGCAACGATATGTCATCTGTCCCTGCACCCAACCTATGGCCCCGCGCCCTATCCCGCCGAGTGCGAATGTCAATCATTTGAGCATACTGAGTACACGTATTGCACCTTCATTTTCGGATTTATGTTACTTTTCGGAGAAAACGGATGATGTTCCTAAAATAGGATGCACTAGCACTATCAAGAACAGACGGGCCATAAGGGAGATAGATTCCCGACCTTACCGCCTATATGTCAGGAAGTACATGATACTAGTCCTTAGCACTGGTGTAAAACAGAAATAACCGCCTTCATCTACAGAACTTCAGAAAATATTACTGAATAAACAGCCAAATTATTGACGCAAAAATGTTTCCATTTTTTGAGAATCAAACTCTTTTGCCATATTTCTGAGTGAAACGGCTGGGTGGACAACTAAATGAGACCATGAGTGAATGAGAGCAAAATGTAACCCAATCATTTATATTGTTTTCACAAGGCAGAGCGATTAAATCCTGCCAGAATGTAAAACATTTCTCCAACGATTTCCAAAAGTCCATTTGTTTGTAAAAAACGAGAGCCGATTTCCGGATTTTCTAAGGATCCGGATGAAGACCCGAATGAATTAAGAAAGAGCATTCGGAATGTAATTACTTCACATGCTGGTATATTCACGATGACCGCATATTTAGCATAGTCTCCAAAATAACACCTGTATTTTTGTTACAATAGACAACCTATAACTGTTCTTCCATTTCCAAAAACACAACCATAAAAAACATTACTATCCTTTTATCGAATTCTTTAAACCACCCATGTCTTACATGCAGGATAAGGCTTACGTAAATTTTCGTTAGTTAGAATGTGAAAACGAGACATATTCCCTAACATAGAGCTTTGGTGGGTTAATTATAGATGCGTGTATACATGGTACTTAGTGCAAAAACTTCAATCAAAATTAAAAAGTTCACAAAACCTCAAAAATCTCACTTTACAAGGAGAAATCCCAATAAATAAACACAGACCGACCGCTTAAGAATATTCCCATATTCGTTCTTGGTTACAACCTAAACGCGAATTCGCATTATGGCTTTCATTATAATGCGGAAATTGAGGGGGGCATGATTAATTATGTATTCAAATATATTTTCCAAAATTATATACCAACACTCTTCTACCTACTTGTCTTCCACGAAATCCACCGATAGTGCGGTGTTTTACTGTAAAAAGATATAGTTTTGATATTGGTAATGTTCTTCCCGTTTTTTCCCGACGCATAAATTCCAAACGTAAGGAATTTTGTTCACGTTGCTCTGAAATGATAACTTGGTTTTTATTCATTTTATAACGCCTCTATTTTTTGGCCCAATATGGTTTTCTGATGCCACTTTTGGCTTTCTATTCCAGGGCGTTCAAATCCAAACCAATAGTGAATACAAGTATGCTAAATTAATGGTAACAACAGGATAGGCTGTTCGATCGATGCTTATCCATTTTTATAACTCAAAGACCTACGCCTCCGATTTTTTTCTTTTTCCCACTCACACGCGCTCACTCTTCCCTCGCCTCCTCCTGCTTCATCTCACCATCCTCCTTTGCTTACCTCCTTCTGCCACCTCACGGCCTTCTGAGATTTCTCATAATTCATCTGCTTAAGTCTTCTTCAAGGCCAGTAAAATCCTGACCCCTTTACAATGTACATTCCTACTGTCTCTTTTACCAAACTCCTGGAAGATAATTTTGGCCTGCTGCTCGTCATCAAGATGCTAATTTACAGTCTAGAAGAGAATTAAGTAAAATCCACATTTGCGACACAAAATCGGGTCCTTAGTTTAGGCCATCGCAAATAATATTAGCTTTTTATCCATTACAAAGAGTCACTGGGCTCTGATTAACCATTACCATACCCTCGTACGTGAAACATGCTAACAATGTATTTTAAAGTTTCCCTCGGCAGAATGTTTACAACCAAGCATCTGAATTAAGGAGTTCGATGAAAAATCAGAGTAAAGTACATGATCTCCCGAATCACGCTTATGCGACATCCTCTACAGAATTCGTCCCTTGGGAAAACTTGCGGTCTCTAGTTGATTAACTCCAAGGCGGATATCGCTGGAAAACAAGGACGCAAGAAAATAAGGGACAATGAAAAGTAGTTTCGCCTGTAATATTCGCCACTGAAAAATTACCTGCGAATCCATCCACGTATGTTAACATCGACATAACGATTACGTCGTGAACCCATTGAACCCATAAAAACGTTTCCTTGGAGGAGATTCGAAAAACGCTTTGGGCCCTCATACGCATGCGTCTACGCCTTTTTGCTCATCCCATTACCAATGGGGCCCCGAGCTGGCATAAAATCCGCTCATTATGCGGCACTTGAAAAGGAAAACAGTCAGGCGGTCTCTTAGTAATCCTTTTCATCAACTTATAATGAACTCATGCACAAAATCACCTGGGGACATTTCCACAGTAACGAGACTTTGATTAAAACAGAATAATAATTTTTCTGAAGTTCCAGTGCAATTAAAAGGGAGTTCAAAATCAAATAATAAATAAATATAAAACTACATTATATTTCATTGCAAAATAATGGTTATAACTAATAGAAAGGGCAATATTTCACGTCGTGAAATATATTTGCAAATTTGAAGTAGCACAGCAATGGCAAAACAGAAAATATTCATTCCAATATTCCATAATGATATTGGGAAGCTATTGTTATCTCGATTTAAATATTTAACCTATTTGTATCCTTCTCGTTGAATCAATATTTAATACTAAAAGTGAGGAATCAATGACAAGAACATGGATCACAAATTCTCGCAAATCAAAAACCAAACGCTGCACGTGAAGATTCAAGTTCAAATTACACAAATTACAAGTGTCAAGTGTATGTTCAATGAATTCACAAAAATCTGAGGGAGTTGTATGAGATCTACTGTAACTAATGTGTATAAAAATTATTATATCATAATCAAATTAACATTAAGGTTACTTAGAGTCGAAAAACGGAATGGAAGACAAAAGTCCTACACTTATTCACTCGGATGTGTTCGGTAAACACTGATTACTATTTAAAATACATATCTTCACAATAAGCGCATTAAATTAGAAGTTTACACAAAATGAAATAGTTAAACATAAACACAGTATTCAAACCTAAGGTCGGAACAGTTAATAATCCAAAAGTTAGGAACAGTTAAATTAATCCAAGACCACGGAATGAGCAGACGGAAATACCAACAGTGTCACGTATCTTCACAGATTTATTCCGTCTTTTTCATGTCTGGTGCCCAAACACCCGCTGTCTCAAGTCACTGCGGCAACTTAATGGGTATCATGTAGGCGTTGAAAAATTTCCTTCCGAATATTATGCACATGCATGATAATCATCGCCCAGAAATCCCAATTTCACAGATACGAGCGCCGCCATACGCCTCTTTTCATTCCCAATCTCACCAGAACTCCCCTTACACCCATCCCCGGTCAATTTTCGAAGATAGCGTTTTCGGTTCATTCTCGTACTAACCCAGTGTCTTTGGACCTAAGCTCACGCACTACAACCTACTATACCCAGATGTCTATCTTAGGAACTCCTACCAATCCTTTTCCGCCAGACGCCGAGAACCAGGTAAACTAGACTGGTCTCATTGGAGGATCAACATGGCAACCGGGAACTCAAGTTAAAAATTAAACAAAAGGTACGTGTTAATATTATATTGTTAAAAAAAGATGCGATACATTTACTAAAGCTTAATTAAGTCATAAATTGATTTACAGATACCAAAATGAGGTAATCAACAGAAGCTTCAATAGTACTACATTAGAATATCGACAGGTCATATCTGTTAATCGTTATTATGCAAAATAATTTCATCAAATGTCTACGACAATTTTCAAACGGAAATGACCGACAGGACATCAACTATGACTAACTCCATTCTACTACTACATCAAAACAACAAAACATCCAATAGAAACAAAGATATTACCAATACGAGTAATTTTATTAAACAACCTTTCACGCATAAGGATTTAGAATACATGAGCTTTAACTTTAACACTTCATCAAGAGTAAAAAAATCCGCTCTGAGGGAGACACTTTTCATAAAGATAACTTATAGCTTTGAAATTTTATTGAGCAAGCATCAAAGCCGTGGTTTCCAGCGGAAGAACGCCTATCTAGCAGATGAGAGCGGACGCAAGAGCATCTTGAGCCTCACCTATAGAGGAAAAGAGAAGGGTGAAGGTAAAAACAAATACGCTAACCCTGCGCTCCGATTAACATTACATTCCGCCGCACATACGCGAGCCTCGTTAGTCTCGTACGCAACGTAATCTCCCCGGGTTTATTTCCACCAGAGGACGGTTGGGATGGGGCATTCTTCGTTTTTTCCGGATCGTAAAAAATATCCCAATCCGAAAAACCTTCTCAATGTAACACTCATAAGGTACAAAAGTCGACTGTGTAAGTGTGCATGAATGCGAGAGATGGGACTTGTATGCGTGCGTGTGTGTGTGTGTGTGTGTGTGTGTGAGAAGACGGCGAAACTACAGCGACAAAAAAAAAGAGTGTGTGGTGGCAGTCATACGCTCTCTCACACATTTAGACACTACTATGCGCTGAACTGGCAAAAAAAAACCTCGGCACACCTTAAACCACACAAAAGGTGCCCGCACTATCTTTCTCCCGCGAGAAAGAAGAACAGTAAGTTACCCTTTAAGCACGCCATAGACAACGCGGACAGAAAAAAGAAAAGCGGCAGGGAATTTACATAACAAAAACCCACCCGTCCATAACAATTACAGTAAACCCGTTTTTTACGACGCCATACGATACATAGTATGTAAAAAAAATGGGGGGAAGGGAAGAAGAATATAAGTAGCAGCAGCGGTGCGAAGGGAGGGAAAAAACCGGAGTGAGAGCGAGGGACACGAGAGGAAAAGAAATGGGGAATGGGAGAAGGAGATGGCAGAAACTCTCGCGGCAATAAAAAAAATTGGGAAAAATACGCAAGTGTGAGATGAAGGGAGGGATAGCGAGGAGGAGACGGGCGAGGGTGGGGGAAGTTTGGAGGAGCATGGAGAGAGAGGAGGGATAAAAAAAAGAAACAAAACGGGGGAGAAGGGTGGGTGGGTGGGCGGGAGGAGGAAGGGAATAGGCGCGGGGGAGGATGAGGAGGGAAAAGGCCGTAAGATACGACTTGGTACGCATACAACGCCGTTCGCTCGACGACCACCTGTAGCCATCATCAGCAGCGCACATGAGGAGGGGGAGCGAAGAGACCGAGTGGTGGTGGGTGGGTGGGTGGGTGGGAGGGGGTGTCGGCGGGATAGGGGCGAGGCTGAGAGGTGACTGTGAGGGGTGGGGAAGAGGGAAGAGGCAGCGGCAGAGGAGCACGGAAAGAGATGACGGTGGTGTGGTGGTAGGTGCAGGAGGGGGGAAGAGAAAGTTAAATGCATGGGGAAAGGAACCCAGAGGAGAGAGAGAGAGAGAGTGAGTGAAGGCATCGAGGATGAAGGAGTGGAGGATCGAGATGGGCACATAGCGACTCGAAGAGGCTTCAGCGGGAAGGAGGGGTAGGGGACAAGGGCGTCTGGAAAGACTGCGTGAGGGGAGGCAGTAGACGGAAGGAAGGAGGGAAAGGGGGGGTTCGGTGTTTGTGTGTGTGTGTGGGGGGAGGGGGTCGGAAGGCAAGGGGGAGTTGAATTCCTTCCGATTCCTCCTCCCGCGCTCCACCCACACCCCACCCGCACACACGACCACACTCGGCACGGAGACCGAGGGGCAGATTCAAATCAAGCGAGAAAATGACCGGCGTGTAAAAGGAAGACAGCCCGTTTCAAATTAGACCGACCATCGGGGGGATTACGTAAAAAGACGAAGACGGGAGAAAAAAATGGCGGGACGAGGGGGGGGGAGGTTTAGGGGCGGAGTGGGGAAGGACGCGGAGGGAAGACATAAAAAAAAGGAAGCATAAAAAAAGTAGGGGCGGAGGCTCTCACAAGGGATGGAGGCGAGGAATGGAGCAAAGGGGATCCTGGCAGGGGACGGTGGATGAGGTCTCGGAAATAATAAAAAAATAAAAACAAAAGAGACCAAGATTAAGACCCCGGCGGCAAGGTTGGGGGAGAGAAAAGGGAAGTTGGGAGCGGAGGGAGAGGACGGGTAGGGAGAAGAGGTTGGGGTGTGGAGAGAGTGAGGAGAGATTGAGGGGGGAGGGGGAAAGGAAGGAAGCAGGTCGGCGCGAGACAACACTGGCGAGCGGCCGTGAGTGTTGAGTCACTCCCCGCCCGACCTCTCCCAACTAGCCTTCCTCTGGGCGCCAATCCAACTCATTTCTTTCCCTCGGCCGCCGCCTCACTCCTTGGCTCAAGTCTCTACGCCTATCCCTCCCCCGACCACGCTCCCACCTTCAGTCCTTGCCCTTCCACACATCCACAGAAACACGGCCCACCCCTTCGCCCTCGCCCATCTGATCGCCAGCGTCTTCACTTTCACGAGGCGCCGCCGGCCGACCGAGGATAACGGCCACCGTGTGCAGTTGGCGCCGCCCAACGCCACTATCAACGCTCGGCACATCGCTCCTCGTGTTCGCGCTCTCAAGTGTGACGGCACCACATGGATTCATCGTACTTTAGCATACGCCTAAGAGAGGGAGTGGAAAATATTGGGTTTCTGGGCTCTTCTGCTGACGCTCATAAACAACTGGAGGTTTCCAAAAAAAATAGTTATGCTGCGTAGTATAACTTAAAAAACAATTCCAATAACAAAATACTCAAAGATGTTTACAATCTCTATGGTCTTACAATATTTCATTAATGTTTTTCCATTTTATCAAACATTTAACAAGTCAAGGACAAGTAGAACAAAACCTTGCTTATGCATTGTCAGCCAAACGAGGGGTTCAAATAGCATACCTGAGATTATAAAAAATAAATACACAGAGCTGTTTTCAAGACGTAATTTGAACTCCGGGCAAACGGAAATAATAGGAGACAATGTGATACGGGGACGAGAAGAAAAACTATTTACGAGTAAATTGAATATGGAATTTGATGAAAATGAATTAAAAAGAGAAACGAATGCACTGGGAAAGGGTGCGGAAAGTAAATCCGCGAAATATCTATTTTCGAACGACTTTATCAATCATTTAACCGAGGCACATGTTTCCCTTGCAATTAATATCATGATGGAATAGACTCAATAACGTTTGCATAATTTATCCAAAACAATGTAAACAGATTAACGCTTCACGGGTAATGCCAACATTAACTTTAAGGGGGACAGGGCATAGAATTAAAAAGTTAAGCATTAAAGGACAATTACTTAAGCTAGGAACTCTGTGGAAAGGAATCACATGACAGTAAGGCGTCACTAACGAGTTGGACCTTTTCATTTGCTGTCTTACCTCTTTTAGTTACTCTTTTGGGAAATATAATTAGGGTAAACGAATCATACAGATTAATCCAAGGTACCACTTTTATTTTCCCCAGGTGGATGCATTTTTTTAAATGAAATATCTATGAAGTACTCTTGGCCATTGTACAGAAAACTCCGGTTCGTATGCATATCCGGCTGTGGATCAGGTTATTTAATGTCTGACAAACCCAAAACTACAAGCTGTCACATAGACTCCTCATCGTCGGCTTAGCTGAGCAACTGCCAATCTATGCACAGCCAAACTCGCCTCAAAATATATCATCTCCATCATAATCACACACCATATAAACGTCGAATGAGTATTTTGGGTGGCCTTCAATGAAGTCGAGATTATGTCTCTGGAAAAGATACAACTGTATATTATGGCCTGAAATAACCATATCACTAAGGCAACAGTACATTATCCGTATGATTTCCAACAATTCTATTCAATACCCACGAAGGAGTATAAAGCCACAGAGATAAGTATATGGACCGTGGACTGTGGAAAGAGAAAAACAACACAGAAACATAGTTACACAAGACACCCTTGTTTTAAAAATCTTAAACTCTCCGTAAGCCCTGTGTGTGCTCATAACTTCCAATAGCCCACAGGTTTTCCTATCTTCCTTCCCAATTCCACTTCTATTTTCTCGCACCACACTCTCTCTACCCAGACGCCTCCTCTGTGAAACCCATTCCTTTCCCGCCTGAATACCCCTCACTCCATCCTTCCACACCCCTTCCTCTCTTCCCCCCTCATCCACCCACCCAGCCCACACGACCCAGCCGCCGCCGCCGCCGACACAGCCGGACGGGACCCCTAGACAACCCAAGCCGCAGACTCGGGGAGTTATTACTATTATCATTATTGCCTCTCCTTGTACCCCTCCCTCTAACCCGACTCGGGGCTCAGCGGGAGGCCAACTCGGAGCCGGGGGAGGAAATGACGCACGCTCTAAGGTGGAGGAGAATAGGAGGTGGGTATCAGTGCAGCGTATAAAGGTGGAAGAAAGGTCCGGATCCGGAGAGGAAGGGGCGGGAAATTGGCAGCAGAGGAATGGAAAAAAAAACCGTCGGCGGGGGGAAAAAGGATGTTATTCCGCGCCCGCGAGGTACGGAATAAGGCGGATGTGACGTGCAGCTTTAAAAGCTAAGAAATTCGAGGCACGGTGCGCCGCGCGTTATTATGAGGATATGCACTCGCTATGGAGCGGGAGGAAGTTGACTTCAAATTTTAACTTGCGTCGCCGGCGTTGGGAAGAAGAATCGCCGTCTAAGCATTTTAATATTGTCATTGGCGTTACAAGAATGCGCATTTATTCAGCAAGCAAACGCTTATGGGGTACTACTGAAAATTTCGGACGTCTTGCGTAATTATAAAAATGTGAAACATTTAAAAGCACCAACATTCCAGCGATTAAGCAGATGTACATGTACACGCGACCATCCGGGAGAAAAGACCAATAACTACGGCGTTTTTTTGAAAAAAAAAACATGAAGCCAGTACTTATACAGCAAGACGTATCTATTTCTCGTTACTTTCCTTCGGATAAACTAGTTTGGCGAGTGAGTTTCGAAGAGTTATTTCCAAGTTATACCAGAGTGGCTGACTGAAATGGCTCGGTGGAAGTAGAAATAGGATTCAATCCAAGGATGTTACAAGTTGACTAAAGTAACATTTCACCCGCAATAGCCCTGTATGTCTGTCGGAGACAGCAAATGGTTTTCCATATAAAAATATTCCCTTTGTGAACTAAATTGCACATTCATCTTACGAAGTCTAGCACGAGTTGAAGCAATTTTAAACAGCTCGGTTTTGCAACGGGAACAGATTCGTAATCGATAGCGGAATCGTTTGTGAAAGGTCGCCAGTCATTTGAAAAAGAAAATATTCCACCTCATTCTGGCGAACAATATAAATCCTTCAGTCCAATTTTAATACTTTCTTTGGCTCTGTAATGGGGACGTGAGCTGTAAATAGACGCTAATCTCCTCGAGGGTTCCGGCGGCGATTAATGAATTCACACGACGCACACGTCAATTTCATCGAGTGCAAGAGAGAGAGAGGATCGAACTCACGACCTCGGCGTTTAGGAAGAGTTATGGTGTCTACTGAACCATAGAGCCCTGGCGAACGAAGAGGAAGATTTAGATGGCAAGGGAAAGTAACTAGTGCCATAGGAGAGGATGAGTGATATGTGCACTAAAGGCTATAGGCAAGTTGAAAAGCGTGAAGCCGGACGCATGTGCATTTAAATCCCCTTGTAAGATATTACGTAAATACGATTTCATGAGTACCTTAGTACCAAATACTATGCATTTCTCGACATAAATAAGTATTAAAAACCCCAATATAACCTACTGTGTTGTTATATATGCATAACAATTAAGCGTGAATTGTAGCGGAGTGAAAGAAGTATCATCAATCATTCCAGTCCTAGAAATCTGAACCGCACGCAATGGGATGTACGCAAATAAAATATTTTACTCACGAAAACTGCTATAACTTAGAAGGATCACCGAATGCACGCAGACGTACTCACCTGCAAAGAAAATAAAATGGAATTAGTAAGTGCCTTGATGAATTAAAATAAAATTAGCATAATACTTTCATATCGAATATAAAAATAGTTCAGGAAGGGCGATTGCATACTTGATCCAAGACCGCTTAAGTATTTATATGACTAACCGTCATCAGAAATGCATTGCGCAGTCTAATCGTGGGAATCTTCCACGTAGCCGCGCAGAGAAAAATATGGCAAGTAATGCAAACTATGAACAAAACTCGCACAGCAGGGACGAAACGGGATGAAAAAAACATGGGACATTACAAGAGCGGAGAAGCATTCGATACGCACGCATAAATATGCAACAGTGGTACTCGATTAATCTGAGGGACAGATAAATAAAAACATTTGCATATGAAACACTTCGTTTTGTCTTCTCCAATCGATGACCAAAAAGGAATAAATAGAACTCTTAAATTGAATCGATGACGGTGCAAGAAAGCCATAAATAGACGATTGAAGGAAACTGACATACGGGGTGGGAGTGGGAGGGAGTAAGGGAAAGAGGTAATCACAAAGAGAACACCAAATAATGGGTATGGAAGAGCCAAGGGACAAAGAACGAAGGAAGCTGCAAGAAAAAGAAAGACAAAGACATGAAGAATGGGCTGAGGGAAGTGGGGAGTCCAACAACAGGAGGGAGACATGACAAACGTTACAGAAAAATATCCTGGAGGTGATGCGATTTAAAGAGGGTGGAAGTGAACACAAAGATTTCATAGAGCTGGATCATTCAAATGCCTCCCTCAAACGATCAATTTAAGTGCACGGTTATTTATCTTCAAAAGGAATTCATCCAACGGTTGCAGATAAGCATTCACACTCTACAATACCTCAAAAACTAAACTAGCAATCATCTAACGCTCGTAACACCTCACCTCCAGCAGGCAAAAACTTCAAATTTAGAATACTCCGCCATGCTAAAACATTTTTAGGCAACACGATCATCCAGTTTCATCCGTTGAATAAAAAACCAGTATCCGAGTATGTAAGAGCGGTCCAGGGGGAATCTTTACGTTCGCACAGCTCATAGCAAAGAATTGCATAGAAAAGCAATTTTCTTTTTCAAGGAAAGAAGAATAAGACTTCATGCTTTAATCAAGATCTCTTCTTGTGAACCAACGATAAACAAAGCCAATAACTTAGGATAATAATGAACAAGTGATTGAATGGATTAGGAATTACTATCACACAGTACACATAGTGTAGTACTCTATGGTATGAGCCCAAATGAGACTAATATTAAATCTTGGGTGCCAAACGGTTACTACAACTATCGAAGATAGAGAGATAAACAGAGAAGTGAACATCTCTAATTCTCTAAATCTCTGCGAAGCAAAAGCTCGTAAGTTCCGCCATCAAGATTTCTTCATCTCTGATTGGTGTAAGAAATAATAATTTGAATGAACTGTCTAAATAAATCTACGTTAATGAAATACTGGTGTAAAAGAATTCGAATCCATAGCTTTCTATACTTTTGATACAATTTTATTTAAACACGTTTAATTAGTTTCTCGGTCCCACACGACGAGGCAACTGCAATGCACTATACCACACTGACAAGGGCTAAATAAAATTCATCCTACATTTGAATAAGGTCGTACAGGAGACAACATATCGCGATCATTTTTTTGATGCGGGCTTAACTTTCTCATTTCAATATTTTATTATTCATATATGAAGGCGCAACTAGGGGTAGAATACGAGCCCAGAGATCTTGAGCAAAGAGAATATGCAACTCCGCTATGCGGCGACCAGATATGTTTAAGCGCCATGGTTGTGGACCTGGAAGCTAAGACGATATGAAGGGGCCGATGAACTTGACTTGTAGGCATTGCAAGGTTACTGCAAAAACGTCTTTGACAAATCAAACTCCCACACTTTATGCACAGATGATGAGTCGAGCCATGGGAATTAGACCACTCACTATTAACGAAACGAGGCAGACAAGGACACGGCTTAGCTCTCATTTCGATGGACGGTGTTTGCGCATTCCCTTGGCCTCTCAGCTAAACACGACATGGGAACGTGTACGACCCGGTCGGTCCTCAGGTCCGCGCTCTCGAAGGGAACGACTAGTTCTCTTAAGTGCACCATCACTCATGACAGATTGTCGTAATAATTGCCGGAGCGTGCAACCATTCAGCACGGAGTAACGCATGAGAAGTCACAATATCCCGGAGGGCCAAAGCGCCAGGGATATGTCTTCATCTCGCGAAGACATGCATTATTCTACGTCAGAAAACTTCACGTTCCAACAATATTAAACATCCTTACGGATTGAGGGACCATTATTTATCGTAACACCATTATTTCTTCAATCCGCAAGTTTTATTCCCCACCCGTATTTTTCGTGGCATGGAAACATTAAATCCTCATCCATGCTCAAAAGTCGACAGGTAAAAACACATCGAGAGAGAGAGAGAAAGAGAACGGACAAATTGATCAGTTGTCGCCGACTTAAATTTGCCAAGGTTGTGCGCTATGAAGCTGGTTCGCAGCTTGAAAGCGGAACTAGCAAGCGTAATAAAGTTTCTAGAACGCTGTACTCATAGACCATGGTTCACTATGAATAACAAGCTCTGGGTTAATTTAAATAATAGCGCCTAAAAATCATTTGAAAACACGTTAATCTTAACTTAAACGACACAAATTTGCTATCGCTCAGTAACGGAGTTTACACTGTATTGTGAAATCAAATCAAAGAAATAAATATAAGGAGGTCAAAGAATCGCCAATGTTGCCCGGATAGCATATGACACACTCCATGTTCTGATGTCCTCAACAGTGTAATTCTCGCGAGTCAACTGTAATATCACGATCTTGATTGAAACAGCACATTAAATTCTGATTTATTTTATTTATTAGCATTAAGAGTTTTGCAACATAATTTCATTTAATTTATCTATGGCATTTATATATGACGCTGGTATTTAAGGTTCACCAATCCCAGCTAATGGGTTGAATTAAACTATGCGCAATGTCAGAAAAAAATAATATCAACACCGAATGAAATCGTGCCAATTGAAGAAAGCCCACACAACCTTTTGCATCCCGTCCACTATCAATGCTTTTTGCATCAATGCTTCCCTCATGGTGCTACACCCCCTGCCACACCCCCAGCCACACACCTTTTTTGGTGGCTCGCAGGGTATTTATGTAGATGTAGAATGCTTTAAGAGAACGAGAAATAGTCGCTCGGTTACCGTAGGCACAATAAAAATGTACAGCGCACATGCAAAGTGACTTCCCATGCTTTTGCGTTGCGTACACATTATCTAGTCTAGTTTGTGGACGCTTGTATTTAGATTATTCCATTTATCCTCTTTGCCCATTACTATACTATATCGTAGGTATATTAACTTCTTTTGCATTCACATGGAAAATTCCTTTAGAATGCATTCAATCCCAGCTATCAATCAGATTGAGCTGCGTATATGCAAACGGAGACCATTGAGCGCCATTCCCAAGAATTTTACGACTACATCGATGTATCTATACCCTGCCTTTGTATAAATGATAAATCAGAAGTAATATTTATTTTGCAACTTCGCAGCAAGTTCAAAATGGATGGGCAGAACCGAGAGCAACGACAAAAATTAGGCATACCATCGGAGACGGAGAAACGTATGGTTCGTCCGGCGGCAATGCGCGTCATTTTAGAAATTCATCTGAAGAAACCACATCACCAACATTCGTCGAGCGTTCATTATTCCTATTAAGATACTCGAAGAAGCTGAAGTGTGACAGAATACAGGCTTACTAATACCAATTTCTCATTGTACAATTTTCTAAATTTCAATCCTCGTCTTAATTAAGTTGTCAATATTCAATGAAACTCTATGTGAAAGGTCGTCCACGCAGGCAATCCTTTCATAAATTATCCTCGGGCATATGTTAATACAGTTCTCCTCTTCGTTTTTCGTAACTTTGCGGGAAAAAGTGGCTATCCTCATTCATCTCCTTTCACAATTACGACACCTTTCGACTGGCCTCAAGACAGTAGCTACCCCTACCATTCTTTCTCAAGCTACCAAACAGGCCCGAACGTAAACCATACGGGGGATGAGTTTAATAAAAAGGAAAACAAACAACGCCCCAAAAGGGTGAGAGGCAAGCCTATGAGGCGTGGTACCCGACTGGAGTGAGAAGAGGCCCAAGAGAAGATTGGGGAGGAGTGGGGCAGGGGTTTGGCGGGAATAAAAGGGGAGGCATATGTGTGGAGAATGGAATGGGAACAAGGATAGGAGAAGGATACGGGAAGAAGCCTTGGATGCGGAGAAGTGACGGCGAGGGAGAAGAGCTTGGGATGGAGGAGGAGGAGGGGGGGCATAAGTCTTGGGAGGAGGAAGTTTACACGGCAACAACCCAAGGGGATGCTGGGAGGTAAAGAATGGAGAAGTGGGAGGGATGGAGAGAGGGGGGGAGAGAACGGATAGGAATGTGTCAGGAGGAGGAAGGGGTGGGGGAGAAAGGACCGGGGAAGGAGAAGAAATGGGGAGAGGAAGAGGAGGAGGAGGTGATTGGAGTCAATGCATGGGCACGCGAAAAAACCGCCCCAGGGTGGGCGGGAGATCGTGGGGAGGCAGGGGAATAGAATTGTGGGTGAGAGGAGGGGAGGGAAGAATGTACGGAACAGCTGCGGGGGTGGTGGTTATGTGTACGAGAGAGGGAAGGGAGGAGAGAAAGAGAGTAAGAGAGAGAGAGTAAGAGAGAGAGAGAGAGAGAGAGAGTAAGAGAGAGAGAGAGGAAACCAGGATGGTGTGGGGGGAAGGAGGGAGAAAGATGGTGGGGGAGAGAGGAAAGGGAGGGCGTGACGGAAGGGAGAGACTAAGAGGATGTCTGTGAGGCACACTTGGCAACGGCGCGCTCGGGCAAGATGAGGGAGGAGGCCCCGGAGGGGAGTTTGAGGAGGTGATGGGCAGGGAGGGAGGGAGGGCGACAGAGGGCAAAGCTTGAGGGAACAAATATATGAATAAGTAAGAGGGAATTGAAGGTCAATAGATGGGAAAGAGGAGATGGGAAGGGCGGAAGTGGAATGGGTCCGGTGGAGGAGGTGGTTGGTGGTTCCGAGGGAATAGTTGAAAAAAGAAGTGGGGAAAATAATAACGCAAGACATTGGACATTACCATTGTCTCCTGAATATACATTTATTTTACAATGGACAATGGGTGGCGCGAGGGAAGGAGGCGGGCACAGCAGAGCAACAGGAGGAAAGGTCCAATGTGACCAATCACGATTCCTCATTGTGGACTGGTCGGAGATATGAGGAATGCAGGTCGAGCGAAGAGGGTGGCCGCGTTTGGGGGGTGGGTGTGTGAAGGAGCGGAGGGAAGGGGTGAAGGTGCCTCGAGGAATGGGTCTAAGGTGCTCTCCGTCTCCTCCATATGCGGTCGGCCATCCCGGAGGACGACGACGGAGGATTGAAGTTGAAGCGCCCCCGAGTTCTTTTTCATTTTTTTGACTGGATGGATTGGAGAGCTACGCGGCCGTAACTACGGCAACGCAGGCTCGAGTTATGAACGCGACGAATGGGTGTCTTCAAAGGCGTCCTCGGTGCCTAAGAACAGTAAGGCACGATCTTCACGAACGCAAGCCGTAAGTTGAGCTGGCCCAGCTGTCATATGATTGGGGGCATTGCTAGGCCTGCTTCCAATAGGAAGAGGCGGAATGCATTTAAATAAAATAGAGAATAATGCACACACAAAATTAAGAGAATGTTAATTAGTTTTTTCATCCTTATATGGGAATGAATATTTGACAGCAGTAGACGGATTCCTGGGATCCAGGTGAGAATTCGCTTTTCATTAGATGTCTAAGATACCACCAAACCTTACACAATACTCGTACCAGTGGAGACTCAAATAGAAGTCGAGATCTATGGGTTAGCACGGCGAACGTACCAGGCTATTTCTTATACACATTTTCGGCATAATCTGGAATGTGCGGGATATAGGTCGAGTGTGTTAGATCATCAGCCATTAGCAATATTGCAATTAGTGATTATTGATGCTCCGTGCAGTTTTACCTTCTGGAAGTTCGAATTGACGTCCGCTATGTCTCGAGCAATTATTGAAAGGAAATACGTTAGTGAAAGAGGATTCCATTATGCAGTTAGGCAGACATCCTCTCTAAATATCCCGTTGTGGTTTGGCCTCTACGAATGTAGCGCGGGGCTAAAACTATTTCTTGCACGCTAACTCCTTCCAGCCGTCACGGTGATCTGTGGCAGGTGGCATTAAGACACCAACCTTTGTTAGGGTAAATGTGTGTTTGTAAGGGTGAATGAGATCTGTACGCAATAGGAATGTCAGATTACTTAGCTACTCCCATTTATCCTAGCCGGTGATCAGTGAGAGTATTAGCATGAAGGATGGTGCGGTACTGAAATACGACGATCCTTTTACGTGCTTCCAATTAAGGCACGCACCATTTGCATTCGTTAAAAACCAAAATTTTCCAATTTCAATAAAAATGAGAAATGTCGACATTCGCAAACGTAGGCACGCAATGCTTACTTTGTAATGCATGGCTGGTGCCCTAACACCCCCCGCCACACGCCCTGTGGTGGTGTGAATTGTGTAGACGTAGAATGACCATGCTTTGAGGAAAAATCTAATCGCGCATACGTTGGTGGAGTAGTTTCAAGCTATCATCGATAAATATTCCTGATGGAACAAAAAATGTTTCTCCGCTGAAATCTCAAGATGTCACATTCTCTATCGAAATGCACACAGCAGGAGGGAATGACATGTAAAAGCCAGATTTCCCAAATCAATGCGGCGATGATAGGACGTAAACTAGAGGAATAAATTATGCCACCAATGAAGGCGTCCAATAGCAGGGCGGAGAAGCAGCTCGCACGCGGCTTTATAGCAACTTCATGACCAGTTTTTACCGCCAAAAGAAGGCAGTCGAAGCACCTAACAGCATTTAGCGACGCATGAGCACAAACCACTGGAACCCGTCGTGTGTATATACCCGCATCTACTAAAAGATATAAAGGAGAGCCAACTCACAAAACCTCCATAAGAGAAGAATTTACAGGTGAGGATCAACTTGAGCGAAGGATGCAAATGGGGGATAAAAAAGATAAGATTGCGACATATGACGCAGTACAGGAGATTACTTGCGCGGTTCGCCGATCATTTTACACCCTCATCGATAATTTAACGCCAAAGAAATACTAACGGAAGATGTAATGAAACTTCAAAAAAAAAGAAAAATGAGATGCTAAAGGAGAAAATGAAAACGATGTTTGGGAAATGGGAGGACGGCGAAATGAAACGAGACAAACAAGGGGCGGCGATGAGTTGGTACGCATGGGAGAAAAAAGAGTTTTACGGTAGAAAGAGTTATCTATGGAGAGCATGAGAGTACAGTAAAAATCCAAGAGGTAAATAAAAGTTGGCTGAGTTCTCATGGAGAAGAGGAGTGGTGGAAGGCGCAAGAGGGAGATGGGAAGTGAAAAAAAGGGGAGACTGGCGCACGACATGTAGCGGGGGAGAACAGAATGCCTATGGGTAGCCTAGGAAAAGCTATATACCAAGGGGTGGAACTTGCACACTGGAGAAAAGGGGAGGGTCATACGTCAGTGCAGTACGGTGCCACGATGCACCCATCTGAGGCGAATCCATTAGTGAGGAGGAGAGAGCTTGGGGGGTCGATTAGAGAGGGTAAGAGCATGGGGGGAGGAATGGTAAAGAGAGAAAACTTTCGGGTGGGGTATTTTGAAGGAAGAGCGCTGCATGAATAGAATGGAGAATTCCGAGGGGATGCACTACTTCATGTATCACGCATGCTGGGCACATCAGGCCCCTCCTATGATCAACGCGCCGATACACTCCATCGTCTAATTCATTCTCTATTAATAAATTTGTGCAAATGTGTGCACTCAAAATCTCTTGCTTGGTTAAGTTTTTTTTTAATTCCAGAGTTTTTTTTAAGGGGACTATCGTTTTAATAGACAAGAATGATCCCCTATTGAGACGAGTTTCCACTCATGCTTCTTTTATTCCGGGATCGAAGTAGGCGTGCACTTCAAATTTCACATGATACAATAAGAGTTGAGTGATAACTGTGATGATTTATTACGAGCAGCTCTAATTTATCGGTTTATATACCAGTATAACACGCTGCTTCGCGGTTTTAACAGACAGAATAAAAATTAACTGGCTCTATTACTTTTCATTTAGGTCCTTTTTTTTAACTTACCTTAGATTTTAACCTCATTGCTCTCGAATTTTCATTATTCGGATAAAAGCTCGACAATTTCTCGTTTTTCTCTTATCTAACGACGGCTTTCTCCAATGAAATAACAATACTTATTTATTTACATCCGTCAACAAGAGAATTGTTTATACAAGTAAATAGTTACCACGGGTCCACCACGAACAGTACAATGTCTGATCACCGAGAGCATTGCAATTTTCATTTGAGCCATATGCCAACTTAAAATGTCCTTATATTCATGACAATGAGACGCCGTTCCTGCAAAATTAGAAAACCCAGGCCATTTCTTACAAATTCCGACGATCATGACTTAATTTACCCTCCGTTTCAACATTTTTGGATCGTTTTCATGATTCGGAAATAAACAAAAACACTGGTGACATGTGAGACCGACAAGTCAGGCTCAAACATATGATACGTATCGCTATATTTCAAAGACGCAGGCAAAAAGAAGGCGGAATCGGCAAATGCCAATGTCCTCAAAAGTTCACCCAAGCCGTCAAGAAAAGAAAATTCTCAAGAATGCCAATTGGTGCTGCACATCCGAGGCATTGATAGGGAGCACCCAGCATGTGAGAAGAAATCACGTAGAGAGAGGGACGGGGGAAGAAGATCAAAGGGGAAGGAAAGAAAGACTGATGCTCCTTCTGGACAGTGATCACCGAGACAGGCATTCGAAACGGCCGATGCCCCGCGAGGAATAGGAGAACTATGGCGAGGAGTCTGGCCAGACCAAGGATACGATAGTTAGGGAGTGGGATGGTGGGAGGTGGGCGCAGAAAGTAGAGGGCGGCGAAGGGGGAGAGGAAACATGCCATATCTCGAAAAGGTTGCGAGAGAGAGAGGAAGAAGGAAGGTCGGCAGACTGAACTCTTGAGGCGGCCGTTTGAAATCGACACAAAGGCGGTTATAAAGTAACGAAACGAGTCTAGGAGAGAGTGGGAGTGCAGTGCATGGCGGGGTAGAACCACTCCGCCGATAAATTGTCGCGATTAAATTGGAATCCGATCATATCGGGGACAGGTAAGAAAAGGCAACATGTCGACGATGAATAAGTGATTTAAGAGGATGGAGAACCGAGAGGCGGATAAAATACGATTATTGGGGAGGGCACTTTTTTGAAGTTCAATATGCGTGAGTGAATCGTAATTTAATCGCGACGAGGACGGATGCTGAGAATTTTCTCGATTGTGCATATTAGACGGGTGCGGGACCCCGGGAAAATTTATAAAAGGGTGAGCGATGGGAGCGAGTCTTTTTTTTTATGGATACCAGCGAGGAATGTAAGACGCTTAATAGCCTCACGAAGCGACATAAAGGAAGACACACAAATTTCCATATAATAACTTCTCTTTCGTACGCAGTTATATAACAAACAATATACAATACCTTCAAAAGGCATTTCTCACACTAAATGACAAGAAACATTGTTGAATGCTACGATAAGAATCTGGGCGAAGAAATTATACTCTTGATGGCTATCAGTGTAACTCAAAAAGAAGAAAAGTCTTGTCGATGGGCAATGGAATGAAATATAAGAGAACATTTACAGAGAAAGTAAACTTTCATTAAAAAACATGGGCAAAAAGACAAAAAAAACAATATTATTCAGTATATCGAAAGTTTCTACATTTGAAGTATTTTTTTTAGAATTTCTATATGAATGACATACTCACTGCAGAGATTCTCGTGAAGCTGACTGACGACATTACATTAGAAGCACCTACTTAAAAAGGGTTGGGTAGTTTGCTAAAGCAAATTGCAATGCATCTTACAACATTACTAAGAATTAAACGACTGCATGAAACATAAAATGCACATCAGAGAACAAGAAACGGGAATATCTTTTTACACGAAGACTATCGAATCCCTGAAAGAATTAGATGGAGAGAAAACAATTAATTGGAAATTTAGATTTAAGTGGAAGAAAGAATTCATTTCTCCGTACATTTATTTGCCTTCGTATTTACACCTGCCATGAAAGGGTTAGGTTAGTAACAAATATTTTAACCCTCTATCGTCCAGTGAGGATGGTTGAAAGCCCCACAATTTACGGGTACATGCACACACACGTGCGTGTACATTTTCCGCGCACAAATCGACAACGCGGCAAATAATCGGAATATGCGGACTGTAACGAGGCATGTTTTTCTCTGAAGCCGACGTTATGAAGGATATAAGTCACGCAGTCATGACAAATTTCATCAAAATGACTAGTGAATATTAATCCTGATAGTCTTTCTCAATCAGACATTTAATAGAACACTCCCTCTCAGAAAAAATTATGAACGGTGACGCACCGCTGGTATTGATCAGAAGCCAGGGAAGAAATGACCAAGTATAACTCCCAATGATTCACATCAAATTATACGCGAAGCTCTAAGTCATTCCCTATACCCTTAAAAGAAGAATGTGTGTAATCTACTGAGAATAATAATAAATTTATAACCGAGTAAACACAATACCATTGAACTACATAGATACATAATAATACGAAGGAATCGATGGTGAATACTCCAGGAATGATTTCTACGAAGACAATCACTGAAATGCTAAGCATGACGTTATTCTCTCCCCAATAATGCTTATGCCATCCACTTCATTTCTAAAGAGCAGATATACACAGACTCGGCTACCCTTGTTACAAACTTTGTTCATAAATGTTACGATACCTATACGAATGGTCCCGCATGACGGATGGCGATGAGTTTATGATGAAATTCGTGCGTCAATACTAAAAACACCTAAGGTAAAACGCTCACCCTACGCAAGGTGTGACTTATGAACAGAGAAGGAAATGACGACATATTAGAGTCATCAAAGCATCCGAAGCCAGGTCAACATAATAAAACCTCGCAGCATAGCTTCCATTCCATCAAAAGATAATAAAATACTTATTGCTACAATTGATTAAAAAAATAACAAAAATGCATAAGACAATTGCAAAACAAAACCAAGGAAAGTAAGGCTTGATTTCAGTGCACTTCGTTCCTTGCTTCTTATTCTCAAAACACGCCACTTGACTCTATTGAAAAGACGCATTGGGGGGGGGGAAATTGTAGCGCAATTTTGATACAAGCTCGGTGGATTAAAAAAAAAGTGATTGAAAACCATGACTGAGTTTCCACAGCCTTACTGGGCAAGAGAAAAGCAAACATCTGTGGCTACCGAGACCCATAAAGAATGCCCACACGATAAGTTTATTCTCAAACCCCCGTTAAGGAGACTTGACGCACGCACCAAGCACACGAGCCGGAGCTGATTAACGTGCAGTCTCACCCCCGGATGTATTATTCCCATCCTTTCATCGAGCACGGCCACTTTCAAACACCCGGGTCTACGCCATGCAGTCAAACACCCACGCCCAGTCGTCAAACGCACGCCCCAATCTCAATCCTTAGCCAAGCGCCCCCATACGCTAGGCACAAACCTGAAAACATACACCGACGCCCGTCGTTATTCATCTTATTTCCGTCCGCTCTTTAATTTCGTTTCCGTTAAGCTAAAGTGCGCGCAAATAAAAATGGGCACCGATTCCAAAGCCATGTAAAAATTTCAGTACCTCATCTCTCAAAAATTTCATGGGGAAGCCTAAGAACATCTGTACGACACACATGCCAAGTATGCTGGTACGTACTGATGGCCTGTAAAGGAATACGAATGAAGGAAAAATTTTGGTATGATCCTTAACGAATCTGGAGAACACTAAATGAAATGAAACGTTTATGCTTTAGGTGAATCATGTACAACGTAATTCTTAAAATAATAAATTATAAACTACGTAATTCTTACTCAATTAAAATTCCTAAGATTAGTTTATTGCAATTCTATATTTAATTCATAATTGTATAAATACATATATTCCTTTGAAATTGTTGAAATTAACACAGAAAGCTGCTTAATATACAGTTACCTGTCCACCTCCTTCAGTTAGCAACAGGAGTAGAAAATAAATAAAAAATATACAAAAAGCAACACAGTTCAAAAAGGTTACAATCTCATATTGTACATATGACTACAGGTTATTCCTTATGGAACCACCGGTTTCCTAATTGCTGCATAGAGACAATGACTTTGAACAATCAACCAGGACTTAATAATTCCAAAGATGCTAGGGTAAATGTCTAGAATTTTGTTCTGAGAAATGGTCTCATTTGCTTTCTCGTTAGGATAAACCCTACTATATCTACATAGTACCCTACAAGCCAACGTTGGGTTGTGTGGTAGGGGGTAATTCAACACCAGGCATGTAACAACAAATTTTAAGTTTTCCTGAATTTTTAGTCCAAACATGTATACAACTAAAACAATTCAAACAATGGTCAGTTAATAGACACAAGCGACTTAAGTCATATTAATCCGAAGAATAAAATATGCCGTCTTACTAAATGATAGAAATTGAAGGGGTTAAGTATGCAATTTTTGGATTCACGAGACATATCGGAAGAATTACATATCAACGTGATGCTACAGAAATTGTTAAGAGAATTTACTGTAAATGTTAGTTAGTCTTTGGTTTAACTATTGTCTTTAAATTTAACTGTTTGTTTATCACCATTGACTATGAAGTTCCAAGAAACATGAACGGATGTTTATGAATTTCACCTCAACTATGATGTCTAAATGTCATCGTAATTTTAATTATTCTATGATTTAACCATTGTATGCCCTACCAATCCAAGGCCTTTCTTCGAGTTGCAACAAGGAGAATCTCCAACACATGCAAAGAGATTCCTCCAACTATTGAAGATTGACAACCGATTCTGAAATATGAAGGCCTAGATGTTCACTTTCGGATTGCTACATTCAGAGGTTAAATTATAGGTACCAGCGTAGCATGGAGTCACTGTTACCATCTTCTCAGGGTGATTGCCCGGGAAATCGTCCCAATTCGCCCTCGACCGGCTAAGAGTGAATTCATATCTTCATTACTCTCATTTCACATCGCTCTGACTCGGCTCATTAAATGCAAGTATCTTCCGTATCATAGGGTACGTCCGGTCTACAGCCGCTCCCCACATCGGCTAACAGCATCGAAGAGTCGAGACGATGATGGTGGGTGGGTGGAGACAAGCTCCGTCGAATGCGTAGGCAACGTGGGCGTCCATCTGAGGACCGAGAAAAGAAAATGGGGCAAGAGGAACGGGGCATGTGGATGGAAAAGAGAGAAAAAAGCTGAACGGAGTGCAGGCGCAATTGGTCACTGAGAGTTACCCAAAGACTCTACTTTCAACGCTAACGACGCGGAGACATGAATTAATGTGAAAATAGTGAATAGGCAAGTAATACTACCTGGAAATGAAATAAACACATTTCCGTAGTTAGGATAGGGGGAGAGAGAGAGAATGATAGAGAAAAAAGAAAAGAGGCATTACGTACGCGAATGTATCTTTCAGTTCCAGCGAGGAAGTTATACTAATTGGGGATCGAGATGATGCGGTGGCTAATGTACTATCTTCTCAATCCGAGGTCCCGGGTTCCAATACATGCGGAGGAGGGATTTTTCAGTGGTATTCCGATACCACGAAATATTATATTTCACTGGAATTAGTGTGTTCTTATTGATTTTGTGTATATTGTGATGAGTATTCGTGAAGTTCTCTGCAGCAGCAAAGTAACCAGCATTAGCCAGCAGTCGTGGCTGAGTGGTTAAGGCGTCTGACTAGAAATCAGATTCCCTCTGGGAGCGTAGGTTCGAATCCTACCGACTGCGAACTTTTTCCCCTGCCACACACCTTTTTGGTGGCTCGCAGGGTATTTATGTAGATGTAGAAAGAGTAGTGGTACAGGCAAGTACCGTGTCTTGCATAAACAGATGCCAGAAAATTAAAATCGCGAGAAGGGGATCGTGGCTAAAAAGTGGGTTGCTCAAGGGTCCATCACAGGAATAAAATAACTTTATACATAAATGCAATGATGACTAATAAATTTCGATTAATAGACATTACCTGGGCTACTTTTACAGGCAGGCACAACTTACATGAGCCGTGATAAGGCGTCTAATGTAATTAGTACAGCAGCCAAGTGGCCGTATCCATTTTCTCTTGATTAACGTGCTATTTCTTACACAGCTAACTTTTACCAGACGAACAAGCGGTCCTTGAATGATTTCATGAAATTGTGAACCTGGAAAAACTTAGTAGGCTTTCTCTTATTACACTAGAAATACTTTTCAGATTTTTAAATTTGAATACTTTGTATTATGAAGTTGGAGGGAGGATTCTCAAACGATGGAAAGAAACGAACTGTAATGAACTAGGAGCAGCAATGCATCATAGCATGTCAATTCTAAAAGAATAACAGACTGCATCTTAAATGATGAATTGTATGATAGTTGAACCGAACGCAAACCTGCATGGGATCAAAGGGGATGAGTATTTTTTGTGATAAATGCCGATTAAGTTAATCCACATCTAGCAAACGATAATGCAAAACGTTGAATAAGACGCGTACCCCTTCAGGATGGGGAAACCTGGAGTAATAACAATTTTAGCTTGGCAAGTTGGTTCACTGATGAACACCGACGGAGAGCACACAATAAGGATGAGTGAGAACTTAGACCCTCGCCGGGAGAAACTCTCGGCAGACGCGATGGATTTGAGGAAAACCAACAACGAGGAAGCTTGGGGAGGTTAAAACAATTTGTGAAGGCGATGCGACACTGCAGAGTCCGGCGGGGGCGGGGTCTTGGTGCCGAGTCAAAATGGGCGGGGATAGGTGGCGTGGAAGCACAAGAGCGCCTCTTTCGACCTTCCCAACCCTGAGGAGGCGGCGGAGGATATGGTGGGGGTGGAACGGTGGACGGCGATGAGGGGAGATGGGAGGAGGAGAAAACTCATCCGAGACCATCCTAGGTATTACAACTTCCCTTGTTCCTCCCCAACCCCTTTAACCCCAACTCATCCCCCCTTCCCACCAAAAAACCCCCCTTTATTCCTTTTTGTCTACCCACCCATAACTCCTCCCCGTCCCACACTCCTACCACCCAACTACGCCCATCTCACACTCTGCCCTCTCCCCCATTCTCCACCCCATTCCACCCATTTCAAACCAAAAGCCAATCGCTCTAATTGCATCCCCTTTTGAGGTCGAAACGAATTAAAAAGCTACATTAGCGCGAGGGTGGAGATGGGTGGGAGGGGAGAAGGAAATGAGTGGGGTGAGAGGGACGGGAGGTCAAGGAAGGAGAGAGGAATTGTGGGGTGGGGGGGGAGGGCCGTTAGAAAAATGCACTTATAGAAAGAGGAGGGAGAGGCCATACTGCGCAAGGGTGATGAAAAAATGTACGCGCAGTCGATACGCCTGCCATGACTGGTTGAGATGGAATGGAAAGATGAGGAGGGAGTGGATTGAATAAGAGTGAACGGGGAATGTATAGGAAAAAGTGAAGACTGAGCTGGGGAATTGGTGGGGGTAGAATAGGGAATTACTTTCACAGGGAGGAAGAAGAGCGTTGGGTATCGAGGAAGGGAAGGGGTAGGGAGAGAGAGAGCATCGGTTAAGTAGACAAAGGCAGGGGTGCGCTTTGGAAAGCTGGAGCGTAAGTGCGTACTTGAAAAAGTAAGGAAGGTCGGGGTTGGGCTAGAGGTAGGGGGTGGGAGAATAGCGAAAGCATTTAAATAGGCTTTACATGCATGAGGACGGAGCGAGGGAGGGTGAAATAGTATAAGAGGGGGAGGGAGGTGAGGAGTGGAGAAACATTCTGGAGAGCAAATAGCAAAAGAGCGGAAAAAGTTTACTTCGGGGAGGGAAATAAAACCAGGATATTTGCCAGGAAAAAAAACTCTCGTGCAAGCGCAGAATGGCGGAGGCAAATAGTGGGAGGGATACGTGTACGTATAATAACATTTTGTTGCAGTGTTCAGCCATTCCGCCCTGCACGGGGGGGAGAGATCCCAACCATTCCGCCTGCAGTGTGGCCTCATTATAATTTGAGACACAAGACAAGGACGCGATGGCTTCCGAGGGTGGATATTATAAGCGCCCTTTGAAAAAAAAAGAGAAGCAACGAAAGTGCGGAATAAGAACGGATCAAATGGAAAAAAAAATGGGGGAATGGTTAGAGAGAGGCAGAGAGAAGGAGATGAAGAAAGAAAGTGAAGGGGGAATATTGCGGGAGGTATTCCACTGGGGGTGGAAGGGGATAAAGGGATCGTGGGAGGTTCTGGAAGGGTGCGAGGGGCCTTGGTTGGCAGTGCAGGGGATAGTGTGGAGGGTGGTGGGGGAGGAAAGGTGGGAGGACGAGGGATTATAGACCAAAGAGAAGAAGAAGGGTTATGGCGAAGAGGGTGTGGAGGCGGAGAGGAGCTGGAGAATGGTTAAGGTCGGTCACACAATGCGGATTGGATGGATTGCAGCGTAATATAAGAGGGAGGGGAGGGGAATTGAGGGTGCAACCGGGGTGCGGAGTGAGAGACTGCCGAGATGGAACGAGGATGTGCAACGCGAGGGAAAGGGAAGGGGAAGGTTCGGAATGGGTGGAGAGAGTAGGTCGGGAGTGTGGGTGTTTTGGAGGTGGGGGAAGAGTAGGAACGGGAGAGGGGGGAGGATGGGTTCGGAAGGAGGGGAAAGGGGAAGGGTGCAGCGGAATGAGGACCGGGAGGAGATTAGGGGCGTGCAGGGGGGTTGGGGAGGAAATTCTCGGTGCAACGGATGAAAAAAAAATACAAGCGAGAATCGGGATGCGAGAGGGAGTTGGAGGGAGCGCCGGAGGGTGGGAGCGGGGGGAGGGAGGGAAAGAAGTGCATCGGGACGGGGGGACGAGGAAATGAGGAGATGAAGTAAAAGATCAAGTGATGGTGAAGGGGTGCGTGGGATGAGGGCTTTTGAGTAGGTGGGTGGGTGGGAGGGAGGGAGGGAGGTTGGGTTGAGTAGGAGTTGGGAAGGGGCACGAGGGCTGCTGGTCGGATGAAAAGATTCAATATGGAGAAGAAGATGGCGCAATTGGGATGGAGATTGACAGCATATGTGCATCAGAGAAAGAGGAGCATGAGAGTTGGGAGGGGGTGGGTGGGCGGGAGAGCTTTGGATGAGGGTATGAGAGGGGAGTTGAGGGAATCGCGAGATGAATAGGATAGATGATGAAGAAAAATGTACAAGGGAAATGGTAAGTGGCAGGAGATCGGCGCTACCAACCGGACGGATTTCCGAGAAATGAAAGATCCTCCCCCCCTCCCCTAACCCTTTCCCTCTCATCACACTCGCACACACGTCTTCTCTCTCTCCTGCCTCTTATCGCCCTCTCTCCACGTTGGAAAAAATAAAAGAAAGGCGGTCCGTTGGCGGCAACACACTGTGCGTGCATTTGGCGCGCAATTCATTTGAGGAATCGCGTCTTTGTAGCCTCGAAGCATTGAAGCGACGAAGGGCAGCGCTGCAATAATGACCTTAAGGCGCCAAAAGGATGGATATTTCACCCTGCTCGATTGGGTTCAATGATATCCCCACCGATATTATAATGAGGAATTCAATGGTGCGTAATATTAAGAGGAACGTGAGGAAAAAACACTATCTTGTTTCGGTTATTCCTTTTGCAGAGCCATATTTGAGCAAACCGAACAATGGAGGTACACTTGTTTATATTCACTTTCCATCACCTTTGAATAAGTCACCGGCATCATTTCCCAAATCAATATCCCAAAAGTGGAATACAAGAACTTCACCGGTAACCACGTAGAAATTTCCACATTAGAAATGCACTATCCTCGAACAATGGCAAGACAATATATATAAAAACGGAAATGAAATCGAACTGCGTTAAAAAATGCTTTTTTCAACGATAAGAAAAGAAATATACTGCTGACTCTTTCCACACACGAATGGAAAGTAACATATATTGGCCATAATTGGCCAAAAGTCAAGTGATTCATACAATTATCCGGTGAAAGTTGATAGGACGGATAGCACCATTAAAAATCGGATACTGAGAAACAAAGAGATGGGAATAAATCGAAACTTAAGTCTAAACGTATTGCAAAAACACCCTATTCACAACACACAAAAAACAACGAAATAGACAGTAAACGCTTATGGTTAGAAAAGTAGTAGGCACGCCCGAGTAAAATAAGGCTAAGAATGGTGCAAAAGCACTCGCACTACAGAGGAAATTTTCCATGCCGACCCGGGATATATATTGACTTCTTTGTCCAATGCTAAGTCAACAAGCTAAGAGATTTAAATGTTTGATGCGCAATTTCAATTTGAAAGATGTCGACCTAAAGCTGATGGCGCCAAACTATACTCAGCAAGCGTCGTAAATTTAGAGCTTCAATGCAGAATTCAACGGTTACTACCCATCAATAACGCTAAGCTAAAAGAAGCACTTTTTGCCGAATACGTAAATTATCTCCGAGCTTGGTCTTCCGATTTGAACGTCGCACGGGGTAATGTAGAGTGAGTGGAGGGTGTGTGAAATGGAATGAGGAAGGCAAGGAGAAGAGGAGAGAGTTCGCAGGAGGAGAATCAGCCACCGAAGGAACGAAGAGTTGGCATACGCTACGGTTAAACAGTAATGTAAATCTTTCTATTGTTTTAATCTCAACTTTGTGGAAGTTCATGTTCATTAAATTAAGGTACCTGATTATGACGCCTAAGCGTTGAAACTAGTTGTAACATAATAGAGAACAGTGGATGCATACATTGTTTCTTAATTTAATGTATATCTTTGCCCAAGACGATCATCGACTGGTGGAGGTTTAGCCATTGCTTTGGATTTTCCGCCCATCTTAACCATGTTCTCTCCTCATTCATTTTTTTTGGAGAACCCTTAAAACATCAGACTCTCAGCCGTGTCGTGAGCATCAAAGCTTTTCACGAACCGTCATATTTCTGGGCAGCGTAAACGTATGAAAAAAGTGTAATGATTACCCACTGCATTCCAAATAAGGAGGAATTACCCGAAGCTGAAGAAGATAGGAAATGTGGGCTATTAGTTCGTCTTAGGAACGTTGGAGAGGGAATGGTATATGCCCGCCGCAAGGCATGGGACGGAGTCGCCATTTACAAGCATACCTGTACATTGAAGGAATCGAAAGGTGGAAACAAGGGCGCCCAAGGATGTCACCTACGTCGAAACGTCGAATACGTGAAGGACTGGAAACGGCAAATTCAAATGAAATCTCATATTTCCCTGTCCCTCCACGCGCGCATAATGCGTTGGCAAGACTAAAAGAACATTACTTTCGATAAACTTCGGAATACTGATAATATATATACAACAAGTCGAGATAAATCAAGTGAAATACCGCGGAAGGGCTTGCCCAAGGAGAAAAACCGATGAAAATTGCGAAATTTATGTGAACCGCCCAAATGGCGGTTTTTGGATACAATGATTCGTACGAAGGAACACGAACGAAGGGGTTTCTTAAATTCCTACTCGAGATTTTGAGGTTTGCAAGCAATTCAAGGAGCAACTTTATCCGTTTACCGGTTCAAAACGTTGACTGATTAACGAATTTTTTAAAAACTTAAATTTACAACAGACTTCCTAGAGTACAACAATTTGGTCACAGCATTAGGAGTGATTTAACGATAGCACTAATAGCTAGGTAGTACTAATACCTACGAATCACACCGCAGATACACCTGTGTTATCTCATTAAAATAAAACTATTCCATAAAAATACGATATAAGATAAAACAGGGATCTCATTTGCAGTGGCCGTGAAGAAGGGCTCCCGATTAATTAATATTCCGAAATGATGCAGGTGGAATGCCATTGTACCAATCGATGGAACCAAAAATTTTCATAAAAAGAGGATCCCCTCCCCCCCCCCCCCCAGCTATTGGATTCCCGAGGTCCCCTCGCCACGTCCCGGTCCCGCCTGACCAATTGAACACAGAATACGTGAAAACCGGGAAGTCGGGAGGGGGAAACGACGAGGGGAGGAAGGAAAAAAAGAAAGAAGAGAGACAGAGAGAGAAGAGATATCGAACTTCGAAGCGTGAAAAGGTGAAGGACACCCCTGCGAGCAACATGAGAACGGAGGCGGCGGCAGCAGGTATCTCGCGAGAAAAAGGGAGCGAGGGTTAAAAGATCCGACTAGGGATCCCGTGGAAAGGGTGAGGAAGGGTTTTTTATTTTGGAGGGAGGGAAGTGGGATTGGTAGGATGAGCTGGTGGGACAATTTCGCACCAATCTATGTAAATTGTCTTCCGCCGAGTCTCCCCCCCCCCCTCAATTTCCCTTCTCCCCCATCCCTATTGCCCCCCCCCTGGTGAACACAAAACCTACAAGGCTTTCTCTATCCGCGACCTCCCACCACCATCCCTTTCCCGGGCTCGACTCCATATTTCCCCGCCCACCCACGCCAAAGCCGACTCTCTCCTCTGCCCCCCCCCCTCCAACTTCCAGCCATACCACCACTCCTCTTCCTCCAATTTCTCTTTCAATTTTCCCAATCGTTACGTTTCGGCTGTTCCCAATTTTTAATTTTTTTAAGCCTTCTGAATTTTTGCCCAACCCATACATTTAAACTCCCACCCCTCAACCTCTAGCTATACCCTTTCCCTTACTTCCCCCGTCATTCCTCTCTTTCACTTTTTACCCCTTGTCCCACAACCCCTTCCCAATATTTCACCCCTTCCACCCCTCCGCCACTCGAACCACCTCACCAACTCTCTGGTCTTTTCCATTTCTACCTTTACCACACCCCTGAACTTTGGCCACCAAAGTCCCCCTCGTTCTCCCTATAATAATAAAACAAAAGCTTCCCAACTCTTGACTGTTCGCTGGGCAGTTAGTGAACTCCGTTGCCGAGGACTGCGTTCGCAGCTGGCATTCCCCGCAGAAAATTCACGAGGGCTCTAGGATATACTGCATGACACAAAGCGAAGACAGACTAAAGAAAAACTCGCCTTAAGGCAAAAGTCGTATCATCATGCCTTTACATCGATTACGACATTTTATAACAGAGACTATCCTATCTCCGTCAAACGTCTTTGTTCGTCATCATCACTTAGTAACCCAAAGATAGTTTGCTAAATATAACCTTGGCGTTTCCCTCTCTAATAGTTACCTAATTTTTAAAAGTAATCTTCGGGTTGCTAGGTGATGATGACGAACAAAGACGTTTATCGGAGATAGGATAGAATATCTGTTATACAACTTCGTAATCAATGAAAATGTATGATAATACAATTTTTGCCCTTGGGCGAGTTTTCTCTTTAGTTCGTTATCAACTTAGTGTCATGGGATATATCCTAGAGCCCTCCTGAACTTTCTGCCGGTATATCCAGCCCCGTATAAGCAGTCCTCGGAAATGGAGTTCACTAACTTCCCAGTGAACATTCAAGAATTGGGAAGATTTTGTTTCATTACTATTACTAACATAGGACTTAGCGCATCCTTATAATAACAATGGTTTAGGATATTACTTCCAGCAAAAAAATATTATCAGCGTGGATTTTTAACCGTGGAAATAAACCATTAAACTTTCGCATTAGTTTTGTGCGTGAAAAGTAGCCGCAAATATTCACCGTTTGTGAATTATTTCCAATGTATAGAGTGAATTTAGACAATGCTACTTATCGTCAGTGCTAATGAAGGTTAACTGAAGTAAAGGGTTAACATTTTTCGCGAAAATTCAATACAATTAAGTTTACATCTCAATGTCGCCGAAAAATTAGTGACAAATAGGACAAAGAGCAAGTAAACCAGTGGGCTGCGGCCTCGTCCAGCGCCTCACCCACCCCTTCAATCCACCTCCTACACAGAAATCCTTACCACGTTTCTGCCCACCCAGTCGACCCCCTTATATTTTTTTCGGGTATCGATTTTTGTTGGAGTCCGTCCGATTTCGCCCCTTGGCACTGCCCGCCACTCCTCCTCCAGCAATCCCATTAGCCTCTTCCGGTCCAATCTCCAGAGCACACCCACACTGGAATCTGCCATTTCTGTCAGACTCCTCCCTAGGCTTAGCTCTTCATCCCCAATACTACCCACTAACCCTTCCTCCCAGCACCATCATTACACGGGTCAAAGGTAGCTACTATGAGCCCATACCTGGTGGCAAGAGAGACAGACTCCCTTAGTGCTCTTCCACGATTCTGGATTGGACGCGTTAACACTACTAGTTTTCAAAGCCGGATGCAACTTTTTAACAGCGACGTTGGAGAAATATAACTTCAGACAGTCACTGAAGCAAAGGAAATGGGATACAACAAATATAGACGAATGTATTTGTATCATTATGTAATTTGGTATTGGAAAGGGCGTATGAGTATGCATGATAAGACTTTCGCATTCATATTGAAATTCGCGAACTTAAATTAAAAAAGAGACGTTTCAGGAGGCGTGATATGGTGGAATATCATGATTAATTAAAAATTTGCAATTTTTTACAAAATAAAATTTAATACGACCGGTTTCAACAAATCAAACCATCATCAGGTGATGTTGATGTTGTAGTTACATTGAAACCGGTCGTTTTAAAGTTTATTTTGTGGAAAATTGCACATTATTAATTAATCGCGAACTTATCGCGAATCGCGCCATCGATCATTTATATTCTCCGTTACAGTGAGCATCCAAACCAACTAATAAAATCATCAGATTTCGAGGAATAAATATCTGATACACATTATCATGCAATATATTATTTGACTTCCTTGCCTTGATTTCAATAAGGCATGCACATTCCTGCTTCTTCACCGTATTCTCAATTTACATCTTTCCATTCATCTCTAACCATTAGGCAAGATGAATATATCCATCGATAAAGCTAAGCGAAATTTTTAGAAAGAACCGTTGAAGCGCAATAGCGTTGAATGCCTTGCGGGTATAGAAAAACAATTAAAAAAAACAATGCAAGTTTTGTTATCGGCTTGCACACCAAAAACTCAAGTGTTTCTTTAAATAAATTTCCTTCTAGGGTATTCCAGCAACGATCATCAGCCAGCTATTCAACCATACTAACATTACGATATTCATTTCTGCTTTTCAATCCAATGAAACGATAAGGAATCAGAGTTTTTGGCAGTGATTTATTTCTTGACGTTCCGAAAAATATTTCAGAAAAAAAAAGTTTAAAAAAAATATCATTTCTTCGAAAAAGCAGAAGAATGTTACAAAAAAAAATGTACGCATGAAAAATGCCGGGCAGAACATACTTCTACCAAATAGTCCCATTTAGATAAATTTACGGAAACTAATTGGGCCATTTATGCCCATTGGAAGAACAAAAGAAAACGAATGTCGTAAACATTCATTTCCTCCGCGAAGTCGGCCCTTACTTTCCCAGTGCATAAATCTTAATGCACTCTACGCACGCACGGGGGAAAGGGGGTTCATTAATTATGCCCAGCATAGGATGATGCACTCCCAAAAAATTAAACGCCACCAAGTTCGTATCGCAGAACGTAGAGAGTGAGGAGGTTGAAAATAACGATTAGGATAGCACACCCCTTCGCGGAAAGGTGTCGCTTTCAGGTAAAGGTGAAATCACAAAAAAAAGTGCGTGCTTTTTAGCCCTAAAACTTCAATTTAGGGAAAACACCGAGACTTCACGTCATGGTTCAAAGTGAGAAGCAAATATTCTGCGTTTGCATCGCAGATCTACCACGAAGACAGAGAAGGGATAGGGCGTGACTAATAGATTAAGGATCTTCCCCTCAGACATGACTACGCACTAAATTTTAAATGCCACATTCGTCTTTGAATCGAAAATAATTCTATTGCGAGCTCTTTTTCAAGTGTGCAGTCAAAAAATGTAACAGTGCGCGCGGAGGATGCAAGGAGAGGAAGAGAGACAAAGAAATATGGGGCTGCTGCAGTACATAGACGGGAGATAGAGGTTGCCTGAATGAACAGACCGATATGAGGGCAGGATCGTAGACAAGAGTTACCTTCGCTACGGTCAAAATAAGTCGATATCCAAACCGTATTAGCAGGATTTCAACTGGACCGTTTTCAGCGACGGTTTCATGCTGGAAATTGCCGAAAAAATAACAGCGGTGAAAAAGAGAGAGAGAGAGAGGGAGAAAGGTAGAAAAAAAGACAGGGGAGACTCATTGGGAGAGGAGATATAGAAGGGGGGACGAGAAAAGGAATGAGCGAGAGTTTGTACGTGAAACGGAAAAGGGAGAGGAACTAGGACGGTGTTGGGAGGGTGAAGGGGGAAGAGAGGCAAGGGGATAGAGGGGAGGAGGGCGGGGGGGGGGGTGTGGAGTTGGGGAGTACAAGAGAGGATTCGGAAGTTATTCCGCGGAGCAGAAAGAATATATTTTCATTTGGCTGGCTCGAAAATCGAGTTTAAAATAAAATAAAAAAACCAATGGAAAAAGGCAATTCATTTATTCTTTGCTCAGCGTTGAATTATGTTACTCAGTGAACGAGCTCCTCTTTCATTATAAAAATTTAATTATAAGTCCTACTCATCCTCCAAACCGTCGCCCCACTCTTACCTCTCCCGAGTCCCAATATATTTTCCTACGTTCTCTCCCTCCTCCTCGCCGAAATATCGTCCCCGCGAAGTCGACCGCCCGAAAAACTCAACACACACGAGCCACGGCATATGGCCGACGACATACACGTTCACCTTCGTTACCCGTGGAAATACCTTCGCTCGACCTCCTCACCATCCGGCTAAAAACCGTAACGCCGCTCCCCTCGCGGCACACCAATCGTACGAAATGCCCCCACTCGAGCTAAAGAGAGCCAAGCCACACGGATCACAAGGTTGGCACGCCTTAAGATCAACCCAAGTTGCTGCAGAGGCGTGCGCACGAGAGGAGGACCATCTGCCGATTCAGTCAATTTCCAATGAAAAATGAACATCCCATGAAGATCAAAAGCACGGGCTGCTTCGTCCATTATTTTGTGGTATCTTTCTTTTTTTTATTTTGACCACTGAACATGTGTTGAGCGAGAGACCTGATTTTTTTTATAACGATGCCGAAATGGTTTGCGAGTTAATCCGGCTCTCGAGTCTGTTGTGAATTTCAATTGCTTTCAATTAAGTCACATGAGTAGAAAGGGATCTGTCACGTTTGTGATAAACTTAGGTGGAATTGTGAGCTGAATGGCGTACGCTCTGTGCATTCGAATGAATTTTCTGAATTATATTAGCCAGAACGGCATGTTCATCGTTTCCCGAATATTCCCGAGGACCACCGTCAACCCGGCACTATAATGCCACAAATTAAATATGACTGGCCGATAATGAGTTACGTACCTCGCATTATGATTTCAGATGAATGTTTCATGGAACAGTTATCCATAGGAACAATACAACCATGGCCTATTACGGCCAACTACAGCGGCCGACGCCCTCTTAACCACCCCCAGAGGCGTGCTCTTTCTCATTCTGTGTGTATCATCTTCAAAGAACAAAATCAAGTAATAAAAAATCTAAAGAACACAGGGTGAGGGGAGTACATGTGAGAACAGAGAGAGAAGGGAGGAAATCTCAAGGGAAGTAAGCGTGCAGCGGAACCTTAGATATCCCTTGCAGCTTGAGGAAAGGGCATGACTCGTCGTAGGGAAAATTCCGTTAAAATCTCGGGTGTCACTGGATGATTTTCAACCACTGGTTTCAGTTACTTCTTCCATAGTTGGTTTTTAAGAGAAAATTGATGTTATTTCTACTCTTTAAAACGTTTCTGCTTCATTGTCAGTCTTTGCAACAGGTCCTTATGGAGGGCACATTATCTTATCAATTAAGATTTACACTAGCTTCGATCTATAAAAGCTGAGACAACGTTTTAAGTACGTTCTCATTCCAAATAACGTTATGAGCGGAAATTTTAGTATTATTCAATAAAAAACTTTACTTCTTTTCAATTTCTTTCCCAAAATTTATCGAAGTTATTTACGCAGCGGCAAAAACATTGCTTTCAAGATTGAAACAATGAACTAGCATGGACTCCCAATAATTTCTCAACAGGTACACCGTGAACAATTACAAATTATTCCAATGCGTAACTACATTCTCCTCACTGTACATGTGTTCTCCTTTACCTGGCACCTTTTCCATATTTATCAAAATGAGATGAATAAACGAAGGTTACCAGTCGAATGAACGCGCTGGGTGCCAGAAATACGCTATCGTAATTTTTCAGAAACCTTCGTGCTTCAGGGCCTAGCGAGAGAAGCGTGAAAGCATCACAGAATGGCGTCACCCAGTAAATGTTGAAGAGAATTACTTCAATCGGAGGAAACATGATTCGTTATCTCAAACAGTTGGGCAAGAATCTAAATTAGACGCAATACAATTACCTGAAATTGCAACTACTACTTAAAAAACAAGAATTATATCCTTCATACAAAAAGTAAAATGAGCATCGGTCGAACCGCACCAAGGAGCAACCCCAACAGAGACGGGTCGTTGACTGGTATATCCACGCATTCACGCACCCACACATCCGCTGCATCCTCCTATCCCTATCCGTCGCGAGACATTACTTCTCCGATCTTAAAATAATACACAGATAAAAAAATAAGCACACACACACATATCCAAAAGCGCAAATGTGAACCCGACCGGGAAATAACCACTACGCATTTTTAACGCACCAAGGAAATTATATCCGCGAACGTGACATAACTCTTTTGTCTCCCGACCGCGGATCGTCCCACCCAAAGGCTGCCTCCCGACACCTCCCCGCTACGGCTCTGCATTCCGCACTTAATCCCACCTACACACCCAACCCCTTAACCCTCTCCCCACCCGGCCATCTCCCGTTTTTAATTCCCCACCGCACTCGCCCCGACTATTCCAACTCCCTAACACCTCCACCGCGCGCGGGGGATAGGCGGGGCATAAAAAAAGTCCTCTCGTCGGCTTAAACCTGCCATTTCACGGGGTTGGATGGGGTGGATAGTGGGTGGTGAAGTGGCGGCGGGGTCAGGGGGGGGGAGGGTAGGGAAGGGCGCCCGTCTGATGCCGTTCGTGGAGAGGGAGCCGTCTGTCTGCCGTTATGGAAATATAAAAGGAAACGAAGCGCGTACGCGTGAGCATTACCATGTAAAACTTAACCCAAGGAAATGGGGGAAGATGGGCGGTTATGTCGGGGCGTGCTCCCATGAGGCGTCCTCTAGAAGGAACGACAAACGCGTCCGGGTCCACGTACGTCCTCCCGCATTCTCGAGAGGAATTCCTGAGCTAACCACAGATTCCTCGCCCTCACATCTCAGAGGAGCAGAAACGGCCCGCTGAGAAGACATGCATGATCCATCAATTAAATCCTAAGCAGGCAATGGCAACAACCAAGCGATAGGGGAAACTCGATGCGTCCCTATGTCAAGAACCAAACGGAATTTGAGCAATACGAGTACTTTTGGTAAAGAACACCATGACGGCCACACTCGACAAGAAGAAAACGTCATAACTTTTTCTTGCTCTTCCATCACGCAGAAAATTAAGTTTACCTACACACTTCTAATTACCCAATATTTCATAAGACTCATGGAAAGTTAATCAAGTGGATTGTTTTAGGTCGATCACCTAAGTAAACCGATAATCGTGTGTATAAAGTTGAAACCATTTTAGCCTGGAAAAATATTACCACCATCGAACAATAATTTTTTTAAAGAAAATAAATCGTTTCAAATCGGACACAGTATCGCATGTAATCGACGTAAACATTTTCAGTTTTACAAATGGCTTTCAAATCCATAGCTCAAAGAGCTGCGACGACTCCATACATTAAAAAAAAACTGGAACGATAACAGGAAAAAGAAAAAAACATTCGCTGTCAAAGGAAGAAAACCCCACAGTTTCACAGACGCATGAACGCGCCTGCGCAATTGTGTATTATTATAGCCGACCACAAGTTGAGCATCCGTCCCGTGGAATCAGCATCCGCAAACGGGCTCGATGGGAGAAGGGAAAAAATGTTTAATCGTCCCACATTCGCCATATTCAGCGTTCCCATAAATAAACGCACGGGAACTGAAGACGGAAGAGGGAGATGTGGAAATGGGAGGGGACTGTGGGAGTGGAAGAAGCAATATCCGACGATGGAGAGGAGTGGAAATGAAACACAAATGAATGCGATGAGTGAAAAAATGTACGAGAAATGGAATAGCGAAAATAACAAAAATCAATTCGGGGCAGTAAGAATTGCAGACGAGCCATCCACGTCAGGGGCTGGATGGGAACCAGTCCCTTGGCTCTCTAAATGGCTAAAAGATCAAAAATAGACGAACTATGTTTCTAAAGGGCGGATATGCCTTTTTATTGGTGGAATTGTTCACCGGTCGCATTCTGCTGTTCACTGACAGAAGGGATGTGGATAGGGGGAGAAAAACACCTCAGCCAATGAGGATATTGCTCGTTTTGCGAATCGGCTGCTGCCACGCCTCATCTCATTTACGCCTCAGCGATTGTGAGAATGAGGGTATGAGGAATTCAAGTAGTTATACTATACTGCCCTATTTTTAACCGATGCAGATGATGCAACGTCCAAGCATGCACTTTTATGGGCTGATATAATGTTCTGTACGTACTAATAAAGAAGGAAACAGTGGACTAAGTGCGCGACCCTTTACTCGCAAATAAAAAAGTAAACGATCCCAGTATTACAACAAAATCTGGTTAGTTAACAAACTCACAGTTGTTCATACTCTTATTATTATAAAATGCAGCGGATATTGGTGGGTTATACGTTTGCATCAAATTTAAAAAAAAACTTCGTATTCAGATATTCACGTAGATTTCTAGGCAAACTTTCTCAAAGCGTTTTTTCATAACAACGACTCCCGAACTTGATTTCCATCTTTTGAAATGGAATTGGAACGCAATTCATCCAAGACAGAAACCTTATTGAAAGATATTTCGCGTACATGTCAAATTTTCGAATTTTTTTCTGCGTGGCATAAATGCAGAGGAAAACAAAATTGAAAACATCATTACGAGACTTGCTTCGGCAACAAAATAAAATTTTAATGCAGGGCTCAAGTTACCGAGGACTCCTATTTGGGAATCTTGACATGAAGGAACGAACGCGTGCGGATTGGACGTCTCCTGATTTGGAATTCTTCCCATTTCTGAGACATCCATGCAGATTGAGATTTGTGCTCCCTACTTCCCGTTCGCTGCGGCTACGTTTTGCTGGTTCGCTCGAGAAACCCGTTCAGAAATCAGCACTCCGCTTGCTCCGTGACATTACCCTTTTCTAGTCCAATCTCTCGGTCGAGGGAGAGAGGAGAGGAGTGAGAGAGAGAGAGTTGGAGGGAGGGTGGACTTGGTGCGCAGAGCGTGCAAACTCGTGCTTTATTGCAAATGATTACTCCGCAGTGGGTGTGTGGGAGGGGTTGCGGGCTGGGGATACGTGGGGAGAGGGTAATACAGGGAGCGTGGGAGGGGAGGAGGGGGTGGAGAAGAGGCACGGAGTGCGTGGGGCGGAAGGGGGCAAGGAGAGCCGGGGGAAGCGGGGGTCAGAGGAGCAATGCGTGGCACTCGGGGAGGGCACGCGGTCGTACGGCAATTGTTTCGCCGTTCCTTGCGTTGCGAATAGAGGGAGCCAGGGGGCGCCGCGCCCAGCCAGGGGGGGAAGGGGGAAAAATTATATGAAGGCAAGAGCAATATGATGGGAGCAATTAAGAGTCGAGACTCGAAAGTGAGGATCTACCAACGTCACAGCACCCACAGCATAGGGAATACCTAAGTCGAAGTACGTTCATGTTTTTGGAAAGTTTCTCTTCGAGTGCACACGAAAGGCGGCAAGGAAAATTAAATGACACAGAATCACACATAACACACTATCGATTTGGTCACGAACGTCAAATGCACCAAAGACCATTATCATTATTCTGTTGTCATCATTTATTAAAAATAATTTTTTCCCAGCATCAGTATCGGTATGATAAAATTACTCAACCTGTGTGTTAATAAACCGTCCAATAACAATACAATAAAGGGCTTAGTTCACAGAGCGAGAAATAGGCGGAGGGAGAGAATTACTGAATTCGAAAAGTTGCATGAGAAAGTTGACGGCTTAAAACCTACAGGTGAAAATGAACCTCGGCGGCGTTTACTACTTGAATGTGACAGTAGGCGTAACTACGTTGTCTGGGATGCTGCAAGGGAGATGAGTGCTTTTGCACTCCCTGTGGGCTATCTGCGGAGCGGAATCAGCGACGCTCGGTCGCCTGGTCGTGCGGATGACGATTTATGACGTTCTATAGAGGCAAGCGGCTGAACGTTCCTCGACGAAAGGGTCCTCTTCTCGCTCATGCACTTCCAACGACGGTCATCCGGCCCACATGTATGCCGCGAGCCGTGCAATGCAGTGTGGAAGCCATCGCGAAGGCAGAGTCGAATGAGGCTCCCCAGGCGGACAAAGTGCTGGCGAAAGGGGCAGGGGAAAATGGCAAGAGGGGATATAATGAAAGACTGCCTGGACACCCGAAAAGATTCGGCGTCTGGGTGTGAGGAATGATGAGGAATGAGACGTGACCAAAAATCTTCTTCCACATGTCCAGGGATCAAAAATAATTTGGCTGACCAGGTACGGCAGGTGCCCAGAGCTACATATATATATTGCAGGGGCAGGGATATATAATTGAAATTATATCAATAAATAATTAAATGGTAGCGGGAAGGGGAAAACAAACATATTCACTTCGGAATGAAGCTTGTTTCTCTCCATACAAATTCATTTTGGCGATGATGCTACGTGATGCAGAATTCATGACTTATTCATGATGGATTACTGATCCATAAAAGGTAATTGTATGACTTGGCGATATTGAAGAAAGTGGATTTAGAAAAAGGAAACGCTTTCGCACGGAATTTTCCCTCAGAGTCACGCGTCTACAGGTATATATAATAAATATATTTTTCAAATGATTAAGTGGCTAATTATTAGCCTTGTTCGCCATGGGCAAAGCTACAATCCCTGGGTACCAGGGGAGAATTCAGATAAGATCGTTTGTAACAGGGAACCTTACAAAAAATATCCTGAGCACACCGTTAGCTGTGCAGAAAGATGCAACAATTAGATTTAAGCACTTTGCACGATGCTTTGAAAATTAGACGAGACTAGAGTAGCGCTCTCTCTACCTGGACCGCCTTACGCCGTTTATTCCTCAATTATCAATTAGTTTTTATTAAATCCACATGACAAAAATTAACTCATGTCTGCATCTGCCCTCCGACAGAGCCATCACTCATTTGAATGACGTAAACTACTTCACCATCTCTCATTTCCCGCAAAATCGCCAAAGGTTACGAATGTACCTCACAAAAAAAAAGGACGTAAGCGAGACGGGAAACGAAGCGGCGAGCAGGAGGTGGGATTTAAAGACAAAGAACGCAATAAACAATTCAAAGAGTAGAAAAATGTGCCTGCGCGGCGTTTAACTTGCGACGGGTTCCAGGTACCGTGGCTCTGGAATGGCTTTATCAAATGTGCGGTGAGGTGGGGATTAAGTTACCCACAAGCGCGCGTTCACACCGGCCGCATTCCACGTCGTATCGCGAGAGTAATTGGCGAAGGAAGAGGAACACACACACTCTACTCCGAACCTATGAAATCCCATCTCAAAGGCGAGGCTCACTGACACAATTACGGCGGCGCGAAAAAGCATGGTTTGTCGTCATCACCGGGTAAATGCATATTCAGATGAGCCCCGTCGCATTCTCCGACACATAAAATGACAGTTCATAAGTTGCTTCACATTTTGAAAGCGTTTTATGGCAAAATTAGCAATTTTATAACGTGTTTACTTTCATGAATGCGTACCTTCGGCGCTGATATTTGACCTACAATGGATTTTACGCTTCAACTCACCGTAACGCGGCAGAAAATTAAGCCAAACCTTTTTTCCAGACAGTTTAGGCCATACAAACATTTCCATTAAAATGAAAATCGTAGTGAATAAATTGATGAGAAGAAAATTTATAATATATTTTTTTTAGAAATAATTTACATGGACCATTTAGATAAGACAATTGATTGAAGTGCAGTTAATTTGGCTTTCATTTACCGAAAAGAGGTCCCTCATTACCATCACTAATATACGTATTAGCAAATTTAAATTATTATTCCGTCCCCATCAGCGTAGAATGTACATCTTCTCGACAATCAAAAATATAAATCTTCAATTATACACTCTTGACATAAAACTAAATTTTTTTCTTAAGAGAATTCATTCATATTTATAACTTTACCCATAAGAAGAAAGGAACAAATGAAAACAAATAGAATGGCACTTGGGAAACCACACAAAGAAACATGGAAAAACGTCATTCAACAAACCAAGATTTCACAGCTTCGACCAATTACTTTGAGAGGAACACGCCGAAGCTGTTCGGGGATTACGTCCTTTATGTCGCGTAGCGAGAGGCATTACTCACATAAACATCAGAATTTCAGATATCTCTTCATTGAACATGAATACAACGATGAGAAATTTACACGAATAACTGACTTACGTCCGGCGCCGCCAACGTCTTTCGGATCTCGGATGACACCAGTAACAAAATGTCACCGGGAATCGAAAGTGATTGAAGGACCGCCCCGAAAAAGTTGTCCCCGAGTGCCGGTTGATTTTTTACGGGGGATTTTTATCAAGCACGGCCGCGGAAAGGAAGCCGCAAGCCGTCTCTCCTCATTTGTCCCGTCAAGAGTGACAATCCGGATGGGTTTTTTTTACACAAGGACTACTACACACATACGAGCACAGGGGCGGACACGATACAATGGGGAGGGTAGAGGGGGGAGGAAAACTCCGCGTGGGTGGTTAGCGACGTCCTATATTTTTCCTTTTTTGTCTTTGGAGGGAGGAGGGAGCGGGAGAAAATTTGTTCCCCCGAACGACCAGGGCAGTTTTTGGGGGACGACGACCAATCCCGCCCCTTCCCCCCCCTTACAATCCACCCCTTACCCTCACACCCCCACAAAAATCTCCACCCCCTAACGTTACTCCAACATCGGAAAAGCGAACGGAAAAGGGTTTTCACGTCAGGGGTGAAATCAGGATAAATGTTGGAAATCGGTTACGAGACGGGGAAGGCAAAAATTAGGTCTCCCATCCCCCGCTACATCCCTCCACCCCGTCCCTTCGAAAGGGAGTGAGGCGAAAGAAGACGGCCAAAGGGAGAATAAGGGTGTTCGCGAAGGGGATAGGTCGCCGGGGTGAGAGGGGGGGATTGGGGGGGCTGGTCAAACGGAATGCGTGTTCGAGCGAATATCGACACGGGATTTACATTTAGAAGGGAAAATTCCATACAAAGTGGCCGCCGGTGACAACCACGGCAGTGAAAGCAAAATGAAAGATAGGCATTGCTCTACAGCAGTGGATGCGTTTCCGACGGGAAAAAAAATAACGAAATGCGAATGACGTCGGCAAGGGGGTATCTCTTTCCGAAAACGAGTGCTTGTTCGGATATCCATCCTTTTGCGTCGTTTCGACATGGCCAAATGGGGTTTGAAATACGATTCTTGACTCTCGAGGTTAAATTTAAAGGAAATACGAAATTTCAATACATTTATGATTTAGCATCTTCTACTTCGAAGTGGAATCACGTGAAAAGCAGCAATAAAAACCTTGTCTTGCGCTGGCTCATTCCACTCACGCATTCGAGTTTTTCCTGTGGAAACATTATCACATACTTCCGTTATACGAAGTCTGACGCGAACGTGGATGTAAATTCCGACCTATTTGCCACCAGGAGATAGATGTATGACAAAATTCTGGACCTACGAGGAATACGCCATATCACTCTCATTTGCTCTTGAGTTAAACGCGCAGGAAATACAAATTTAATTTAAGATCGACTGCGGCAACGTTTAATATTTTAGGCGACATCTTATTTTAATATCGTAAAACTTTCGAAAACATTAACTGAGGATAAAGGGTCAAATAGAGAGAAAGGCTGAGAGAAATGACATGAGCAGACCAAAATATTTAGCAACATTGCAAGGATTGTCATGATACTCGACAAGAGGGACCTAATGCAGACGCATAAAACACCCGAAAACCTAAACTCTCCACTTCCACAAAAATAAAGGAAAAGCCTTTGCTCCCTCTCTAATTTTCCTACCGTAAGCTTTTTTTATTTCTTCGGAGAAGAGTGCGGGGAGAAAGAAAGATTTTCCTCGAGCCGCCTGGAAGTGTTATACGAGGGCAATACGTTCCCACTACAACGCTCCACTCAACCCCTCAGTCCCCAGGCCCATGAAATATCCCCCACCACCACCTACAACCCCACCCACACTCTTTCCGCTATGGGAGAAACTTCTCGGCTAGGGAATAAGGCGCTGTTAAGGGGTCGAACGGGAGAGGACTTAAGGGAGGATGAGGGTTCCCTGGGGTTTAGGAGGGGGGGATACACGGGGGTAGGGTGTTCTCGGAGGGCCTGGGGGATGAAGTGGCCGAGAGAATGCTAAAGGTGTAACGGGAGAAGAGGGTTGGGCGGCCGGGATCCTCATTTCCCCCCCCCACCCTCCATCCCAAACCTCCGAAGAGGGATCGGGAGACTGAGGGAAGGTTTTTCGGAAAAGGGGGCGAACTCGGGACCCGTGCCAACAAAGTATTGGTGGGGAGGTGAGTCTCGGGGAGTGGGCTGAGGGTTTCCTAAGGGAATGAGAGAGATTGTGGGATGGGGGATCCGAAGGGTGGAGAGAACGGACCTCCCCGCCTCCATCCCCACCCCTTTCTCAGATTATTTTTTAATATAAAAAAGACCGTGCGAGAGGGAAATAAATATTACACGCAATTTCGAACGAGAGGAAGCGGGGGAGAAAAGGGAAGGGCAAAAAGACACTAAATCACCTCCCGTCATCAAAATTATATAAGTTTCGCGTGGAAAAAGTATATTCTCTCCGCGCAAAATATTCATTAAAACCGGAAAACTAATGCAAACATTTTCGCCACTTTTCTCGTTTCTCAGCTGGGGAGGGGTGTGTCGACTCCGTTTTCAAAAATGCCAACTTTTTTTATTATTTCTCGTGTGAAAAAAACGCTTTGCCCAGGCTCTCGCCCCCAACCAACAGTGGCGCCACGATTTCCTCCGCACGTCCTTCGCCTACATCTTATTTCTCTGCCACTTCCTCCTCCTCCTTCCCGCACCGCTTTCGGAAATATTACATCCTTCCATCACCCGACTTGCATCGCTGCCAGGGTATGGGAGAAACGGAGAGAAATACGAAAAAATAAATATATCACCCCCCAGACAATATTGCAAAAGTTCAATCCCATTCCGCCGTCAGCCGAGGGATATATTAATTCTAAAATCGTCTTCAACTGCCGGCAGGTTAAGGTATTCGAATCGCGCGCTGGAAATAGCAATTAAATCGATTCCGACAACTTTCACGCGCGTTCCATTCGGGTGCGGATAGGAATCAAATGCGCCCGCGGGCGGGGAACTATTCTTGCCTATGGCTGCTACCGCACCGTGTCGCCCACTCCTCTCTCCAATTACAATCGTGTTTCTTGTTTCCTAGGATAACGTAAAATTTGTAGTGACCAAATGAAAATTCCTTCTCTTCGACACTGAGAAAATGTTTTTATGCTCCGTACCATAACAGCGCAAACAAATCAATTAAATCACTTTCACAACAACTTTTAACAAAACACTGTAACCGCCAACCGACACTAATTTGATGGATGAAAATCTGTCGCACGGCATTTTCAGTATGGCGCCATAAAACTGCTTACGCTTGATTTAACGAGCTTTAATGACACAACAAATGATGGCACAAACGGAAGCTGGAGTGTTCATGGAAGCTCACGGCCATTCAATCGTCTTTTGTTTTACTGCTTGCTTGAGAAACGAAGAGAAACGGATTAAAACGGGAGGGGGACAACATGTCGACGGCTGTAGCGCAAGCATCACCATCAACTGGTAAGTTTGCAGTTTAACGTTGAATTAACATAAATAAAATAAATAACCAAATATGAAAAATCGTTGGGCGCATAAAACCATAGCAAAAATGCCAATTTTTAACCTAATCAACTTTCCCTGTTCCCTGTAACATGTCCAAAACAAAATAACTGCTTCAAATCAATGGCTTATGGCGTCGAAATAATATTCATAAAAAGCTCTGTTTTCCCGTGACTTATAAAAATGATAAAGCACTCATAAAAAACAACTTATTAAAATTATATAACATTATATTTGTTATTCAAACAATGTAAGTTAAGCTACTTGACAGAGATTACAATACGTTTTTTCTGGCAGTCTTTATAAATACGCTGTTCTTCACTCAAGAGAAATTAATCCGTAGTTGTAGTTATTAAGGTAGGCGACCAGCAAAGGTCGCTCGTGCCAGAAGGGATGGGTGGATAATACGGTAGGGGTAGAATATTCAGGGAATGGATCCCGGTGTCAACATTATCAGACTCTTAACTAAAGGTTCCAAGTGTTCCACAATTTAATGTTCTATCCAACGGACGTCGCACTTCAATTACTCTCCACATAGCACCCCAAGTAGAGATCGGGATATCACAGAAAAAAAATACGGCCACCACCACGATTCGAACCCGGGCCCCCGTGGTGGGAAGTCTCAGCAATCGCAATCGCAAATCCCGATTCCCGAAATCAATTCGTCCTACCTTCCAAACGTCCATTGGAAAGTCTTAAGACCTGTGCTGACACTTAATATTCTAATCCTGAGGGAAGATACAATTTTTTTGGCAAAAATTATGAATGAAAGAGCCGATGTATAAGCATAATCCCTAAGAATGTTTTTTATTTAAGAGTAGCTCCATATTTTCTTAATCTCGAAAACGCTTAAAAAATTGTGACACATGCGTCTCACGATAATCGGATGAAAAATTTTGCAGCTCACTTCGTATTCGGAATGCGCTCCGGAAGTAAAGTAGTACGCCGTGGAAAGCGTCCTAACGTGCGGTAACGTGAAAGCCGTGCACTCCCCTTCTCTGCAAAAATTACCTCACCACACCCGATTGAGCCTCGTTGCCCTAATCTTGTGGCAACAGGTTATGGGTCTCAGAGGCACTTTTATCCAACTTTCAGCCAAATTTAATACCTACGCGTTGCACCCCTATAGAGGTGTGCACGACAACTTGATAGTACCAATCAAAAACCGAACACAACCGAATAGGAATGCGTATTAGAACTAAGTCTGGTGTTGCAGAATTGGGTGTAATATTTAGCAAGATTAACAGTTTTAAGCACCAATGCATAATGAAGTAAAGTTTGTTATTTATTCAACCTTCTATTAATGCACCCTTCTTTCTATCTGCCTATCACTACCGTGTGATCAGAATGGACGAAATGGAAGACACGCTCTCTTCATTTTCGGTGAATCATGACTTTAATTTACACTAAGGCATATTTTGTTCGCCCAGATAATAAAAAAGGCTTAAAGAAAACGACGTCCCTGAAACAGATACTGACGGCTGAGAAAATGTAATGATTAGTGAAAAAAGGTCATTTTCCTCTCGCTGCTACATAAATTGCAACCTGCAGGCGGATTACAAACCTAGTCGACATTATGCAATAGACAAATTTTAGCGCACAATGAAAATTTTACTGGGTCTCTTTCGCATATATATGTGGGTGATATGAACCTACGGGAAATAATTAATCAGGTAATGTATTCATTAAACAAAACTGAGCACGTCAACGAAAGCATTTTTCACGAATTTATGAATCCAATTCCAAAATGACACCCAATAATCGCCGAAAGAGTCCAAAAGTAACAAACACAACGTAGCGCTAATCAAACTTCAATGAAGGCCACATGAAAAGCAACATGTACCATTCGCCATTAAAATTAATTTCAATTATTATTTTTTTTATAAATCAAATCATACATTATTTATAAGTAATTAATACACTTTAATCAATTTGACTCGGAAAGACGAAGTTTTCATCGGTCGCAGTTGGTATTTTATCGCAAAAAGCAATTCCCAAGTGTGCGACACCCATAAAAACGAACCTGATTACTGTACCAGAAGCTGCAATGCGGGGAGCAGAATGAACGAAAATACTTTCAAATTCCACTATGAACACTTCTCCTTAAGATGAGAGAGAGAGGGGAGGACGAGGATGCGCGGGGCCTGGCGAAAACAGAGTGGATATGACACGAGACGCGGAAAAAAGAAAGCAAGGATGAAAAAGAAGAGAGATATAAGAGAAAAGGATGAGGGTAAGAGAGAGAGAGCTCGCTGCTTCACGGGAGAGGGAAGGAGGATTGGAGCAGAAGTGATTGGTAAGAAACTTAAAAAAATCAACCGAATGCGTTTATGCGGCTCGAAAATCATTCGTCATCACTTCCGGAGCGTCCCATTGGCGGAGGAAGAAGGGGTGGCGGGAAGGAGGCGAAGGCGGGAGTAGGGGTCGAAGGGAGGAAATACAATGTCGGTGGAAGAAGGACGAGGGAACGACGAAAGAGGATTGGATATGGAGGAGGGAGGGGAAATTAGAAGTGGAAATTGCCACAGGGTTTGGGAAATGGGAGGAGGGTATGAAAACGTCCAACACGGACAAGATGGCGACGGATCCCTTCGCTCATTAAGAAAATGGAGACGAGAGAATGTAAAGGCTTTTTGGCAATCGGAATAGATTCGCAAATAAAAGGAACAAATTTAAATCACTACTCCCACGTTGTGCTGAGGTTTTGATAAGTATTTCACATAACATTACACTATAATAATACCTAGCCCTTCGTTGGCTTTTAGTACACAGTTCAAACGTTCCCTAAGCCAAAATAAACTAACGCTATGACCTCACGCTCTACAATAATTTAAGTAGCATACTTTGAATTCTCTTGTAATATCATAATATATACATCACTCAAAGATTTCCTGAGTGAGTATAAAACATTTTTTGAGCGAAGCGTACGTCACGAGTATTATTCGCGGAAATGATGAAACGGACATAAGTATTAAGATCACACACCGCTGTTGATTTCATACTTAAGGTATTAAGAAGTCTGTCGCGGCATAATCCATGGCAATCGCGGGGTATTAAAAAGCGAAGAACAAGGATTTTGCATCCACTACGCACTATTACGTTTTCCCCGTATTCCCCGAGTTTCCAGGTTATAAGAAAAACTATTACCCACCAAAGTTTTACACACTGATATGGGAGTCCTCGACTTTTACATAAAGCATAAAATTCCAGAAATAAAAAATGCTGTTCTCCGGGGGCCCTTCAATAAGAAACAAAATACGAAGCACAATATCGGTTAGCTACACCTAAGTTTTATCTCATCGAAATTCATCCTATTTGTATTTTTAAATGCACATAAAGAGCTCTTTAGTACATAATCAATGCACGGTATTTCATGGTGAAATAACAGCTGAATTTCGTCAAATCCAGAGTGAGCAAATATTTAACCGCCCGGAATGTACAAGTTTCTAATTCGAGTTTAGGTAAACGTGTAGCATTAAGTTAACTTCCTAAGTATTTGACATATTTTACAAAATATATAATGCCCAGGAGTTTCATTAAACTGCTTTATGTGAAATGCAAAAGCAAAAAATCTTACGACGTGTGTTTTTGCAATGGAATTTACAAATAAAAATAAGTCCGAGAAAATTGCGAGGAAGTCGTCCGCTCTGTTATGCCCACACGTTTCGTTAAATTTATTTTCCCAACTTTAATCCGAGACTCAAAGGGATCGTAAATTACATTCTCACGCAATGGGCACTCTCAAGGCGACCAATTAGAACGGCGGAAACATAGGCAATGAAAATCAAGTAAAACAATACCAATCCCGAGCAGCGAATGCCTAGCGGGCTCACCTCAAAGGGTGTCCTAGGTAGAATAAAGCTCTGCCGAAGGAAGACCACTCCACCGTAGATATTGCTTTGGCCATATCAACCATATTCTTGGATATAACTCCTAGAGAAAAATTCTATTCCGAGTTTCGTGACTGACCCTCTATGACGTACCTTCCACTCCCTACTTGAATGCACATTAGGGGAAACACAATTGCGCAAGCAGGGACTGTCTCAAAGCATACTTTAGCGAGGTTTTTGTAAGAAAAAAGAGAGGAAATTGCACGAAATCATTTGCAGAGATTACCACGCATTTAACTCCTTGAAGACAAATTACACCATTCAATTCAGCTTTTTTAATTCAGAGTCTTTTTCAAAAAATATGAACATCTACTTGCATCAAGGTATCAGGGAGAGCTAAAGGAAATTTCATGATGACATTCATGTGGAGAGGATTGACTTCACCTCCAAAATTGGAGTACTATTAGACAACTACGGCTCATGCAGAAATACGAACTAAAACATTTTTCATAAAAATATGAAAGATTCTGCTATTTACCCTAAATGATCACTGCGAGATATCACCCAACGCAGTTTTTGTTTATATATTTTCTCAGTCATTTATATATATATATGTGTGTGTGTGTATGTGATTGATGGTTGAGGCCAAGACTTTGTGGAAATCCATTGTGAACAGGAGTTTCAGGAAATAACTTTGCAGTTTCCACATAAAATAAATATATATATATATATATATATATATATATATATATATATATATATATATATATATATACACACACACACGAGGACCCATTTGAAATCCCAAATAGTGTCACCGTTAGTGGCGCCAGGAAAAGAATTTTCCCACCAGTCATCGAGAGCAAAAGTACACATTCCCGGATAACATTTCTAAGAAATTATCGCGGTAAAAATGAGTGAGATCGTAAAGAGAAATACAGCTCAAATCATTTGGGTAATTCTGAGCGCCAAGGTTTCAGCTCCTGGAGGACCAACACGCCAGAGAAACATCGTGAAAAAAGAGAGAACATTGAATCGGTGTTCCCCAATGCCTGCGTCAACTGCCCAGCTACTCTCATTCTGGCGTACAGGGCGAGATAGAGAGAGAGGGAGAGAGAAAGGAAATGCAACGGCAAATTGCGAGGCAAAGGGATGGATGCATGAGGGATAATCGGCGGAACTGAGGAGGCATTGGGGGGGGGGGGGGGCAGAGCAGTGCGGGGCAAAGGAAGTGAGGGGAAGAGGGGCGGGGCGGACGGCGGGTGAGAGTGGTCGGGGATTGGAGCGGGGACGAGGGCGGGAATGCGGTTTTTGCGGGCGGGGGAGAACGTGGGATGGCAGTGCAATTGGAGCTTTTCACGGAGCTCTCAATTCCGAAGAATTCGCCACGTGTTGCACCGAAAAAGGGTTCACGGTCGGCGAAAAATGAGTGGCCGCTCGCAACGCGCCAGAACACACAGATATAGGTAAGCGCCGACGGCGGTCCTATCAACCCGCAGCGAAAGTTATTTCCTCTCTCTTTCCGTTTTATTTGAAACAGTTTCCACGAACTCTGTAGGCAATTATGCGTCAAGAGTTTTTGTATGCGTGCGAATGCGGGTGCATACAAATGTGTGTATATGTATAAACAATGCGTGGAGAGAGACTCGGGGAAGAAACGTGACCTTTGAAAAATAATACACCAAAAGATATGGAAACATGTCAGAATACACGCGGCAGAGAACTGATTTGAAAACTTCTTCTTAGGCCTACGAAGAGGGAAGTTGCCGACGATAGAGTTTTACCGAATGGTCATGGTGTGCTTCCATAAGTTTCTGCTTTTCTTGTGATTACTAAGTATATCCTATAGGCTAATGTATATGTAAGTACGTGCGTGCATATGTATGTGTGTGGGTATATATATATATATATATATATATATATATATATATATATATATATATATATATAATTATACTAAACCGACCTTCGGGTTGATTACTGTGTTTATGGTTTATATATATATATATATATATCACACACACACACGGTGCCATGAAACGCACCGTTCCTATCCTTTATGATGTTGTATGCTTGCTAACCTACTGTCCATTCTCCTCTTGTGTTTGTCTATTTCTCCTTTGGTGGGTGTAACAGCTCCCTAACGCCATCTCCTGGGCAATGAATCGGAGCACTTTGGCGATTTATAACACCGCAGATTTCAGTGTAAAGTACATTTTCTCGACAGCTCAAGTGGTTAGAGCATCCGCCCGGCAAGTGGAGAGATCCGGTGTTTAAGTCCCGGCCAAGGAAAATATTTTTACATTTGTGATCTGCTCAAATCCGACTTCCCCACCTCTCTTGTGTTCGTCCTTTATGTGTGTTCCTTTCCCATTTCCTTATCTCTATTTCTATGTGAATGAATATTTGTTCGCCGTATGGCGGCATTTCGTGTTTGAATGTGTGTGTGTTTAAGTGTGTGTGTGTGTATATATATATATATATATATATATATATATATATATATAATAACTACGGGAATACATATATAATAACTACGGGAACACGTAGGTGGTATGAAAAGTTTCCAACTCAGAAAAATTCAGAAAAAATGTCTTGTATCTTCGTTATGTCGGAAACTTTTCAGACCACCCTTGCAAATACGAATAAAAGATGAGCGATTACTACGACCACCTGCGGAGAAGGCGAAAAAATTCCGATTCTGAGAAGAAAAAATTCTTGGAAGGGATTTTGAGCAAAGGAACTTTAATTCTCCTGACCGATACACTCAACGAATGCAAAATAATTTTGAATCGTAAAAAATCACTCACAAAATTGCTGGGAAACCCAGAGAGAAGTGAGGTGGATTGGCGAACGCTGTATAAATCCTATGTAGACAAAATTCTACCTCTGCAAATAATGGGCTCAAGTCTTTGTCAAATGTGTGCACACCAACTTTTGGCTAGTTATTGCTACGATATATGCAGCGGAGTATGGTAGCTACAGTTCCACGAGGTTTTATAGAAAACAGACCAAACCAAATCGAGCCGATGTCATTAATTTGATTTACTCGGGAGAAGAACGCACAGAAACGATTCAATTGTATCACTATTTAAAATAATGATACAATTTTAAGGGAAAACGTATAAAGACGTGGGCAAAATATTAATGCAGTGCACGTGAAGTGGTTGAGCTCAGTGTATGCTACAGGAGTTGCTGAGGAAGATGGACGAGGACAACAAATAGGATTGCGATAATAAGAAAGGAATATGCACACATTTTGCCTTATTTCGCACAAGTTTACATTACCCTTCTCTTCTGGTAATGCGTACTTCCGCCCTCTTCCACTCCCAAATGCGGGAATGACTTAAAAAAAAGGAGAGAATGGGGAGCAAGAATTCTCTCCTAGGGCGCCATTTATTCTCCCCGTGCAGGAGAAAAAAAAGAGTGTCTTGCCTGGGGATCACGTGGGAACTGGGGAGTTGAGGGATGAGAGGAGGAGGGTATTTGGGGAGAAGAGAGCGGGAGTTTACCCCCATGGGCAGAGCCAGAAGTGCATCCACTGTAATGGAGGGCAGCAGGCAAATAAATGGATGTATCAGTGCGCCGAGGAAGGACATTAATTGTGTAATTACTCGGATGCATAACGGTAGGCCCTGAGCTAGTGTGCAGAGAACGGACGTGTGGGAGGGGAAAGGTGTGGGAGCGATTGGAGGCTGGCGTGTAGCCTTTCGGCCATCTTGGTGCAAGGATATTACTCCCTCTTTTTCAACTAATACCTACTTCATGATTTTCCATTCAATTGGGTGGTAAATGACTGGAATAAAATCTTTCGACGTGAGAAGTATATTCGTACAAAAGATGATCCAAGTAAAAACCATAAAAAAAAACATTTAAGGACCATCAAATCAAGTAAAGGTCCGAACTATCAACTGAAATTTCAATTTAACTTCACACTGAGACAACTTGAAATCAGCATATATTTTCATTGTTCAGGAGCACATTAAATGAACTGGAAACTAATGAGCAAAATGCAAGCACATAAGATAACTATTGACTTTACACACATGTAAGAATAAAAAATAAACATGGGAAAAAATGTAAACAATACTACCCAATGCTTATTACCAGCTGACTCGAAGGAAATGAAGAGTAACAAGTAACTTTAGACCCAATCTTCATTTATCCAAGAAGAAAAAAATCGCTTTACAATGGCTACGGAATAATTACATTGCAGATGAAGCAGAAGTACTGAGCAAACAGGCAAAGGAGGCAACTAAAACAAAAAAAAAAGACGCATGCTTCCGAATGGGCTAATATTTGAAGCATAATTAAGAAACGGTCTACTGCAGGCAAAACTTAAAAATGCTTTTGGAAAAAGTTGCAATATTTTATAAAGTCGATCACTCGATTTTTCACGAGAATCCTCTTGTGATGTTGTAACGGTGTCAGCACGTGGGCAACAAGAGACGCACGAAACACTCCAGGCTATTTGCCCGAGGGTGTACGGGGGAACTGGGAACAACCACTCCATACAACGTATTAGAAAAAGCGAGAGAGAGGGAGACAGACGAACCGATATGAATAGGAAAGCCGAGGGGATTGTAACTTCACCGCATTCAAATACCACCAGTGCATGCAATTATTGGCCCTTGCAAACCGGCACGTAGAGCAGACGCAACAAAAAAAATATATGCTAGGATTGGGGGGGGGGGGACGATAGGAACCAGATGCCACGTTAAGTGGATAGGAAATGGGGGAGGAATGAGGTGGGTGGAGGTGGGGGTTCGTGGGACAGGCACGTGTAAACAGAGGGGCCTGGCGCAATTGCAGAAACCTGAACGTTGCTTACGGAAAGTATCGAAACGCGCACAAAATAGAGAAACAAAAACCTTTCGATACGAAAACACGATGGGAGATGAAAGCTGGAGGGAAAAGCCTTGAATTTGCTGCAAATATTGCATGCTCACGGCGAATTCGTAGGAAAAAAATAGATATTGCATATCGAATCTGTAGGAATGTATAAAAAGGCTTGGGAGTAACGGCAAAACGAATTTAAAAAAAAATAAGTTTCCTCCTTTCAGTCGGCGGCACAGAAAAAGGGGAAAGAGGGCTACCCCCATTTTTTTTCGGGCGACTTATTTTACGGAATGTCATTTGCAGATGATAGACATGTAAACACGTGAAACCGCTGAGAGGTAAAGAAAAAAATAGCAATTACGTGACTACAAATGGAAACTACGCTTTATCCTGCAGAAGGACTGGGCGCAAGGACATGCACACCCGACCGAAGTTCCAAAATAAAAAAAAACCAAACTGAGAGCGATTCGTGACTACAACTGGAAACTACGATTCATAGTATGGAAGAGGTACACGTGCCATTTTACAGTGCACAAAAACTTCATTTAATTCGGAAAAAGAAATGAGCTGAAGAGAAGGAGCGAAACAAAATTATTTTTAACAAATTAACTTCCAAGGACTTGAAAATGGAGGCATGGTTAATTTTATGGCAAGATTTGCTTTACTTCAAAGTAATTTCGAGTAAATAGACACTACATGACATGTAAAAGCTTTACAAAGGAATAGGGCTTAGTACCTCTAAGGCAAATCTGAAGAAGACACCCAGAAATGCAAAATGTATATTACAATGTTTCAGGCATAGAAAAATCTACTTCACCTGAAACAAGGCATTTACGGACCAGCAGACGTTATACATTTCCTGACAATTACTTAATCATTACAAAAATAACAACCTATGAATTACACAAAACGGCGCAGTTAAATTCCAGCCTCCAGATGACCAACCATCGTAATGTTAACCATAAAACACATTCAGTGAATCTCCTCAATGAATTTGATAATTTCAGGCTCACGTGAAGTTCATATTTATGCAATAAGAATCCCAACGTACTCGTTCAATGAATTTTATTTAGTCAAGATTAGCTTCAACGCTTCGGCATTATCATAAGATACCTGATGGTATCTTAAGGTGCGACCATAATTGTCCCTTAAGCAAATGCAGAAAACGAATACATTTTGTTTATAATAATTTCAAAAGTAAATTATGGTACTTACTAGTTCAACAGAGAAATACGAGAGAACTCCAGTAACTAATACGTTACTGAATACATGAATAGTAAAAAGATACATATAGTTACTTTATTCGCATTATTATTTTATTAACTATTTCGTGTTAGCGTAAATGGCTGAATGAAGGTTCAATAGGCGAAGACGAATTATTAGCCTAGTTTGGCAGATTTTCTAGTGATATTCTGTAGATCTATTGCGATCTTCGCGTGGTTAGTCCAAATCATTTTCCGGAGCTGCCGTGAGTTATTTTCCTCCGTATGGTTTAACTGAGGCATGCATCACCGTTCAAGTCATTTTTAGACACCTACTCGGAAATAAGCTTAAGAAGCTGGTGTTCCTTTTCAAAAGTCTAATTAATTGGCATATGTAGTGATGGGACATTCACAACTTCTTCTGCGATGGCCTAATAAAAATATCAATATTTACAATGCCATTAAGTATTACATTCCTACTTAAGCGAAATATTTTCGAAAAATATATAATAAATCTCTTTATCATTACTCATTTAATATGGACTGTTACACTTTTGTAAACTTTTGCCGACTTTAACCAATCGTCGAAATAATAGGAACAACACTAATACTAGGTACATCAGCAAATAAACATGGCTAGAGAAGCGATTTATGATTAAATGTTAGCAAGGAGATGATATGCACTGCATTTTCCTTAATAGCTCACGGTGTAAAGAGCTCGGGTAACGCATTTACGGGAAGTTAAACAAGTCTGAGTCACGAAGTCTATGGATTCAAACCACCAGGGAACATTTCAATATCCAACCATTGCCATGAATAAATTTAGTAAAAAGATTTTTAGTAAAACTTGGACCATCTCAACTGTGGCATAACAATTACCTGTATATATTCCAACATAGAGCTCCCAATAATGGAGAATTATTAATTTTACTACTGCTCGAAAAAAACATTCATTACTTGATAGCTCCAACAGTTATAAAAGTGCACTTGGGGAAAACGAATGGATGCCAAAAAAATAAAAATCAAAGTTAATACGAACTTGAGAATGGCACAAAGCAAGCATAAAGTTCAGCGCTTCCAGGGCGCGTCCACTAAGTAGAAACTAAATTAACGATCAATCACAATTCACGTACCGCGAGGGGAAAAAAAAGCCACTCTTTTGCTTAATAAGACATCGAAAATCACGACGAGCTTGTCAAAAAATATGCATATTCCGGAGTGAAAAAAAAGACAAACGAAAGCCACAATATAAAAACATCATCTCAAAATCGTCCATTCTCCACGGCCTACGTGTTTCGCACCAAAAAAAAACATTAAATTGACGAGTGGGATGGGGGGAGGACGGGGTGGGGCGAGCGAGACGCAATAAAATCAGCAAAAAAAATATGTAGACCCGGGGGAGTGAGGGAGGAAAGGAATTCGCACCTCCTCCCTCCAATGCTCATCCCTCCCTTCCCTTCCCTCTATCCGCCACGACGTACTGCCCCGCGTACGCTTTTCGACACCTTTTCGCACGGCAAAACAAAAACGGAACGGAATTGAAAAAATATGTATATAAATTCGGACGTGGGGAAAAAACAATAACAAAAAGAATAAATGGGGATGCGTCGGCGGTGGGGAGTGAAATAAATACAGTGGGAGGCCAAGTGTGAGAGAAAGAGAGAAGGGATTTCAACAAACACGCCTCCATTCACACGCATAGGATAAAAGAGGAGAGGGAGGGAGGAGTGTGGGGGAGAGACGTGGACGAATCCCGAAGAGTAAGGGCGAAAAAAGGGAGATGGGTAACTCACTATGCGGTGTATGCATACGTATGTGTTATATATTCTATTTATATATATATATATATATATATATATATATATATATATATTTACATACATGTGTGTGGGGATATATATATATTTTTTTTTCACAGACACACACATATAATTACATATGTGTGTGTGAATATACATATATATCTCAACCATTTACACGGGTGACCTCCCTATTCACACCACTTCCCCACTCCCCCACCTACTTCCACAATCAAAGGGGTGGAAGGGTAGGAGGTCCGAAAAACGGGAACGATAGAAAAGGAGTCCGAAAGAGAGAAAAGGAGAGGGAGGCGCGTGAAAAAACACGGTGGGGTACGGAGGTAGGGGGAGACGCGTGGATGGGTGGGTAGAGTCGATGGATGGACGCACGCCGGTGGGGGAGCCGCATTACCCACAACTCCCCGCCCCGTCACCAGAATCGAAACCCAAATTCCCACCCGCGAAAACGCGGGGCCGTTCGTTCCACACCTCCCCGACGCGCCACCTCCCCGCAACGCACACCCCGAAGCTCACTCCCCGAAAACCGTGGATATTCGCCACCGACACCTAAACTCTCTCTCTCGCCATACCGACAGCTCCCTTTCCTTCACCCACCCTCCCTCCCGCCGTTCATTTTCGGGGATCAGAGCTCACGAGCGGACCGAATGGAAAGAGAAGGAATGGCGGGCACACCGCGATGAAATCCCGCGGGAATGGGGTGGCTGTGTTGGCGGGGGCGTAGAGGGGTCGGGCGATGAGGGGAGGGGTGCGTGTGTGTGAGAGAGAAGTGGAAGGGGTTGGGCAGGAAAGGGCGAAAAAACAAACGAATCCCAATACACCGCAATCTGCGTATCAGCACGGGCACAGAGTCGTGTACGCGCATTGGGATACGGGATGGAGGGAATGTGGGTGGTGGGTGGGATGGAGCACACCAATTCGGGGCGGGAAGTGACAGAATAAAATTTAAAAACACAAAAAAAAAACATAAAACTCGCGCGCTTTCCCATGACTTGGTTCGGGATTTTTTATGGTGTGTGTGTGTGTGAGTGTGAGAGAGAGAGGCAAACGAAATAAATTTTTGGAACCAAGTAGTGTCTCTCCGAAAGGAAAGGTGCTTACCTACTCTTCAACGCAGAATTTATTTATTACTGGTTCATTTACAGGTTGGGGACTCATTATGACGAGCCATGCCCTCATGTCTCACAGTAATTCAGAGCTACTACCCTTCTCCCCAATATACGTTGAAGTACTCATAATGTGAAGTGCTCGCCTGCCGTAAATTGCCTGTCAGCATTTTTCCGGATTTAACATACGAAATTTTCTTGGCTGTTTACGTATCTTCCATATTAGCATTGAGAATGCCAACTTTCCGTTAGAATACCAAATGCTTCTCTGATTCGTGCGGCATGGTAAAATATTAATCGATCAGTTCACTGCAAAGAAATGTAAGGCCTCAAAAATGAAATTTTTGGGCTTCGTGTGAAAGTTGTGGAATCTTCTTTACAACACGTTCGAATTCCAAACGATATTGCCAAAAAGTCTTCGGAACTTGATCCATTTACGTTACTTTACACGCATCACCCCGGGAAACTTTTACAAACTTTTTTTAATGATTCCCCATTGTCATGATCAATAAAGATATTTTTTTTTAGACTGGAAACAAAACGGTCATGTTTTTTTAATAAGCATTAAGAAAGACATGTTCGTACTTCACGTTTAACACCAATATTGTTAAATAATAGCGCAGGGAGATTTCCAATGTAAGATCATACCTGACACCAGATCTCACACACGGCATGAGACTAATCTTGATCCCTCAGAGATGATCGCCGTTACGTCGGCAAGAAAGGTTTTCTAGGATTTCGATTCGAAAAATGTTTGCTGGCGGGATGCGGTCAGTGGAGGATATGAATTATTGGAAAAAGTCAAGATTTTACAATGTGGCCGTGGGGAGGGTTTTCGGAAGGATGATGAGCTTCTGAGGTTCGAGATTTAAGAATTATGGGTGAAGCGCGGGCACTTCTGGGAGCGCATTCGACCCCGTGACTAACATAGTCAAGCATGCGAGAGCATTTTCCTCCCATCTACCTGCCTGGATCAACTTTATTATCAAAATACGATGGACACGACGAAAGAAATGATCCATCGCGTTTTGTCAAGGGTACGCGTGGATGGGAGGAGGGAAGCAATGGAGAGGAACCACATTCGACAATGTTTGAAGCAAGGCATTCAAGGTAACCTGGAAATGTTCACGAATCAGCATACGTATACCACATGGAGAGACGATTCCATTGATCTTCGGAAACCACTTAAGAGACAAAGACTATATTCCATAAGATTCCTACATTTGTACTTATTCTTATATTAAAGCACCGTATATACGGTACTGATTCTTAGAAACTTGGTACTTACTCCAACAGACAAGTGGGGAGGACATCAAATACATGAGATATCCGGCCAGCTTCTCAAACGCTGGAGTGACGTAACAAATAAACTGACACGCTCTGTAAGAGAATGTCTACGAGGCTCTAATCCTAAATGCTTTGAGTCGCACCCGAGACGAGGAATATATTTTAGAAAGCAATTTTCCTACTCCCACAAGGTTAGAGTTGTCCAGAAGTGGACTCACGTCAAACTCAGGATTCTACCGTCACGGCTCAATTCGGGAAATATCTCAATCACCAGTTTTCCCTGCGTGAAGAGTGAGTGACCCACGCGGGCACGTTAGTAGCCACACTCATCGCCGTCACCCCAGCCCGTAAGTGCCGCAGGGAAGCGTACTATCGCCCATTTATTTTTAAACTCTAAGAAGGGCGACGCGTGATATTTCGGGAGCCCCACAAACCGAGCTGGTTGGCGGGGAGTAACGGGAACTGGAGAGAGAGAGGCGTTAGATGATTCGAAATCGCTGCTTTATGGGACAGAAATTCAGTCGTCGCGTTGAGAGCCGCGTGCATGTGCTACGCAGTGTGGGTGACTGTGTGTGCATGTGTGTGTATATATATATATATATATATGGATGTGAGTGGGCTGAGCGCCGAGGATTGGAGATGGATTGATAAGGACGATCGAGTGACGGGAGTGCGGTTGGCGGAGAGTGAAAGGGTGAAAGAGAGAGAGAGAAGGGGTGGGAGAGATAATTTTGGCAGCGGACGGGCGGTCGGGTGGGAGAGAGACGTGAATGGAGAGGGCTTTTTGGACGTTACTGCCAAGGGACGGATTGCACGCACATATACGTACGTACATACATGCCTGCACGCACCCATCGTCGTCAATCTCTCTCCCACGATCCCACAATTTTCCGATTCCCTCCCTTCCTCCATTCTCATTCCTATTCTCCTACTAAATCCTCCTTTCTAAATCCCAGATGTAACTCCAGAGGGAAGGGTTTTGATGGAGCAATCATTGAATCTCCTAGCTTCCCACAGGACCAGCTATTCAAAGTATTGGTGGAGAGGTAAGGTCTTGTCAAGTACACGTTTTGCGTTTCGAGAGGAGATAGATGGTAGGATCAAATAAGGTTCCGGCAATGCTTCTCTGGAATGCATTCGAGTCATGTCGAAGTTTCATGTTTATATATCGTCATGTTTATATATGTTTATAGGTCGTACGCAATATTTACAAGAATTTTTCTTCCCAGTAAACTAGTCCATCTGCAATAAGAGGATATATATAAATGAAAGTAGAAAAACTTTGTTACAATCCACCACTTTATTTTCGATACTACTAGTTTCGACGCTACGGCGTCGAGGTACCTGAGGATGACGCCGTAGCGTCGAAACTAGTAGTATCGAAAATAAAGTGGTGGATTGTAACAAAGTTTTTCTACTTTCATTTATTAAAATGAACTTCCACAAAGTTGAGGCTGAAACTATTGAGATGAAGAGGATATATTTTACGATAGTAAATACCTACACATTACGGAAACAGACGGTATGGTACGAACACTTTAACGGAACCTTACATCGAGCAAGAAAATTCATTGCAGGCTAGAGACTTCGAGAATTCAAGCATGAAAAGGTTGATGACGTTCGAAGATATAATCCACACCAACATACCCGAAGATAGGTTTACTTTCGCTGAAACTACCGAAAAAGCTCGGGAATCTTTCTTCTGGGACAAAGATGGGATTTTAACTTGAAACCTTCCGGTAGAACAGGTACTGGAGCTCTTTGGTCAGTTTCTGAACGTGTTACTTACTATGCGACATGCCATAATTTTTAAAAACAAGAGGAAATTATTTGGGGGGAATGCAATGAGCGCAATAGATGGACGTTAATGCTCACTCCTTTGAAAAATTCTGTATCGCTTCAATCTTTTGTTCCAAAAAATTATCAATGAAAAATAAAAAACTCCTAAATAACTCGTCTATCCAAAACACCTACATTTACTGCGTGCATGCCAAATTCGTCGTTATATATTTCCGCTAATAGTGTCTCAGGTGAGAGAGCACTGCTCGTTTAATGGCCAATGCTCTGGCAGACAAGATCGACTTAGCACCGTGGCGATTCGATGAAAGATGCTAACGACCTAATAAAAGTGTCAGTGCTTCTTTCCAGTAAAATTGTTAATAAGCCTCGCAGCTCCGCCAAATATGCAAATCGGAGATTGAAGGAGAGAATTGAAAAAAATAGATACTTGAAAAATCTATCAAAACTAGCAAGAGAAAATCTTAAAGAATCCCCTTACCCCCTAAAGGTTAATTATGAAAAATCTGACAAGCTAAACGATAGGTTGAGCAATTCTAGACAACGCTGAGTACAATACATAACGCTGTATCAGAAATGATAATGAAACAATAGCATTTAGCTCACTAAAATGACTAAAAACCCAAAATGAATTGCAGTCTCTTCCACTTGGAAATATTCCTTTACTATTTCCTGAATAAAAGCATAATCATGTTTCCCCCTTTATCACCTCAATATATATAAAAAAACTCTGACCTCGATTTAGTGAACAATTGAAGTATGCTCTTACGTAAGGGTTCATTGTCGGGTTTTATTAAAAAAACACTTCAAATATCTGAACCACGACATACATCTATGTATTTCAATTTCTTACAGAATAACTATGTTTTACCCACACTAGCCATAATTTGTCAGTGCTGGGTTCTTCCTGAAAACACGTCACGCCTTTATGAAAAATGGATATCATGTACCGTTATATGACACATTCTGAACCACTAGTAGTAATTGTAGTAATGGATATCCAATCCATTTCATCTGAACAGTAAATTTAAAATTCGAAATACTAGCTTTTCGCAAACAACATAATTAGTCATTTGATTAAATCCTATCTGACGAAACGTGATCTTGCAAACGATAATACTGGTGCGCGTGCGATTGCTTCGTCCTTCGCGGCCGTTTTAATAATGGCTAGCAGTGAAGGGATGAGAGTGCTTTTCAGTCCAACTTCGCACGCAATAAAATTCTTCTCTGAATGTCTACCATACATTTACATTCCCAGCAAATACTTCCCTTCATTCGGCTGTAACTTCTCCTTTCATCCTTTCCAAGCCACCGCTTCTCACTACTCCATATGGCTCTTTCTCTCTACCCCTTTGTTGCAGTACCCCCTTGTGACGGAGGGAGATGAAGTGAGGAGGATGTAACGAGAGAGTTAACAGCAGAGTAGGTATCATGGTCGCGCGCGGTACCGGACACATTCCCTCCCAACTCTATTCAATCCCTCCCCACCGACCCTCGCTACCATCGCTACTGGATCCCATTCGCTCGTGCCTCCATTTCCCGGTATCTCCGGTCAGGGGCGGGCAAGTGAGTGGAGAAGGGTTTTTGTGCTCGACTTGTGCCGCCAAATCCTGGAGGAAAAATGATAAAAATTCGGTCGAGCGGTTGATACTGTGAACTTGGCAAAGGGTACGCCACCATTCCCGCGTGTGGCTGGCTTTCTCTGAATCTCCCATATGGGTCAAAAATTACTCGGTTTTAACTTCAACTCTTGCCTTATCGAGTCTTAGCCGCATTAATTGACAACTCCTCTAAAAAAAATTATCTTGAATACAATTTATCATTTACCTAAGTTGCAAAAATATTTGGCACGTCCAATCAATATGATAATTTAGCAAAATTTCTCTAAGCTAAAACAAAAGAAATGCCTTGATCACTGAATTGCTAAGAGGCCAACATTTATCCCTCCATGAGCCTGTTGGTTCCAAATATCTACCTAGGTCGTCTCTATGTCTATAAACGTCTATGAATCAAATAATCCAATCTTTCACCCCTTGATTATGCACTCTCGGGAATCAACACACGACGGCACGAAACCACTGCGCTACCGAAGCGTTATTTTCATTGATCCTACGGAAAAAAATCATCCCGAGAAATTAGATCTTGAATGAAAAACATAATACCACAGTTCTCATTCCACGATAAGTATTTCCGCCTTACAGTCGCGGCAACTGGCATTAAGCCGGCTTGACCCATCAGCAATAGGGAGAGGGCCGTCCCTGCATTCAGCCAAGAAAATCTCTGCATCAAGGGATGAATGTGATTCGGACTCCACTCGCTCCCGCACCCGACCCCAGAAGCGGTCGCTATTGGGTAACGCGAGGGGGGGGAGAGGATTGAGGACGCGGAGAAGTAGGAGAAAAAGGGATTGGAGGGGGAAGGGGGTGTTGTTGAAAGGTCGCGAATTTCCAGCGGGCGAGCGAGGGCATGAAAACGAGCTATGTGACTCTCGTCCTCCGCCACCTCCCGCCCCTCACCGTCCCACACGTACCTACAACGACGCAGCGACCTCTCTCCCTTCACTCCCCCGAAAACCCCCGCCTATCGCAGGCGATGGATTACATCAAGTGTAAAAAGCAATACAATGCGATGGAATTAGGATTGATGAAGGCTTGGGACGTGGATGTGGAGTAGGAGACGACGCAGGGGCAGGGGGAGGGGAGTAGCGTGAGGACATTTTTGAGGGGAAATTCGCGGAGGAGCGGGGGTTCGGGGAAGCGGTTCCCCGAGTCTGGGTGCGGGGAAGTCGCGCTAGCGTGTGAGAGCGCGGGAGCGTGTATGTGTGTGTGTATGTACAAGCGGACTCAGGTGGCGAGGGAAAGTGCATTGGGGATGGAGAGTGGTGGCGGAGGGTGGGTGGACGTTTTGCACTCATATACGCTCACCATGCACGGCAATGGGGGGGGGGCCCTGACGAGGTCTGCTGAGGGGTTCGGGTAAAGGATAGGGTGGGGGATCGTGTGGCTCTCGAAAGGGCCGGGAGAAGTGGCGAGAGAGGGATAGGGAGGGGGCGTGAGTGAAGGGATATGCCACTGCATACATAATCAAAGGACGTATAGTGGTCATTCGAACCATCCGTGCCCTTCCCGTCCTCCATACTCCCTTTTTCAAACCCCCCCTTCCTTTCTCCCTTTCCCTTATCGTCGTTCTCCTCAGTCCCAAACACGCTCCCCACCCCCTTACCTAACTCCGCCCCCTCCCTTCAATGCTCCCACCTCTCTCTTCCTCCCTCTTCCCCTCTCCCCCCTTTCCCTAACCTTGAATATCGTCCCCAGGATTTACGTGCTATCGCGAAATGAAGAGATAACAGCCGAAGCCAAACATTTCACTCTCGAATGAAAATATTTTCCCCTTCCTTTTTAATTTTTTTTAAAAAACTGTTTGGCATTGAAAAAATTATACGGGCGTATACATAAAACGGAGGTTTCTTTTTTTTTGTGCAGAGGCCACATTTGAATACTCTCTCTCTCTCCATCTCTTTTTTTCCCCTTCGAACTCGCTACATTTTTGTCCTCTCCTCCATGAGCGGGCGTGGATAAACGCAGATTAAATTTGTAACTTCGCGCTTTTTCGGTACAATAATGGAAGGCGTCGCTGCGGAAAAGATGAAATGTTTCAAGCTTACACTATTAAAGGACCTTGAAAAATATGATTTGTAATAGCAGCCTGGCGATATAAACGCGCACAATGAAACGGCAGGCGCGGAATGATAAATAAACTATAAATTATTCGCCCCCATTCACCATATGCGAAGGACATTTTTGGCAGCGTCTAACGGAGAACTGCGAGACAATGAGGATCATCAATATAATAAGCTATTGAAAATTTTAGAAAACAATCCGAACAATAATTCTCGCTTTAAGTTGGGCGCATGGCATATTTTAAAACTCCACGGTCACTCATTTTCTTCCTTTGGAGAAATAATTATTTTAAATGTGGAAAACAATTCACAACCAAACAACCCCTTTAAAATTTGAATTTCGAAGCCAATATGTTTTAGGCGGAGACATCAAAGGTTTTCGTTCAAGATCTAACGCGACCAAACGAAAAACTAACCTATATTCCTTTGCTATCATGCCACAACGCCCGAGCTGTGTGGTCTCAGAATCACCTACATGTCCCGCAATGCACCGTCAATTGACGAATTGCACAAAAAATTCGATAGCCAAAAGATTAATCCAGTAAATATTACCGCGCTTTGGAAATTGTCATGAGCAGTAATGATGGAAAAAAAATCATCATGTAATATTCCGCATTATTAAGACACTCTTACCAATTCGCAGTCACGGGCGTAGTCTCCTGTTTTTCTCTTAATCACATTTTTTTATACATATTACAATTCATAACAGCATGGTGAGATTAACTTCTTACTGCGAATGGAGACACTTGACAATAAACCATTTCGAAATAATTACACGCAAACATTGGAGCACAATGGCCTTAATTAAAGGCGGCATAGCCAGCCAATGCTTACGTCTGTTCCAATCCTAATTTATGTGCCAACGCCTATGAACATAATTAAACCGACTCATATAACCTTGTTCTAAGTTTTCCTTTGTACATAACACGCTCGAAGAGGAAGAAAATGAGCATACATTTAATTCATCGTAATTATTATACGGTGACTTAAGCTGTGAGCTTGGGTTCCACAACTTTTAAAACCTTATAAACCTTGAGCGGAGTCGTTAAAAATAGAAGGTGCGTCTCGGCGTAAACATGCGAACGGGAACGAACGCACGGTGGGCGGCAATGATTCGACCCATTGAGGTGGAGAAGGGGAATGAAAAGGGCGACGACGAGTTAAACGGGCTTAGAAGGAGAACAGAAAGGAAAAAATGCAAATTTGTCATACGAGCGATATGGAGGGGAGGGGAATAAAATGAACGCCGGCCGGCTGTGGAGGAAGTCGCCCGTTAAAAGATTAACGAGAAAGAAATTGACAGCCATTGACCGAATCGAGACGATAAAAATGGCGACGCACGGATGGGAAGACGCGGAACTTACCAAGTGCGCGGTTGGTGGTGGGGACGAGTAGAAATATGCAAGGAAAAGAAGTGACGCTTAGCCGAGAGCGAGACCGTTAACTCTCGTCGAGATGGAGATGCGATCACGAACATTCGTAACGTGAAATTCGAAAAAAGTGACGTAATGCAACCTCCGCCGCCTTCATACTTACGAAAAAAAACGCTCAAGGCTTGGAGTATAGCACGTATATGTGCAATAAATCTAATAACTAGTCTTAAGGGTTCTTTACTTGTATCGAACAGACGTAAGCATTCCCCTTGAGTGAAGAAAAAATTAGCCAATCGCACACCCGATTGGAGAAGGAAGGCTTTTTTGTTACATATAATGGTAATTCAGAATTTCCAAAAGCATGGTGCAATGAAGAACCATTTATAAGGTTACAAGTGATTCATTCATTTCATTGAGCTAGTTCAAGACAATAAACGTTTCACATTAACCAATGCCAATTTATCACTCCCAAACAATCAAGAGAAGTTGACGAGGTTCCACGATCTATCATTCCTAGGGTGCGGTATTTTTTTGTTATATTTTAAAACTTCATTCTCAAATTTGCATCAAATAATTTAATCCCATTAATTCAAAGAAAGTTGTTTCCACCTACAGGCACAAGGATGGCGAGAAAGTTTTAAGCCTGCTAAGTGAAATAAGCTCAATGAGTCAGTCGATGCAAGAGGGAGTGTCCAGTCGGACCCATTTCATGACCTTCACTACATCGACGCTTAAGAAACAACAGAATACTCTCGCTACCTATACAGTTTTTCCGGGCCGTTTTTGAAAGGACCGCGAGCTAGATTCAATCACACTATATTTATATCGGAGGATTCGAAAGTACTCTTGCAAGAGGCCAAGGCTATGAGAAGGCTTTAGATAGCAGCCATGACGAGAGAAAAATGTGATAGAAACTAAAAATGGAAAATTTTTGGTGTTGCAAATTAAGTGATCCTCGCCAAATATCAATTTGGAATATTGTATATTTTCGCCAATCCCTTAGATAGACTATTTTTCCACCTTTCTGAGACAAACTGTTAACGCAATACTATCTTGGTCTTACTCTTATGTTGTAAAGAGACACGCGATTGTTATTGCTGAAGAGTGTAAAATTAGCCAAGTTGTGTCCTAACATCTTTTCAAACGTAAGACGACGCCGTGCCATCTGATTAACTTCATACTTAATTTACTGATAAAATGCTCTGTATTAAAATGGAATTTACTTTCTAACACGGAGAAATGACACGATCAAAGCATAGCTGTCAGAGAGCATACGTCTTACCTACAGATTTGTTCGATAGAGCTAGAACGAATTCATTCATGTCCTAATCTATTTGCAAGATCCCTATGAAAATGCCCGAATTATGGGTTTAGAGAATGACGTATCGGAAGAAGAGCACTTTCACCCTGTAGGAGTGCATCGATTATGTGGCACCAATTACGTTTTCGATTTCTGTGCCCAGAACCACAGATACTAGCAGTTCAGAAGCTGACTCCAGCCACTCCCTCGCACACAATGCAAGGCAATAGTCGGCATTTTTCCTGTATGAGAGGAGTGGGATATTGACGTCTACGGCGAGAGAGAGAGAGAGAGAGAAAGATGGAAAGGAGTGTGGGAAGGAAGAGAAAACTGAGACGAGAGAAAAAAGTGTGTGGGCGGTTGAAAGAGAGGATAGTGTTCGGGGAGGGGAGATGCGGAGGCATTCGACGGGGAGAGTTGCATTCGCTGTGACAAATGACGCGAGAGGAATATTTTAGCGGACAGAGTATGCGAATAAGCAGCGGGAGAGACATGAGGTGTGGGGGGTAGTGGAAGATGAGACGGTAAGACGGGGAGGAGGATGGTGTAAGGGGAGTAGGGCCGATGTCGGGTTGTGAAAACAGTGGGGGTAAGGGGGTGGAGAACGCGGGGGAGAGGAAAAAGGGAAGGGTGGAAGGTGCGCGTGGGTTTGGAGGGAAGTAAAAAAGACTGATCGCGCACTTCCCTCCCACAACGAGGCACTAACGCCAATCCAATAGAGCAACGAGAAACAGAAGGCGTCCTGGGAAGGAAACGAATGGCGAAGCGCTTTAGTAGATAGAAAAATAATTTTAGTCAAGTGAATTTCGAAACTAAATGTCCATTATTCACCTAATCCCGCACAGAAACATGAATAATAACTTTTGAAGTTATAACTTCGGACCAACACCGAGGGGAAAAACACCACACAAGGAGGAAATACGGCAAAAACAAACAGGACAGGTTGAAGATAAATAAAAATGTAAGCTCCTACTTGTAAGGTAATTACAAATGACAAAAAGTCAGAAATATTTTATCTAAGACAGGTTGAAGAAGAGACATGAAGTTTAGAGCAACCAAAGGAGGTTCCCTTCGGTGGCGTAGGAGGTACACTAAATTATGCCAACCTACAACACAAAATCCTTGCGTTTTCATTGTTTTTTCATACGCAAATTGCAGGCATTACTTAAGTTTCTCCTACGTTGAGGTTCTTGAGCGGTACCAATATGGCAATGATTTGCCTCGCAAATATTTACCAGCCGATAAAAAAACTTCGAAGTAGAATTAAATGCCCTTCTGTTTGATTCTGCAGAGAAGTAAATCTGCCGGACGAATGTAGGACATAATAACCAGCAAAGAAGACTACGCTGGTGAAAAACCTGCGGATTCTGAGATTGCCCTATCCGCAAGAGTGGCACACATCATAATGAAACGCAGTAAAAAGAATGCTTTGAGGCGTCACTTTGTGGAAGCGATTCATAACGGAAAAAGAAAATACTTAGTTCTTCCACTTCCACACACATTTAATTACACACGACCTAGGTTTCTTTCGACTTACAAAGTCGAAAGAAACCTAGGTCGTGTGTAATTAAATGTGTGTGGAAGTGGAAGAACTAAGTATTTTCTTTTCCCGAAACGCAGTAACATTAACGTTTGAGTGAATCTAGAGGACAACTAGTTTTAAACTATGCTGACGCTCTCCTACAAGAGCAATAGCCATGAGTTGATCAGTGAGGGATGAGGAATGGAATCAAGTAAAACGGAAGAGCGAGGCGATGGGTGTATTGCAAGAGGTTGAGTAGGAGATGGACACATGTGAATTAAGACGGCAGATACGACAAAAGCCGCCGGGGCTGAATACATTATCCTCACTGTCCCCTCGCCCAACGGCGCCAATAAGTCTCCTCGGATCAGCGTACTGAAAATGGAGCCAAAGAGAGAAGCCTCGGGCCGATAGGGAGATGGCAGGTAGGGGGGTACACTTTGAGAATGTAATAAGGGGCGACAGACAAGGAGAGAACGCCGAAATCTCCCTCACGCTATTGAACTACTCCCCCCCCCCAGCCCAGCAGCTACAACGTCGAACGTTAACGGCCGAGGGCACAATCCAAAGCGAACGGGATTGTGCTCGTGTTTATGTATAGATAATTTACGAGTAGGTATGTATACCGGCCACCCGGGATTGATACCTGAAAGCCCCAACAGGAATCCGTCCACCCCACCCTCCCATCAGCCTGAGACACGTGCATCGAAACAAATACACGGCCCCGAATAATCCTCCTCTATCAGAGACCCCACATCCACTACAGAACCAAACGTACTGTTTTGACTAGCACACCCTCGTGCTCCGGCCTACTCAGGAACCTAAAAATCTTGCTTCGAGCTTGATTCCTATTTTCACACACCGCCCTCAACCCTACAAACGTAATTCTCCCACCGGCCAGAACGTAATCCTGACCCCTTTAGCAGTCAGACGTCCCGAGACCACTCACGTAATCCCGACGAGCAGATTCCCGACGGAAGGGGCAAAAAGATTGCCGGCGCAACCAGCGAGGGCAGAAGGTTGAGGAAATATGACAGGGGAGGGAGAAAATCCCTCGAAACTCTTTCTTCCACCGTCGCCTTTCCTTTCCCAGCCACAATAACTTTACGCCCCTCCCGAAGAAAATACATACATCCATCGCACGCTCACGTCCCCGAACATGATTCCTCGAATGGTTAAGGTTTCCACATTTAACCTGCGAAGAATGGGCACATGTGAATTAGAAACGAGAGTTCATATCCATTTTCACTGGTGGCGGTAGCCTACCAGGTTCCAAACCCGCCGGCGACTAACGGCGCACAATCGGTCCAAGCAGCCTGAAAGGTATGGTTGAATATTGGTGAGCTACTTTCTTTGTACAGCAATAGCTTTTAACGCGCGATGTTTAAAAAGTATTGCATGCAAAGTTAGTGAAATTACGGAGAACTTGGAACATAAAACATTGTAAATGTGTCCAGAAACTCCTCATAATTTCATCCTTTCATCGAAATTAGGGTCATCTTCCAAAATACACGAGTTCGTAGTATCCTCTACTCATCGACGGATAAGCGTCACGTTTAACAAGCTATATGCCAAATTCTGCCACTTCAACAAATCTGGTGATTACACATTGGGATTTTAGGGACGGTGACATCTGAAAATATACTAGAATAAGAACTAAGATAGCTGAAAATATACTCATAATCATGTAACAATCAACAACCGTCTAACAGAAAAGGAACGAAGCTCTTTTCCGCCTCATGAACTTATCCCGTGCAGCCAGGTGCCATCTTACCGCCTTTGATACAATTGAGCATTGTCCGTAGTTTTTACGAGCCTACATGATTCGATGGGAGAAATACGAAAAGGAAGCACACTCCAATGGGATGCTAACGCTAAAGCACGACATTGTTGAAGAGCAAGGGATAAACTTAACGATTAACGCGCAGGCGCAGATTTCGCACGGATTAGAGCTCGGCGGCGGCGTGGCTTGACGCACCCATCACTAACGTACGGAGTATTGTGAAAACGAAATTATGAAAACGTAGGCTGATACACCAGTAGTTTCTATGATGATTTGGATTTCAAATGAGAACGATAAGCTATCGCGCGCATACTTCCTACGTCACAGCTTCTTTAATTACTAGCAAGATAATAGATGAAAAAATGGAATCAAAGAAAGCAAAATAAGGTTGGTTCTGAATGAGAGTAGCCAAAGCTCATGCGTAGGACACTTAACCTTTTTCGCCACCCCCTTATTAACACCTTAATCGAAATGCATTAAAATCCCTACGTTTTGCTAATAATTTTATTTTAAGTACAAGGCGTGATTTTTTTAAAATAACGTACATTGGCATCTTTAATACCGAAATCAATTCAAAGCATTATTATAAATTACTCGACACACGCTAATTCGAAAATTACGTGAGAGACAAAGGTTTAGCGGGGTTTATGGGAATAGCAACAGCCCCTAGATCCTCCGGAGAAGCTCTGGGCACACGCGACCGCACTACAAACGACCAGTCCTCCTCCTCGACAAGAAATCCAACATTTTTTCCATTCATTTGTTCCCCAGACTCATCATCTTGGAATCATGTCCTGACTACCCCTCCGAGCAACACCTAACGAACGAATTTCCTCGAAAATTTTTCTTAATCACTCGTAAACACGGCTCTAATCCCACCAGATTGCTCTCTCATCCCTCAAAGATTAGTGAGAAATGCACATGCATCCCTTAATGCATGCACCTATCCCACCCACGGGCGCCGTCACGCACCGAGCACACAACCCCCCCCCCCTTACAAATATCTCCCCTTCGTAAACCTCGTCGTGGCCGGTCCCCCAGCGACCATCCTAAGCTCAAACACCCCCCAGCTCACGGCGCCTTCTGCTTTTCCCCCACTCAACCCCTCCCTTTCCTCACACACTGCGCCTCAAACACAAATTTCCTCCCTTAATCAACGCAACGAAAAGAACTTCCCCGATTCACTCGCACATCCCTGCTTACCCCCAAACGCCACCATTCCCCCCAAACCACATTCTTCTGCTACCCCCACCATTCCTCAATGAAACCACCAAGCTTGCTCTTCAACCCCCGTCACCTCACCAACAAACCCCTCCTTTAATCCCACTTCCAAGCCCGGATTCGCACAATAACCCCTCCCCCGAGTGCAGCAAAGTCTTCCCTCTCTTCCCCTCCCTCCGCCGCTTCCACGCACACACATAAAAGAAGCGACACCCAACCCAAAGTCCCTCCTGCCACGCACCGGATGCCTGAGCGTGAAAACCATTACCCACCTTCCTCACTCTATTGGGAAGGAGGGAGGGGCCAAAAAAAAGAGCAGCGCCAGGCGAAACCATTTCCTCGTCTTCTTTTCCCTCCTCCAACCCATTCCACAGCATTTTACACCTCCCCCTCTCCAGTGGAACCTTCTCCATCTCCAGCCCACCCTACGGACCCTCCGGGGCTTTCGTAAGTTCCCGAAAAACTACCCCCACTCCCGGCCCGAAGGGAGGATTTTGGAACCCATCGCGCTCGTCCTGATGGGACGCCGCGCAATCCCTCTCCCCTCCACCTGCCACTCCTCACGACACCCTCTAAACATTTCCCCCACTTCTCCCCATCCGGAGAAATCACGGTGGGACCCCCAGAGTTGAGGGGAGGAATCCACGATGGATGCGTTCTTTTTTTTCCTCCCTCAACTTCATCCTCACTCCATCCCTTGGCCACCCTCCCGACTCACACGAATCCATATAAACCCTCGATTTCACTAATCTCCACCGATAAGAGACAATTTTCGCTATCATCCGCACAGACGAGCGTGCCTCACCCACGCCACGCCATCCGTAGCAATCACCTCGCGGGCGGATTTCACCTCCTCCGCCAATCTCCCTCCCTCTCAACCCCCCACACTCGCCATCCCTCTTGGTGGGGAAAAAGAAGACTGACGGTGGAGGGAGGGAATACAAATCCGAAAGGAGAAAGTGGAAGAGAGACTCGAGGAAAAAAAGGAATAATAACGGGGAGGGGAGAGTAGAAACGATTTTTTTTCCAATCACGGCTCGACATCCGTTGTTACGCGCAACCGAATGTGATGGTTACGATGATTGCAAAACAAATCACCACACCATCGCCGACGCCACACTTTCCCCATCCCCCTCCGCCCCTTCAATATCTCTCGGCACACCTTAGGGCCCCACCTCACCCCGTTGTCGTGCCCCATCCCTACGACTGAATCCTCCATCCAATTCGAGCACGGCGTCCGTCCACCGTCCGAGGACGAGGAGAGCGCGGCGGGTCCCCTAGAGTTCCGCGGATACCCTGGGGTCCAAACCCCTCGCCTCCACGCCGGACGCCCCGCCACTCACCCCCCGGGACCTTCCCCATCTCTCCGGAGGGAAAGAGGCGAGGACGGGGACTTTCATTGAGGCCTCAACCTCTCTCACCCACCTTCCTCATTTGCCACCAACACTTCACCCGCGCTCCCCCAATGCACTTCCCCCAGTCCATCCCTGCCCTCTCGACGAGATCGCGCCCACCGTCCCCCCCCCCCCGGTGAAATAAAAAAGGGGAAAGAAGAGAAAGAAAACGTGGAAAAAATAATACATCCTTTCTCTTTCTCGCTAGCGCGCGGCGTCGCCTAAAACCTGAAAAAAAAATAATAATTCACGCCACCAACACTCTCCTCCGTGGCCCCCACCGACAGCACGCCAAGCCCTCCACCTCCAGTCATAAACGTCCGTGAGAGCTCCGCTCCCTTTTGTTTTAACCCCAGAGCCTCTCTCTCTCTCTCTCTCCCTCGCTCTTATTCTTTTTTTTAATTCACGCGCGCGGAGAGCATGCGCTAGATAAAGCCCCGCACGTCCCCGCGGGCCATAATGTGTGGAATCACAAAAATTACTCCGACGGACGACCGAACCCGCCCGTTGTTTTTTTTCCGTTTTTCAATCTTCTCCTCGCGAACTTAATCGAGAAGTGGTGAATTAAAAATAAGGGAGACGTATTAGAAGATCTGAATGACGTAAAGAGAGAAAGAAATAGGAAATGGGGAATGAAGAGGCACAGGAGCTCTTGGGTGAGTTTGGGGGGTGGGAGAAAAGGATGCGAATGGAAAATGACAAATTATTCGTGATTGATTGATATTTTTTGCTCAGGCTTAATGTCATTTTACTCACGGCTCGGGGATTCGATTCGCGGCTTGCAAATGGAAATTCGGCACGCGCTAAGGTTAAAACTGAGAACTACTCTCAGATTTAATAATGAAGGAAACTCGAACCAACGAAGGTATTATGGGTGGTTCGCCAATTATTAATGATGCGTGTCTACCTAACTAAAACCTGAGTATTCAGATTACTGCACGATAAAATAAAGAAAGTGAAAAATGGCGGGTTGAATAAATACGTAAACCTCACATTGAATTTGCTAAAATTATATTTCTATGCACCAGCTTGTAGTGGTAAGGATAAATTTATCAGGAGAAACTTCAAATAATCTTGATTACACATATATACAAGCAAGGCAACATCAAGAATATAGTTCAATCCACGAAAACCATTTCTTGCAGGATTTATGCGAATTCAGCAGTAAAACGCTTTCTTTTAAATTATATTTTGACCTCAAGATATATTACTAAGATATAAACGAGAGACAGCAACGAGATATATAGTATGTGCTTGCCAGTCGAGACATTGAGACCTGCGGCCAATAAATGCCGGACTAAAGCCATTTCTAAGAGAGATGTAATGGTTGAGAAACGTAATAAAAGCATTCTAGCGCGCAAAAATAGGCAAATAAAGTTTTATTTAGAGAGACACATTACCATCGGTTAATATCACAAATTTAATTACACTACATATGTCGGCTCGCATTAAATTAACAAATAAGTCCTCTCTACGATATGAAAAAGTAACAAATAATCTCTTTTAAATACGGGGATATCACGTTCTTGCGTAACTGCGTAAAAGTGGAACATACAAGTAATTAGTCCAGAAGTGTACTACGATTATTCATTACGAAAACTGTAATGAATTTATTTTTCCTGCATTGTGAAATCTATCTGTTTGCCACATCAGCTGCCAATGTAGATTAAACTGGAATGGAATGATGGAAAAATCAATGATTGGGATGTGAATATGCAATTTGCCTACCCCATATCTTCTATTGATTCATGATAAATATTATAACACATTTTTTTATATATTTGCAGCTCAATGCTGTACGTGTTAAATCCGCTTATCAATATGAGTCTCTTAATTAACTTTTCACAATTCTTGAATCTCTTACCTTTCTCCATCATTCCAACGATTGGTGCATAGTGTCACTCGACATCTCCCGAAGCCGTCTCTTCCATCCACTCCTCTGTCACAAGCTTCCACGCCCACGTTCTCCGCCGCCACCGACCGATCACCTCCGAGAAATCAGTTCCAACCAACCCAGGAGATATATCCTCAGCATTCAATCTCCGATAAACTTAACGCTCCTCCTTCGAACGATTCCTCCTCCCACCCCACGGTCCCACCCAAACCCCTCCTCACCCGACCCCCGGAATTCTACGCCCAAACAAGCTCCTCCGGTCGCCATTGCCGCCAAAGGGGTTTCATTCCCAGGGCGCAGCCTCAGAAGGATAATTGCCGTGGAGGGAGACCCAGCCAATCTTGAGACGTCCCCTCTTGAGAACTTCCCTCGGCCCGGGAAGGACCGACGGAGACCTTCAATCCCTCGGAAAACGAGCGGCTAAAGGGGACGACTCGTGGCCGGAAGGGGACATATATTTCGAAGGATATAGGATTCAGAGAGGAAATTGATGGCTGTGGGCGGAAACCCAACGCCGGCGTTGGCTTGCCCTTAAAAAGAGTGTCGTGAATGTTTGTAAAGTTCAATTATCAATGGAATGAGTGCCGTACCAGGAAAATAAAACATCCGACTCAGATGGACGGACGATATGGGTTTCGAAACGGAAGACGTGACCCAAGTCGGGGTAGGAATACTGCTGCAGAATCAGCAACTGGTGGGAAAGCCGGGGGATCGGTAGGGATATCCAGTACCAGAGACACCAAAAGCATCGCAGGCGGTGAAGGTGGAGAGGAGAAAGTGAGGGATGATGATCCAGAAAATTCCATTCCTGTGGACATCCACATTACAACTACACCCCTGCCCCGGACTCCTCCGGCCTCACCGATCATCGCCTTCTCCGAGCTCCTTCCCCCTTCCTTGATTCTCAGATCAATTCCCATCTCTCTATACGAAAAATGTTCCCAACAAGAGTCACAAATGATTCTCGGAGGGAGAAAACCGTCTCTTCTCCTGTTCGGAAACTATGTTATTTTTTTTCGTCATTCTGGATGCAACGCTAACGAGGAATATTCGTCTCATAATTCGTTTCCACAGGGAGAGCGAAACTGAAAATCGGTACGCGGTGATGAGAACGTTAGTTTGAGACTCCTGGAAGCGGGAAAATATTTTTGGAGCAGGCAATGCACGAAATAACCAAATGCGAGAAACTCTGCGGAACCAAAATGTTATCCCTTCACAATTCTGGGCTCCTAACGCGAATCGTGTACACTAAAAAGACAAATCCTTAAAGATGTCAAGCCATAGTCTTTATGAAAACTTTTTAGATGTAATCTTCGCCTTTTGGTTCCATCAGCAGTCATTATTTACTCATGTTTCTATTATACTAATACATTATGTAACTATCTTAAGCAACTAAAGAACGCAATTGCGCGCTAACAGGAAAAAAAATAATGTTGATCAAATTTATTACTGTTAATCCCTAATGTAGACTCGTGACTAAGGAAAGATTATTAATATCTATCCTCAATTTTTTTACATTTTTTTCGCGTGCGAATTGAGTTTGCATGCAAATCAGAACGCCGCCAGCATGAGACGTCCGTGAAATATATTCACTGAATTAAAATTAAGCGCGAATACTGAATACGAATGCAAAAACTAAGTATCCAAGGAAAATATTTAAATCACCAAGTTGTTGAGATCACGGCTCACGGAGGGTCCTGCGTTTAGAATGGAATTGTTTATGAGATATAACTTGCGCCTGAAGCGGAAGAGTGCCACTTAGTGGGGTTTCTCCGTCCGTAAATGAGGCGAGAAATGCTCCAATAGGAGCATTTTACCTCACGTATGTAAAATATATCTCCACGGGCATATACATTAGAGCACTCTACCTTGCAACCAATAAATTCAAGTAATTTCATCCAACCTTGTAACTTATTCATCAGAACACATCATTCCACGGAGATGACGACATCATTTCAAATGCGAAGATAATAAGATGTCATTAACTGCGTGAGGAACATATTAAATTTCTCCATGAAGATGTTCATGGACTGGTACGTATTACGTACAACTCATTTCTCTGACCAGAGGTGCATGCACGGGGAAACGAGAGCAGGAAAGAAGAGCATTTCTCAAAGGAGAATTTTTCACCAAATGTACGAAGAACAACAAACTTAAGAGGGCATCCTCACGCGGGCCATTGTTAACCGCGAACATAAGGCATCGCGACTGCTTTTACGACGCGGGGAGATGGGGCGGTACTTCCAGCACGCGTCTTGCATCCATGAAGGAGTGAGAGGGACAGAGAGGGAAAAATAAGGCGACAAGCCGATGAGGTGCCCCGGCCCTTAGCGTGGAACAATGCAGTCGGGTCGGAGTGGGGAGGAAAAAATCCACACGGGAGAAAATAGGGAAAAAAAGTACGAATAAGGCATTATCCTACGAGTTTAAAAAATCCGCGCAAACTAGGAATTCCGCCACGCGGATCCGGGCGGACGAGGTGATTAAACCCTCGCCTCGGACAAGAAAGGCATTTTTCAAAAACGCCCGCGGAATCGCATCTGGAGAGGAAAACAATCGCCGGATGTTGCACGGTCCTCTCAGCCATCAAGAAATGACCTTTCCTCTCGCCCGCTCCTCTCTTAACCCCTTCCTCCCTCCTTCCCCTGGCCATGGGACTGCACATCCCGACATGCCCCCTCCCACACCATCAGCCTACCCTTACCCCCCCCCCGGCCTTCCCTTCCACACCACCAAAAACTCAAGACCTTCCGTGCATATCCGAATCCCTATAAATCATTCTATTGTTCTTTCTTTCCGCGGCGGAAAAGGCGAACGATAACTGCACAACCGTTTCCCCTCCCTTTTAACCCTTTTCCTCAGCTTCCCACCCCCCCCCCACACACACACACATACTTGTACACCCTCTCCTACAATCCACCTCTCTTCCTCTCTTTTGGTATCTCTTCCTTGAGGAATCTCGAAAGTCACGGGAGTCCCACGACCTCAAAACAGAAGCACCTTTGCGTCATTGAACGCTGCACCAACACTAAGGTACGCAACAAATTCCTGAAACATAATCAAGCAACGGTTGGTTCTCACACTTTCTGCCGATGATGATGGCTTTCTAAACCATCCCGACTCAACTATCTCTGTTAACGACATTCTACTTTTCCACTAATATGTTCCTGAATGCCAACCTTTTTCTCTCAGTTCCCTAGAATTTTCAACCCTGCATACGTGGCTTATGTACCCATACGTTCTTGAAATTGCTTTATAAGTTTACGCCTCATTTACAACCAGCAGATTTTATTTCACTTGCGGTGAATGTTTACGAAATCAAGAAATTGGCAGAACAAAAAGTTAATCGTAGGTTACTTGACAGCAGCATTGAATTACTTACTGCGTTAACGCAGATTGGTCATGATATCAGACTTGACCTACGCGGAAATTCATCTTGAGGAATGAAAAATACCTTGCATTCTTCATTCCTCATGAGTGATTATTATAATTTATCTCATTCTTCCAATAATTTCTACAGAAATCGATTTTCCAAACACCAATAAATAAAACAGCTCCTGTGAAACAAACCATGCTTACTGGCAAAAAAAACATGCATTCGAGAATCCTTCAGGTATCCCTAAAAATCAAGGATTAACTAAACAAAAAAAACTCTCGCCAAATAAAGGGTAACGAAATAAGAGAAGGGAACAAGAGGAAGGGAAAGGGTGGCAAGCAAAAAGATAATCTTTACTATGCCCTCGCTCATTCGGAAAAATGTCTTTCCCGAAGCGTTGTATTCTTTTCACCCGTTTGTTTTTCATCCCCTTTGTCAACCCATGTGCATTGTTGTCTGGCCCCCCTCTCCGAACCGATCCCTTCCCAATCTTCCAGCGCCCACCGTATATTTTTCGCCAATGCACAAACGTCATCTACCCATTGCACGCAACCCGAAACGTGGAGCTATCCCATCGCGTGTCGCGGGCATAAAAAAATTCTCACTATCGTACTTACTGAAAACACCCTCGCACTGCGAGCGCAGACTCTAAAGCGAATAAAAGAAAACTTTGCAGGGTATCAACACAGCGACAAACATTTGTGACGAGATTCACCAAAATATACGAAAGAAATAAAATCACCTCCCTCCCACATCCATGCCCTGTCTATGAGGTAAATAGCACGCATTGCATACGTAACGGTGTACTTATAATTTTATTAACTGGTGACAGAAACGCAGAAATTTCCTCATAGCAGATAAGAGGAGGCACAAAATGCAGCTGTGATATTTACGAAACATTTATTTCTGAAATATTTATATACTAATTGTGATAGTTTCATGATATCATGACTGGCGATTCGAAAAATATTACATGTTTGGTTTTCTCTTGCCACGCAGAAGAAGTTGAGATAATTATGGAGAATATTATGATCATTTTCTGAATGAATTAGCAACGGCCGAATCCATGAAAGCCAGATACTCCACACTAGCGTATTCAAATATGATTTTACTTGAAATTGACTACTGAAGACTACAAATGAGCCAACATAAGCTTCCGAATCCAGAGACCAGTAGACCAGAAAATTGCTTGTATACGCATATAAATAAATATATTATCATGGAGCTAATCAGCATGTATAAATATAGTATCTTATCATTTGCCACACTAGTTTGGCAGAGTAATAGCACTCAATGTTCAAATTAAATTTCTTCTCTACAGATCATGTTATTGAATATCACTTCGGAAATACATGTAGGGTAAAATATTCATCACGGAAACAAAAAAGTTGGAAAAAACTACACGTAACCAACTGTAAAAAGAAAAAAATACGACAAACTTTCAGTTATTGTCAGGTAGTTATCAATTAATTGACTATTCGATCATTATCTGCGTTAATTTTAAAAATTCCAGTGGTGGTATTATATATGAATACGAGAGAGAGTACAAATGAAAGACATAAGCAAGAAAAGAAATGAGGTCATGTACAGAATTAGAAATGAAGAAGGCATTATGGAGCAAGGAAATGACGTTTAGTGGTGTCGTTGTGAGGCAATGATTGTTTTTGGTTACAACGAATGGTAAGACTGAAGTGAGCACTACAAGTGGAAGAGCAAGGGACATATTCAAGACAAATTAAGACGGAGGTGAAGATACGGAACTTTGGATGGGAAAGGAATTAACATGAAATACAGGGAGAGAATAAAGGGTCATCTGTGGAATATCGAATAGAAAAAGGTAGAATTACAGTTACCAATCACAGAATTTTAAAAAACTATTTATGACTACCACTTTTATACTCGTTAAGCAGTAAAAAAAACTCTTGAAGACTGCAATCTTATGAATCGAAAATCTATTGCTCACATTCAGCAAGTCATTCTCCGAGTTGACATTCTTCGGCCCCAGGACGAGAAGTTCCCTCCATTGATTCGACTCTAGAGCAACGTCATTCCTGAGAGAATAATCGCACTTGATAAATAAATGCATGAATGTATCCTCCCATAGTAATTAAAAATTCTAGTGGGTCCGATTAAGCCGGTGGACCACCCACCGGTTCGATTTTCCACACCGCGTGTTCGATTGCCGCGTCGAATACCAACGGAAAATAGGATGCTTTCCGGTTTATCCGTAAAAAATCTTATTTCAGTCGTGTAAGTATCCAATCCCCCAATCACTTGAGAGTATTTCCCGTCAATACACGTAGCAACGCATAGGTGGAAACCGTAAAACATCAAAAACACTGGGATCAAGCCTATCTTAAAAAGTTATTTTCCCTTACCTCTCGCTTCGCCCCATAATTGCTCGCCTTGAGTGCAGCGAATGTTGAACAAATTCCTCGAAGCAGCTCATTAATGACGAATTACGTAAGGATCAGGGACAGAGAGACGAGCAGAGTAGATAAAGAGAGGGCGGAGAGAAGGGAAAAATGCAGGCGAGATAGCAGAGAAGAATTGATAACCTTCCTTCATTTCCCACCTCCACACCCCACTCCAGATTTACCCACCCCACCCCGCGACCAACTCCCCCTCCTCCTCCTTCCCTCACATCCCTCTCCCTCTTTCGCCAGCTTTTATGCTCGCGAAACGAACAATTGAACCCGCCATAAGCGCGATGCCCATGCACGGGGGGGAGGGAGTGGGGAACAATAAAAAAATGTAGAAATGTGTAAGCACATACAAAGGACGGAGATGTGGCGGGAGGGACGGGGAGAGGGTTGGAGCGTGGTGGGGTAGGGGGATCGGCGAGAGGGAAGTGAAAGGTGGAGAAGTAAAGGCCGGAGGGGAGAACCGAGGGGGGAAATGGGAATGTTTGAAAAGGAGTGGGAGGCAAGATAGAGTCGGAATAGGAGAGAGAGAGAGTCTGCCAGCTCATGGGTTTCGCTACTGAGTACACTAGATGGATAAGAAGAGAGAAAAGGGACAGAAAATAATACCGAGAACGAATTATGGAAATTATATCCATAGGTTAATTCACGACGTACGTGCTTCACCGAAGTTGAATAGAAAGAAACGCCCACCATTAAGTGTCAAACGAATAATTTATTATAATATAAATATACCGCCGACCTCAATGCCGAGAGTCAACCTACCCGAGGAGAAGAATGCGCTTCTTAGAGGAGTCCACATAAATCTTAAAATAATAGGACATACATATCATAAATAAACTTTCGAAACTATATGATTCCTTCGAGATGGAATTATAGAAAAAAAACACAGCAGAGGTAGGTAGGTTAACACCCAATATTACAGATACGGTAAAAACAATAAGCTGTGATCAGGGCACACCCCCCTGGCACTATTCCTTGGACAAGATGTAACAGGTCACGAGTGGATTAGCGATATCACGTGAGTCGAGCACGTAAGTTTTCATTTCCAAGGCCAAAAAATTCAACCTTGTTAAGATGAATAGCTACATGGCATTCATCTTCCATAACCATAGTTTGACGACGGATAAAAGATAAAGGAGGATGTACGGAAGACTCGTGCCGAGGTACGTTTGTGCCATGGGACATCCAACCATCACTAAAGTCTCACATGTACGTGAGCGCAAATAATATGCAGTCATTCATAAATACGAAACGGAAGCATGTGGATTCATGCGGATAACATGCGCATTGAGGAAAGGTTTTGTAGGTGGGATAGGGATTGAGGGTGAAAAAGAATAGCGACTCTCTCCCGCTCCCGCTCTCGTTTCGTCCGCCTGCACGCATTGTTTGTCGTTAGCACTGCGGCTCGAGGCCTCACGGATACGGCTCAATTCTAACGTTTACCGAGACCCCTTCGCCCCGGGCCGAAACTTCCTTCCTCACACGCACTTCTACACCCATGTTCGACTTTCCCTCCAGAGAAACATCTTCATTTGCCGCGCAAGAGATCCCCTCAAGTTGGCTAGGGTGAAGTCCAACATCAAGAGAGCTCAAAACGAAATATCACTAAGGTTTTCGCATCATATACATTTTTTAAGTTGTAAGTTAAGGTTAAACAAGATGGATAATTAGCTAATTTATCGTAGCAGTATCAAAAAAATGTTCACTAAACCTGTAACCTTAGTCTCAACAAAATATATACACAGCCAACTCAGAGAGGTTCGAACTCGATACATTACTCGGGTACATCGTTTTCTTGCCAAAGGAAATTCTTGTCCTTAATCTTTGAAAAGACGTTTAAGATTACGAATTAAACTCTCGATCGTTCTTTGTGACGGAAAGCGGTAATTTTATGCAAGGGCAGTCAAAACTTTGGGGGAATTCCACGGCGATATGCCCGGAACTAAACCTGTACCCGAATCATATGTTGGGGATGGTTCTTTGCTCATCGACTAGATAGTCGAACTCATATTAATGCACTGCAAAAACAATGGAGTCAAATCCTAAGCCCCTAGAGTGGCTCGTCTAAAGCACTATGGATTAATTAATGTGGAAACAAGCTCATGATATTAACATAAGCGCACAGCACGGACGACCAGAATGTTTTTAGCAGGAAAACATGGGAGGAAAGCCTTCCCTTGTCTTCCTCCTCTTTTCAAAAGCCTCCGTATTAAAAACATTTCTCAAATTTTTCGTTTCGTTTTTTGTTTCCCCCGCAGCCAACCATTCAGCGCTTTAGCTTTCACCCCACGCCCCCCCCCCCTCCTCTCCCCACGCGTCCTTCCTTCCACCTCCCTCTCCTCCCTTTATAATTATTCCACTCGCTTGCGTATTCAGCTTCCCTGAATAGCTTCAGAGGCATTTCACGCACCCTTAGCCACTTTTCCTCAATTGAACACTATACCTCTATACATTTTTTTCACAAACACGAGCAATTTAACTTTATATTCCGTCATTGAACAATATGTTGCGCAACGACCGATTGTGGAAATCTGAAACTATAAAAAAGAACGTTGCACTAAACAAAAGGAAAGCCAAGTATACAACTAAGTTCCCATGGAGGGGACAGGAACAATTCAGCCGGGGAGGAAATGCGCGTTTTGCGTCAAGTATGCTCCACTTTTTCAGATTAGCATTTACGTTGAAACGGCTCATAAAGCGTTTCGCATCGAGAAATTTTCAGTTAAGCCAATCGATAAAGTCAAGGAAGAATGACAGTGAGATTGAGCAGCAGCAACAGAGTTAGGAGAGACGAAAGTACATGGCACCGATGAAAGCACCTATATGGCACGAAGTCAGAGAGAGTGAGAGGGGAGATGGAAAGAGATGGTCTAAGACCACTGACGTGGATTCGTGATTACGTTATAGCGTTGGAAATAATGAAATTATCTGAAGATGAGCCCATCGTGTTGATGCGACATGTACGTCGCATACGGCAGGTATGAACGGTAACAAGAAATAATTTTCAATCCATCAAGGGTAACCAAGATATATTTCAACACAAGCTCGTCAAGTTAACTGCAATGGACATGCCAAAAAGTACTGCCAAATGTTGTGGGTAACACACATTTCATAAAGAAGAACCAGCAAGGTGGTTGAATCACCACATGGAGATAATAAGACTGATGTAGCTGAAAAAAATTACATGAATATATGGCAACACACGTAAACGTTTCGAAACGAAAATCCAATGCATCAACACCAACTACCCTTGCCAATGATCTCGGTAGTTATTTTCTGGAAAGTAAAGAGTCCCATGTAATAAAAAAAAACTACCAAAAATCATCAAATTTAAACCATGAAATTAAAAGATACTATCCACCATGGAACAAAGCACGACAGCCAGTTCGATTATACACGTATACCGAGACAACACCAACACTCCCGGGGCACTCCGATGACGCAAGCACTCTTCCTTTGCACACCCCCTCTGCCATCACTGAACCAACAATATTCGCGCTGCCATCACCATGGAGACGCGGGACACATCATCAATCGCGACATGCCACAATGCCATCCACCCTTGCCCACTCGCTTCTTTTCAATAATCACAATCCATCACCACGACTGCACACACCATGCACGTGCGATAATTTCTCTTGCGCATACGAGCATTCGCAATCCACCACGTGGGTTATTACCACGGGGCTCAACGAAAATGCTAAAATTATTCATCAAAGTAAAATTATTTAGTTAACAAATGTTTTTACGGTCGAAATGCGGGTGGCATCGAAAGAATTCCTCATGGCTAATTTATTTTACATTATGCTCGTGGGAAGGTAAAATTTGCATAACGCGTGAGAAGTCTGTTTAGGTAGGTGGCGGTAAAATGAATATGGATGACGGATCAATCCATAATTACTAGCCCTATCACCTTATGGATATTATTTGCGCTTGAAAAATGGATAAATCCCCTGACGAGAGGAGAAAGGAAACTTTTCTGAAACATTATTGGACAGAAGTCTTTCTTTTTGAAACGAACACAAGGCCGAATACCATTCCATGAAACGTCACTGAAACGGAACCCGTCAGAGATACATCAGAACACAAGAAACCGAGTATCCTTTCAAAAGATTTTGTGCCAATAAAAAAAATTGGGCACGATCAAATTGAAATGTTTGTATCTACTACTGATTCTTCTCGTTTACGGTGCCAATATCCTATAGAAAATATGCAAGACTGGTCATCCAGAAAATCAACAAACGTATAATTCCACACTCTTATTACCCGCCTTGAAATATAAACAAGTGGGGTGGAGCTTAACCGGGGCGAAACCCCGGAAAGATCGCTGGATTAGGAGATGTACTGCATACCAAACAAATAAATAAAAACTCATTCGCGACAAATCTACAAAATCCGTCTATAGATGCAATTACGGTCATGATGTCAGATGTCTTGGGGGTGCGGACATCCTTGAGCATGTTGAATTAGATTAACGGGACACACACAAATGCACTTTCTGAGTACTTCATATGAGCCAGTTTTATTTCGCTTTCTGTAGTGCATAGGAGATCATCATTTAAATACATTCGACCGACACGACACAATTTATAAATATCCGATGGACAGAACTTTCAGTGCAAAATTGTCACATCCAAAGCAAAACCGGCTGTAAAATATTTCTACATGATTTCGCTTTTCAGATGATACCCTTACGATATCAACCTAGTGAACCATGATCAAAATGCTAACTCGTAAGTAATTAACAATGCTAAATGATGAGTAACTTCAGAAAACTCGGGATCACCAAGAATATTAAATTCAATTCATTCTGAGAGAGCTGGACTCTATGACGTGGGATTTCGTCACCCCTCCAGGACTAATTGATTTCAATTACACCTCCGCCTTTTCTCGAGTTTGGACTGTCATTATGGAATGCCTGTGACTGTTTAGGACTGTGGGGGAGGGAGAAGTAGCGTTAGGAGACGAAAACTTGATGACGGGAAGGGGTGGATCGCCTCGCCTCATGACGGAGTAAGGGAGTCTTAAGAGCTTCCTGAAACGGTATGAGAGGTGCAGCAGTGGGCGGTGGTGATAAACGTTTCCCCGCGATGAGGAAGTCGGAAAAGGAAGAACGAAAAAAACATACTGCAAGGGGACACTGTGGTTAAAGAGTCGTAGGAAAAAAGGGCGCAAGATAGGAAGCTGTCCGGGGTAGGGGTTTAGGTGATACAAAGGAAGTAATTGGGGTGGGCGGAATGTGGGGGCGTGGGGTGGCCGATAACTCCTGTATCCCCCGCCTCAAGCTCTGGATCCCCCTGCCGTCCTCCCTTCCATCCTTTACCCACCCCTCCCATCCCGCGACGTGCTACCAACGCCTACCCCTCCCCCCCTCCATAACACACACACACACCCCGTACAACTTCCCCACTCTCTCTCCCTTTCCCGACCTCCCTCCCTCCCACTTCAAAAAATCCCGAACGGAAAAAGGGACGTAACAGGTGTCGAGAGTCGTGTGGCTGGGATCGTAAAAAAAAATAAAAATAAAAAAAGGAAAACAGGAGAGCGTTGGATGGCGATGGAGGGGAGGGGCGCGGTCTCTGTGACGAGGAGGGCGGAGTGAGAGATAGAGAGAGAGAGAGAGAGAGGGGAGGGGGGAGAGAGATGAAGAGTGAAAGGGAGAAAGAGAGTAACCCCTGCAGGCGAGATGTCGTGGAACGCTGTCCGCATGTCGTTCGGCGGCTGTTCAGAGCGAGCGCGCGCGGACTCAAACGTGTGTACGCGAGCTGGTGTGTGCGTGTTCCTCCTGTAGGCGGAGCGAAAAAGGATTTTACGCGGGGAAAAGGGGGTGCTTGACGCCGGTTGCCATGCGGACTCCACGCCTGTTGGCGGGAAGGATGTCGGTGCTCTCCGATACACGCGCTCAAGTGATCCGGCATTCCATCTTGTGGGTGGGGAGAGGCGTGCATAATCTGTAACGGGCTAGCATGCATACGTGTACTTTGTCGTTGCCGCATGTCCATAGTTTACCAGAACCACCCTCATCTGAAGACGACCAGCTGAGCCGAGAGACAAAAAAACCGCAACCCGAAAAGTTCAAAATAACTAAAATTCGCCGTCTCGCAAAACGACGTGGTACGAGCGAAGAAGCATTTTTTTTACTGGTTAGATCACCAATGTATCCCATTTGAAAAATTGTCGAAAATTTTCTCAAGCGATCATCAATTTTTTGATAAAATATGCCAAAACACATTCTGACGTATTGATTCATCGATCCAGATTCAAATATATATCTCACCGTTTTCATTGGTCTTGCCAACACATAGCAACTGGCAACTATTGGGAGAACTCTAACAAAGACATTTTATTTAATGCTTTCTTACACAACTTCCGTGAAGCATTAACTTTTACGACACATAGTCACTCATCATGTTAGATTTTGTCATTTATTGCACACGTACCATTCCCTGAAATTCCTCGTCACCTGCAACAATGATTTTAAAGGAATGACTAAATTACCCATTATATTAATAACAGCTTTGTTCGATAATGGCATTTTCAATTTAATACCTTTCATTACACGTCTATCTATTCTGCAGAAGTTAGTTTCTTATTTCCATTGAAAAGGGTATTCTTCACGAGCGATGAAATTCTTTCGACAGCAATACAGACCGTCATCGCAGTACACGATTACTTTCATCAGTGATTTGTTGCAACCTAAAATGTTTCTCCATATAATGTCATCGTAGGAAGCGCACATGCACATAAGAACATAAGAATGCTCTTCCTCCCTCCTCAAATATTCTTACATTCGAATTTTTGTCCTTGGAAATCTCAGTATTCTACAGTAAGAATTTAATCGACTTTTTTACCCAGTGCATGAATAAGTGCTTGTATGTAAGTATTATAACAATGTAACTGACGGCAGCAATATCAGATGGATTAGGTCGTCCGAGGCACAATAAATAAATCATTTTATAAGACGAAACACAAGCAAGGGAACAACATTCTTCGCCTTTTTACGTCAATAGAAATTTCATTATTACGATTACTTAACCGAAGTTTCTAGCATAAATACCCTTGAGCATGGAGAAAATACAGTTGTGGCCACTGCTATAACTAAGGATGAGCTACTTGAAAGGTCATCACATAGGTCTCACAAGAGTAAGGATTCCAACCTTACTGTTGTGTTACCAATCCGGCTGGCATATTGCCCATATAAGGGTCTTGGCGTGAGGGCGAATGCGTGAGAAACATTTCTAAGTTCATCCATGCAAAACGCTGGGAAAAAGAAAATTTCAATAAAACTGCTGCCACTAAATACAACTTATGCACACAAATGCATTCCTTTTGCTACCACCAAGCCGCAGAACAAACAGTGCTCCTCGATCCATCAGCGATCAAATTAATTAGAGATTTAATCAACGACCTCAAATATAAACTGATCGAAGTATGGCAGCTGAACGATATCCTTCTTCGCCTTTGTGAAGAAATTAGTTTTTCTGCCCGCTCCTCGGTGAAAACTATTCCAGCAGCACGCGTCTGTGACGAGGGGTAAAGCGCGCACGCTCCAGTAACATGAGAGGCCGTATAAGAGGGCTGACGAACGAAGAGGAGAATAATGGGAGATTGAAAAAAAATAAAAAAAGAAGGAGCAGAGGACCAGGATAGCTGGGGAAGGACAGAAGAGGGGTAATGGGAGGAGGAAAGGAAGGAAAGAGATAAGGGCTACCTTAAGTGCCACGAGAGGTTTTTCCCATCTCGAGTGGGGAAGGCAACAGGAAGGAGAGAGAGAGAGAAGTGTAGGGGGAGGGAAAGAGAAGGAATCTCCCGACAACTCCTAAAGCCCCCGCGTCTTTCCTTCTCCACCTCCCGGGGACCCATGCCCAAAGCGGCACGGAGCCAAAAGAGGAGAGAGAGAGATGAGGGGACAGGAGATGCGGAAAGGGGGTAGGAGATGACCTACGTCAAAGGGATGCAAGAGTGATACTCGAAAGGGCGAGCCTTCCCTGCACCCCTTCCCCTTAACTTCCTCGATCCCCTCCCCACCTACTTCGCAATCCACCGACCCTCCGCTGGCCTCACTCGAAAGGAGATGGCTTTCGTTCGAGACCCGAGGCATGCCGAGAGTCACCATTTTTCTTGATTTTTTTTTGCCCCGTTCCACAACTATCCCCACCCTCGACATCAATTTCACTCTGTCCTATTCGGAAGGGCGGCTTGACGGCGAAATAAAGATGTCCGATCCCCCACGACACACTTCTCACACTCGGGGACGACTGCTCCGCTAGGCCCACGCGTGCATGAATGCGAGCGCCTAGCCCACTCGTGTCCAAATGCCAAACAACCGACCCTCCCGGCCCTATCCCGACGACCAAACCCCCCCCCCCTCTCCGTCGTCTCCCCGAGTCCACATTGTTTCCATTTTGTATATAACAGGAAAGCGTATTTTTTTCCTTAAGCGCTCGGACGCGTCTATCGCGCGCTCGTTAACGTCGCCGCTTTCCGGGGTGATGCCGGAAGGAAACTTTCAGGCCGAACCCATAGGGGTTCGAACGGCCAAGAAACTCGATGGCAAGAGTCAACTAACTGGCCGGCCAATAGAAGTGTACCCACGGGCAATAGACGAGAGACGACGCCAAGTGGAGTTGGCTACTGCGAGTAGTTCTCACCCATTTTATTCTGCTCTTCTACGCTTTGGCACCCGAAGGCGGAATCACTTCAACTCGAAGGTCCAAGCGAGAGATTGAAAGAACGCAAACAAAAATTGGAATGGGGAAACACAAAGGAATGCATTAGCTGACGAGTGTAGAGAGGGGTGGCAATTGCCCGTGCGAATAAAGGCGAAAGAACCCATGTATAGGAGAGGCCGTCAAATGTATTGGAAAATTCCTTTCGGTAAGTAAGCAAAATTTCGGATTCTCGATGATTTCTGTCCATGAAGAATTAATCAAAACGTATTTACGAAAGAATCCTTAAGCAAAATTTTGATTTTGGTGCAATTAGAAATAATTCTTCTTTCCAATTCGGTACTCACACGTTTAACGAATTCTCACCGAGAAGTAAAAGTCTGTCAAAAGTAGCTCTGGAGTAGTACTCACCTGAAAGAAATGAATAGCAAAATTAGTATCCTTTAGAAAAAGTCAAAAATATCAGATCTTTTTTTCAGACATATATATGCACATTGTGTCCATCCAAAACCTACCTTAACAGGTAGATAACCTTATAAAATAATAATATATATTATATTCTTAAGTAGCTTATATCACAGAAAAATGACAATAGGTCTTTTACTAAAATCAAATTTAATTTACTGCGTAAGCAAAATATGACATCACAACCAAGTCATTCCTTTCCCAGGTTAAAACGACTCAGTCAAACATTTCGCAGAAGAGGTGACTCTTTGGGGCCAAAACTGTGTGGAAATCCATTTTGATGGGCATTTTTAATGAATGGTATGGCGAAACTAGCCACAGTAAATTGATCTATCTATGGAAAAGGGTACGTACAGTTTTAACTTCCACCACTTCAGTAGATACCATTGCCAATTGACTACAACAATATCGCAAGTTCGTACAATGTTGTCCAATAAGTCATTTCATTTTTTTTAATATTTCAACTGTATAAAACTATGGAGTGCTACAACCAAAAGGAGAAAATGTGATCGGGGTTTTCTTCCACTTGATTCAATCTCATTTCCGCAAAAATATCCTCCAGAAAAATTATCTTTTTATAATGAAATGTACATGTCGAAAAAATACTTCATAAATATAAAGGCGGCATAGGTTTATCTATTAAGACTTGATTAAATGTAATTGACTCTCCGATACTTTCTGTTGAAATATAACAGTACTCAAGCCATCCTACTCGGCTGGTCAAAATTATTTAATAAATTCGATCTTAGCCCGTCTTTCCCAAAAACGAAGTTGAGACTGGGCTGAGCTGCTGCTGAGACAAACCGTGCGTGACCTAGGTGAAATCATGAAAGATAACTTGGTATGGAATGGTTTCAATGTTCATATTTCAAATAAAATAAATATGGGACTATGCCAACTTAAGGTGAACAAAAACTTGCTGTTATTATTCCCTACACTTACTCGTCAGATCGTTAATTATCCCAAAATTTGATTGCTGTAGCATTTTCTATTGCTATTTAACAGTGGAGCACAAGCTTACAATGCAACGTCTTCCAAATTAATTCGTTCGTCATTTTTTTAATCTTATAATTTGAAAAAGAATTATACATGTAAAATGTAAATGTGAATTGTATGAAATTGTATTCGAAGACCGTTTTATTCAATCTTTGAGCCTTTTTCAATATTTAATACTCAAAACCTTGTTATTTTCTAAATTACATTTTTTCAGTTTGTTCCAGGAAAGTGTTGTTTAAGTTTTTCTAAAAACTTATATTTTAACTTATAAAATAGATCTTATCATTTTAATTATCTTTTTCAATTGTATCAATGTGTTAGTTTTGCTCGACTGAGGAAGCAATGTTTTATTATGCTCCATCATTTTTTTTAATATTATCATTTGTAAACTTTCCCAATTCTTTTTAACCATCACTTCCTATTTGAACTATGGGAATTCTCCTTGGTATGATAAGGGCTTATCCTAATTATTATTTTACTTCAAGTATGATAAGGTAAACTCTTTAAATTATTGTGGTAATTCATTCGGAGGGCTAAAGAAAAATATGCATGTTTACATTGCTAATTATTGAGTTCGACTGATGCCATCCTATTGCAATGCTCAAATGTCCAGCGAGAAGGCCGAAGGCAGCAAAAACTTTTTTAAACACTGTCAAATGCAAAAACAAACATTACGAAAAAACGGCGCAGAAGAGCCATCAAAACACTAAATACATCCCCGACTGTTGCTTCCTCAACAACCATTGAAGGTACCCCCAGCAATGAAAAACTCCGAGAGCGATGAAGAACCCTCCTTAAACAGCTTACACAAGGAATTTTCTATAGCTCACGCTACTGCCGCCTACTCTGACATTTTCAAATACTAGCTAGGGGGAAGCGGCAACAGGGATACAAAAATTGTCGTGTTCTTTCGGAAGAGCGCATGGCCCAAGCGTCTGGATCTATTTTGTCATCCCAAGTATGGATACTCAAGCTTAAAAAATGATGTCTCTGCCGAGTGTACAAACAACGCACACATTCATAGTCGTCGTCTGTAGTGTCCAACAGGGCTGGCCGCCACTTCCCACCTCGCCGGACGGCGAAATGGGGGAGGGGGTGAGAGCAAGGTGGTGCAAAAAGATAGTTTCCTGGGGCGAGAGAGAGTGGCGGGGGTGGGGGGGATGGGGGAAAGAATGGTGGAAGGGAGGGAGCGTAATGCATTTACGGGGGGAGAGGGGTGGAGCTAGAGAGCTGGCTACGCGTTGCAGGACAGGAGCGGGGGTGGGGAAGGAGAGAAGTGGGGAGGGAAACAATGCGTAGGAGAGGAGTGGGAGGTGCGGGGGATGGGGACGAGGGAGGGTGAGGGAGGCAGGGGAGGATGGCAGAGCTGGGGGAAGGGGAAAGCGGCGGCGAGGGAGTGTAGCCAACTGACTTAACCCTTTCCCAGCCCGCAACCCCCGCGGTCATCGCACACTGAATTACAACGTTTCATTGGGGAGAATAAAAGTTTTGAGGCCTGTGAGCGCAGAGAAAGGAGACGGTGGGGGGGGAAGCGGGGGAAGAGGGGTCGCTGTGTTGGTGGTTGGGGGGGAGAGAGGAGTGAGAGTAGGAGGCGTAGTCGGGAAGTTGAGAGGGGGCGCACGCACTGTAGATACCCTGCACCCCCGGGGGGAAATCAGAAAGCACGCGCACTGGGGGGTGGAGGGGGTGAAGGGAGCGGTCGGGGGTAAGAGAGAAAGAGAGAGGAGTGCGAAAGATAGGGAGAGGGAGGGAGCGCGGAAAATAGGTTTGTTCAAACTGCGCACTGCAACATTCGAAGCCTCCCATATGGGAGAGGGAGCTGCGTTGGGTGGCAGAAGGAGAAAGAGGTGTAGGGGGAGGGGTTGGAAGGGGGAGGCTCGGAGAGAAACGAACAATGGCAACAGGGATATGGGTTATTGCTGGAGTCCCTGCCGACGAGAGGACAAAGGAACCGATGGATAAAGAGGGAGAGAGAGGAGGGCGGGTCTGGAGAGGGGAGGGGCAGTATCAAAAGGCAAGGCAGGCGGTGGACAGAGGGGGGAGGGGGAAGGTTCGTGGAATACGCAACATGGGAGGACGTCTGCACGGTGGATACGCTATGGCAGGGCGTTATAGAGTGTGCGGGGTGGGGAGCTGGATGAGGAGGAGGGGGGGAAGAGTTAAGCTTTCCACGCAACGTGTCTTATAAAAAAGCCCTGATGAAACCCCGACTCGGCGGCTGGGACGAGGAGGCATTCAGTCGAATGCGAAGCCAATGGCGGCGCTGCACACAAAAGACAATACATTTTTTTTATCACCGAATCCCGTGATCTGGCGGGAAATATTATACTATCGTCGCACGGCCACGTTTCGCGAACATTCACACGCCCGCCGCGACAAGCGATTTTCGTGGACGTTTAATCCCGAGAAAAATATTCCGCAGGAAAATACCGCGTCGGCTCGGCATTCTTCCGCACGCGGACTTTAAAATACATTTCGCAACCATCGCTGCATTGGTGATTTAATAAAAATTCCATTGATTGGATTCTTAAGAAAAAGCTAGTACATATTCATGAAGAAAAGCTAACTATAATTCGGTCTCAAGCCGGGTAGGATAAATCCTCGCACCTCATTTTCAATTTCAGAGGTACATAGCTTTCCGAGTGATTAACGTTAATAGGCTGCCGACCGCTTGAACGGCAACAATCAATCGCTGCTGATCGCACGAGCAGTGGGCAGGAGAGAAACCTCGAGTACACATCGTCCTATAATTACGAAAGGCGTCACGTAGCCACGCTGCTTGATGGCCCTTCTAGCGCGTCGGCGCTTCGACTAGTAATGCGTAACCTGGGAGCGCGGAATAGGAGTGCCAGGTTGGAAACCACACTTCCACAGGGATTTGATCCCGCAGCTCCAGTTATGGATAATTTAATGTCCCTACTCTCAAGAGCGTCACGATGTAAGGGTTGCAACCTTCTACAACAAGAAAAGTACAACATTGCATTTTCCTGACTTTGCACAAGCCGCCATAGGAATTTCCAAGCAGAATAATATATTTTCGGAAAATTTTCACGGAAAAGTCCGCAATACTTTGCAACCGCATGAGATGAGAGGGAGATATTTCGTTTTTAAGCACTCAAACTACATTTAATTGTTTCTCAGCTCTCCGGCTGTTTAACAATGTCTACCCCCCGCCCCTACACGAAGTAATCGAAACGTCCCCGTGGTCAAAGCGAGCAAATAACGAACGTTACGACGAAATGACAGAGGCAGGCTAGGGCGGCTTGACACGACCCGATGAGTGAATTTTCTTTTTTCCATAAAAAGGTATCCCCACGTCGATGGATACGCGGAGAAAACTTAAGTTGGAGAAACGAATGGGCATATGTCGCATGACGAAACACTTTGCAACATAAAGCGATAAATAAATCCCAACGAAAATCAGCTCTGGACATGAAATCGCGGGATCGGTGTGCGGGACGAGGAGAGCGCCGGGGGAGGTGATGAGATGCTGTCCAAATGAGAAATTGATGGATGATGGTATCCCACATGAACAAAACACGGCGTTGAAATTCCCCCGTCAAAATGGAAAAGATCTGCTCTTGCTGTTACTAGCTGAATGCTGCCGCTGCTGCTCGAAATCGATAGTGGTAGAAGTCATGGGTGAAAACAAATGCGGAAAAATTAAATTTTCACGAGGGAAACAATGCCATGTTGAAAACGGTGAACTCTCTGCCCCCTTTTTTTCCATCGCAATCCGCACTTTCTCCCCTCCCTCCTGGCACAAAATATTCTGGCGTTGGATAGAAATCAATGCACTAAACGAAATATCAAAATGATAAACGAGAAAACGTAGCAAGTCTTCGACTCGGAGCGTGGGAGCTTAACTTTCAAAAACATTCGAGATGAATTACAATTAGGACGTCTCCATTCACTCTTTTTACTTTTTTTAAACTCAAACCGCACAATACTTCCATCCCATCGACTTTCTTGTCGGCAAAATCGTAGCAGTTTATTTTCTCTTAGCTTAGTTGTGCACGGAGCTCTTTAAGTTTAAGCAAGATATTCAAAAGGTCAAATTTCAAAGAGTAACATTCGTTGATTACCATTAACATTTGGCTGCCATGAGAGCGTCGGATATATTTCGGTCATATTTCCAATTCCTATCCTTGGATAAAAAAGTTCAATAACTTGAACGAACAAAATACAGGATGAAAATACATTGGAAAATAAACACGCTTTACAACTGAAAATTAAACATGCTGAGTGAGATCACTAATTAAGCCATTCATACACAACAACTGTGCATTTTACGACGGACGCACAAATATCCTACCATATCCCGCAATTCACCGCCGCAACAAGCCCCACAATTTAATTTCACTCCCAGCCATGCGAATTATATCGCGAAACAAAATATATTTTCACGGCGTCCTGAGTGCTTAATTGGGCTTATTTACTCACTTGAACGCGACGATATATTGACGTCCCCCCCCCCTCTCCCCCCCTCGAAAAAGGCAACGCTCAAGCATTTCAATAAACAGAATAGTTGAATTAAAAACAATGAAAAAAATAAATGAGGAGGTTTTCACGCCGCCACTCATGCAAAGACGGCACGCTACACGATGCATACATCCGCGGAGAGAAGGGCAGGAAAAAAAAGCATTCGTGCAAAAAAATATCTAATTCCTAAATGCCTCGGACGAAAATTGTTTGACAAAAGGAACTAAAGGCACGGCTATCGGGCTGCGTGTGCGCTAGTGCGTTTGTGTGTGCTTGGAACAGTGAGTGTCCCCGGACCCGCACGCGAGAGATATGCGAGCTCGCGATATACAGGGGCATAAAATTGGGGGGAGGAGGCAGGAGTGAAGGGGTGATTTGCGAGGGTGAACGGGGAATGGAGAGGGGGAAGGGTGAAAGTTGATTGGCTGGAAGGGGGAGGGAGGTGACACACGGGAGGGTTTCAAATAAAACTACGGAACAGTCCCCAAAAACCACCAAATCCACTCACACCCACGGCAAGCTGTCCCATCATCCCCCGGCGCGTAACGTCACCAGTGGCCGAGGTTCAGCTATATAAAACCAAATGATGGGAATGAGAGAGAGAAGGTGAAAGGAAAGGATGTATAGAAACGACGAGAGAAGGTACGGAAGAGTTCGGCAGTGACGGAGATTGGAATAAGAATAATGGTTACGTATTATGGACGGAACATGAGAATAAAGCATAAGGCCGTAAGAACGGTGACAGATAGGAAAATAATTCAGTCCCGGTGAATCAGATTCATTAAAATGCTCGCAGACAGAAAATGCCAAACATTCCAATGTAAAAGAACTTCGAAACTAACATTAAAAAAAAAACCATAAACACAGTAATCAACCCGAAGGTCGGTTTAGTAGGTGATGGTAGAGCTCACCCATGTACCAAGCCCTATACGGCGTGAGAATATTCACACATCAGGGTAGGGGGGCCAGTTCCTTTCCCTGTGCCGGTTATGGTTTCCCAAGAAGACCTGGTACCCGAAAAATCAACTAGCTTGGGTGGAGCTGCAGGTGCCCAAAGTGCCTTGCCCGGGAATCGAACCCGGGACCCTCCGGTCAGCAGTCCAACGATCTACCCGCTAGACCACCGCGACCCGCGAAATTAACATTGCTTGCAATAAATGTTACCACAAGCTAAGTACACGCGTAGAGTTAAACGCTTAAGTCCATTTAAAGCACAAAATATAAACGACAAATAACTAAGAAAAATTAAGAATCCAGTAAAAATCATCTTCACAGACATTAGAAAATTAATAATGGCCAAGAGAGCCCATTGGATGAAGAAAATGAGAGAAGAGAAAAGTTGATCGTTCCATTTTGCAAATTACGAAAATGTTTATGGAATATTTTATGTATATATTATATATATATATATATATATATATATATATATATATATATATATATATATATATATATATATATATATATATATATATATATATATATATATATAATGTATTCATAAACCTGTAAAGTTAGAACTAGTAAAAACTCAGGTTTTCGAAAAACGCCATATAATAGAATCCTGATGAAAAAGCGCCCAACAAAAGACTTGACACCCGAAAAAACGGCAAAAACAGACACCAAAGAATCGCACGTAGTCTTCAAGTGATGAACCATTGTGTTACTTATCGGAATTTATTATGGACACATGAAAACGGAAAGGGGATAAAGGACTACAGTATGGGCGAACACAAGAAAGACCTAAATCGCCATCAAAAGGAATAGCTTTCTCGAAAGGTGACCATTGAAATAAGATCGAGACCGCCAGGAGGAAGACGGATAAAAGGTTTGGGAAAGGAAGCGAAAGAAAAAGAAGGAAAGACATGAGGAGGGGTTGTGGATTGGGCCACCAAACGATAGCGGGGGGGGGCGAGATTGGATTGGAATGGTGAGTGAGGGATGGGCAAGGGTTGCGGAGCAAGGGAGCTGTGAACAGGACCGCCAATGCTGTGGTATAAAAACGCTGGCGGGAAGAACGGAGGGGAGTCATGATTGTGGGCGGGGAGGAAGGGCGGGAGAGAGGGAGAAAAGTTAGCTGGAGGGATAGCCAATCAATGGCTCATTCACTGCCTCTGATTCCGGTACTTTTGACCGCGGGAGGGGGATCAAACTTTCGGACGCAAACTTTTCGCCCCAAAAATGTCACTTTTTCCGACATGGAAGCCTTTTCGGAAAATCCGAACGCGGCAAGAGCACAAACAGCAAAACGAAATGACTGGTTGTATGTTTTCCAAATACAAAAAAAAAGCAAACTTCGTACATATTTCACAATACATGCACACGACCACAATAAAATGTACAACGTGTCAACGCGAAAGGAAACGCGGAGTCCGAATATTTGTAAACGTGTCATCGAAAAGCGTTGAAGATTTTATATTGCCAGAAAAAATCAAGAGGCGTGAACAAGACATTACCCTAATGCACACTATGTAGGGAAGCAAGATCGGAAAACGTGTCGTACGGTTTGCAAGACACAAACGGTCATGGTTTCGAATACATCCACTTGTCACTCTAGGAAGAATGAAATTAAGCGTAGCGATGTTGTGTGTCAAAGCTGCGAGATTTAAATACGACCCAAATATGGAGAACTTATTAAAAACCCCTTAACCATTTGCTGATTTTATATCGTGTTTACGACAGCAACCAAGAGAATTTTCAAATACAAAACTGGGATAGGAAAGGATAAGTAAAACACCGGATGAATTCGCTCAAGCAACCTAAATCGATGGAAATTAACATAAATATTTAATAAAGAAAATATGAGGATCCAAATATTAATACACGAGGCGGTAAACGAAGAGAACACTCTCTAGCAAACTAGTTACACGGCGACCGAAATTAGAAAGTGAAATTTATAAATGTTTCCGCGCACTAACAATCCCTGCACCAAGCAACCATTTGGAACGCATTCCAGAAGGCCTTCCTTATATAGGCCCAAGATTGCTACTTGATTGCAATTCCCTACCTCGTGGAGTCAGGAACGGTGGTAATGAGCCAAAGATGAAGAAACCCTTACGTTTATTCAATACGGTTTGATGAAAAGGATCAGATCACTTCCATACTAAATTGAGAAAGTATTTGATAAAATGTCGTCCTTTAAAATAAATCGGGAAAAAGTAAATGAGTTAATAAAATCAATTTCCCAACTAAAAAGATTGAAACCCGACGCTTGGCATACAATGGTGAATAAAGAACATACATACTATATATCTTCCAGTAAATATATTTCATCCTCGGGCTCTGGGTCGAGCATTTTTCGTTCTTTCGCCCAAATGAGTGGGCATACATATTTCAGACGAATGCATTTTGGTGGTAGAGATCTTGCCACCCGTCGCCTTCCAACATATTTATGGTATTCCGTCTCCCAATCGTCCAGTCTGTTATTTCATTCAAACTTTTACTGCCGCTTAGCTTTACCTGCTATTTTTTTCCCCTTCTTTCCCCCTACAGTGCTTGCCTCACCTACCCCTCTCTTTCATTTCTGCACGCCCCTTCATACTCTTGGCTGACTTACAATATAAATTTTAACGATGAAAACGATTCCAGGAAGTCCTTTTAGCTCATAGCATCCGTACCCGCCCTCCCGACGGCCCCCAAGCCACTCCTTCCCCCCCCCTCAGACCACCTCAACTCTCCCCCTGACTCTTGGGTAATACAACAACATAAAAGAAATATTCGCAAAGCGATAATATTGCGAAGCTCTCGAAAGGCAACGGCGGGGCGTCATAAAATTTTCCTCTACCGACCATTACGCCATGTGGAAAATGTCTTGGTTGCAGTGAGGAGGGGGGGGGGAGAGGTGCGGTGTGGGAGATAAGGAAGGGAAGTACGGAAAAGGGAGGTGGTACGGTAAGAGAGAGAGAGAGAGATACAGAGAGAAAGAGAAACCAGCAGAGAAAATTTTGAAGACGTAAGACCTGTAACTGCGAAAAAGGTAAACGACTCGCAATTTTTAATCGATACGGTCCCCGGGATGGAAAACCATTTGGAACGTAAACCGAGGCGTAATTATAGCCCACCCCGCATTATTCCGCGGGTGCGTCGGGGGTCTTCAGACCAACTGCAGGACCTCGAGACCAGAAGCCCAAGCTTACAGCCCGGCAATACCCTCAATGGTTACCTTCTTTTTTACGGCATTTCGCGGGATGGCATAGGATGCTTAACTGCAGAAGTACATAAGTACGAACGTTGCAATGTGCAGGAAAAGGAACTCTTCGAGGATTAATTAGCGATCTCCACAACCAAGAACAGAATGTTTTCCTCTCCAAATTTCTGCTCAATCCTACAAGATGCTTTCCCATTTCATGAACATTTTCAACCGCGAAGCACACGAAACTAATATTTACACATTTTTCCCGAATTCAGCAACCTCACAGTCAAGCGCCACTTTTCCATTATACTATTTTACCGTACTACTAGGTTAGTACTACGAAATTTTAAACCAAAAAAAGCGAAATTAGCTGTAGATATTATATTAAGTTACTCAGTACATACAAGAGCATTTCCTCACAATAAAGCAAAGCAAAGAGCGAAAATTTATTACCGTCAGATGACTAATTTCTTCAATTGCTAATATGTACTAAACAAATCGTAGTCTTTCAAGAATGTTAGCCAACAGCTCAGGATATAGTTTCCTCCGGAGCGTACGGTATGATCTAATACAGTTACATGCGGAAATTATTGCTACTAAATATTTTTCCATACCTGGGAGGTTATTTGATCAAATTGGAAGACGAAACAATGCAATGACTATGAAGCTATAAGGATTTTTCATTGAGGAAAAAAATACATTTAATACGTCTCCCCTATGATGTAAATGCGTGCAGAAACTGGCACGACGAGGGAAAAACTATCATGCTGCAATAAAATTTTATGACAAGAGTTACCGCAGAGCGGTGATATCGGAAACTTAATAACGAGGTTTATGAAGGAGCTTCATATATAATTCTTCGGCCAATTGCAAAACCGCCTCTTTTAAGTGTTTGCTTCGCCCATGCCTCAGCCGCGGTGATAAAAAGTATTGAATGCATGGGTCGTAACTCACTTATTACAATTCGCAGACGCTCGTTGAAAAGCTTAAGCCATGGTTCGAACTTCTCAAGAGAGAGAGAGAGAGAGCAGAATGAAGAAAATAATGAAAATTACAGAGAGACATTAGTTAGTCTTACATACAGAGAGAACGAAATTGACGAATAAAAAAAAATGTTACAGCTTCAAACTCTGGTGCACACCCACGTTTTTAAGGCTAAAGATTAACGAGAGAAGATCATTTGTCGCAATAACACCAGAGCAGATAGCCCATAAAAGAAATTTTAGAAAACACGACCGGAAGTGCTCGGGAAATAAAGCACGCGAACTATAATAATGTGTAACCACTGAAACCAACAAAATGCAACTTAGAAAAAAAATGCCTTCAGCTGTGGGAGCTATAATTTCAACTGCATCCCATCGAGAATCTCCTAGACACCCTTTCTCGAAAGTGCTAATAGAATACAATAGCGCCAGAATAATAAATGTTTCCACAAAAACGTTTAAAAAATAGATAAAATGCCACCAAATATGATTCACTTAAAGGAAAAGAGGATTTCAAATCCAGAATAAACTCGGATGAACTGAACATATTAAATATAAGATAGTGACCCCATCACCACCATTACATTATCTTAATTGCCGTAAGAGCCGTATATGTGCATTGTTAGAGATAGTTAACCTCCTTCCAATGGCGTCATAACGGTTGGGAAATGAATGGCAAAAGTCACGGTGATCGACCCGAATTCGGTTTGGTGACCGATGATGGAGTTCACCTCAAGCTCACCCTTAAGGCATTTGAAAAAAAACACACACAGTGATTACGTGGGTCAGTTCTGCCTTTGTCGCCTGATATTTCTCAGAAATTCCTTCAACGCAGGTATTTAGGAAACTGTGGTCCGAGCCTGTGTCCAACTGCATCACCAGAAATTGCACCTGGGTATTTTGGTCAGCACCGTCTGATTAATCTATCAAGTCGCGTTTCATGATCGTGAGCACCAAATGAGGGATTGAACTTAACGATTTCTTTACCGAGATAATCCAGATACGAGTTAGTCTATTAGTATCTAATAGAATAATCGCTGTATCTACGTACTTGAACAACACAGAGGTCAATCTACTACTGCTACGAAATTTTTTTACATTGAAGATGCGAGTCGCTTTCAAAAACTGTATTGTGTGATGCATCACATTGCCGGTTGTTGCCAGCACTTTTAACCCGGTGCCCGACCTATGGCAACTCGCCACTTGTGTTATGAGGTTATCGCCTCGCACACAATTTTATGGCGGCCGCTCTATCTAAGTGGAGTAATGACAAACATTCGAAGCTTTTGGTGAGGCCATTTAATCTATCCCGCTGGCAGCGTCGATAGTTCGGCCTCCAGTGCGATGTGAAGGTCAAAAGCCAAACACACCATATTCGAATGAGTGTTCCACAAGATGGCATCCCTAGGGATGGATAGCTTGAGCCAGCAACTCCTTAGCCAATACTCCCGAATAGTAAGTTGCAGAATTCACACTGCGTTATGAGGATGAGAGCGGACACAAACTGAACAAACAAAAGCGCATGGGACTTGCGTCGCTTGCCCGGTACGAATTCACATATCAAGGAGTTACGAAGGGGAGGCGGGTTGCGGGGGCCGGGAGTGAAATTGCGAAAAAAAATGGATGGAGGAAGGAGTAAAAGAGGTGGGTAGCTCTCACGGGGAAGGAGGGAGGGAGTGTAGGATGGGAGAGAGAGAGAGAAAAAGAGGATGACTTTAATCCTTGAAAACCCTGCAATTCTCCAGCGGTTGAGGAGTAGTTACAGTCGTTATGCACCAAGTCACGAGATGGCGGGAGGGAAAGAGAGAGAGGAGATGGGAAAGGGTGAAGGGAAGGGCATGAAAAAAAGAATAAATAAAAGTTTAAAAGGATGAGAAGGGGGAGAGTGGCGTGCCGTGCGGGAGAGAAAAAAAGGCAAGAGAGTGGCGTGAGTGGGGAGGATGAGGAGGAGTGGAAGAGGGCAAATACATACGAATCGCTAAGTCCCGCGGGCTCCGTATTTATGCCCTCAGCGAGGGGTTGCAGACTCGAAAGTTGGAGCGAATCGCTGCCGCCGCCTCACCCTTGGTTGGGAAGGAGGAAGGACGAGACGAAGCGCGAGGGGAAGGGCGAGCGAGGTGGACGATGGGGAGGGAAGAGGTGGGTGGGTCTGGGCGATATCTGCTCGAATGTGGTTGAGGTGGGAGTCGAGCGAAGGAAAGGACGGTGTGGAGTCGGTCCTCGAGAAGAGAATAAGGACGATGGGAGGGGATTGGGGGAGGGGGAGAGTCGGACGACATAAGAAACGGAGCATGTGAGACGGTGGGAGGGGGAGAAGGAAAAGATGGATTAAGTTCATGGGCGAGGCCGCGGCTAACGAGTCCCCTTTACACGTATAAATCCGACGAGAGGCCATATAAAAGGGCGCTAATAACGCCACGCATGCAGGCGCAAATATATGTATTACAAAGAATGACGACTGCATTGAATGAAGGCTGAAGAGCGAGAATGACATTCAGTATCCCATCGCGCAGTGCTTCGAGTTGAGCATTTCACGACTTATTGGCAAAGTTTCTCCTAAAAATTCCAAAAAAAGACAAACCGTTTGCGTATGTTAATGTAATTTTAAGCAATAAAAGTTATATAGTTCATGTCTGGCTGAAATGGCTCAGTCATGGTTGAAAAACGACACAGTCCAAATTAAACAGCCCTTAGGGTAGTCACATGATAAATACCTTCGAGGTTTCTGAAATTGACCAAATTCCAAGATTCAAACTTCAAGAGTGTCTCGTAAATCCACCGAAACATTTGTTTTTGGTACATTCCAAGACGGAATATTGTTGATAACAAATTATTTCAGTTAACACGATAAGCTCAATTGTCAGAAGCAGCGATAATTCCAACTTATGAACAACACAAGCATGCAAAAGTAGCGAAAATGTTCGGCTAACAATGCAATTCTTCTATTAAGTATTTTAGCCCCCTCGACGACAAAGCACTATTAGTATTAACGTATTAATTATTAGGAAACCATTTTAAATTTTTTGGACAATGCAGGAGGAAAAACCCAGAGGGGTTAGATGAAATTACGAAAATAGAAGTATATGAAAAAAATAATAATAGATCAATTTCAAAGAATGTATAGATAATAAATAAAATGATGGCGCAAGAAGATAAGAAGACACGAGCAAGGAAATTGAAGTTTTTTTTTGAGCTGAAACGACTATTGGGATGCAAAAGGAATAAACGGAGTGATTTGTAGACAGTCACGTAATCGGATAAGAAAGAGATGCTGAAAACATTACCTTTCTGACGGAGACCGATATGGCGCGAGAAAATGCATGGCACGCACATTTTTCTTTGCGTTTTCCAGGAAATGGTGCCACTAAACATTGGCTGAATACGTATTACGAAGAGTCTATTTTAGTTAGCCTTGAGGCAGATTATAATTACGAGAAAAAGGCACAATTTCTAATTTTTTTAGGATAACGTTATCCGATCTAATACTCAAGATTAAACGATGACCAGTGACTCAATGAAAAAATATCTTAAGACTGCGATAATTTGATTTTTTGGCTATGGAATGCGGAAAATCCTCGGAATATTTAGCTCTGCCATTTCTCTCGAAAAGGTCGACAATTTTATCCCGCGCATTAAATCAAAAAAAAAAACTTTTAAGAGCCAACTCTGAATTTTCGTGGGCATATTTTAATCCCTTTGATCTCCTTGATTTGACTGTGCAGTTAATTTTATTTCATACGCTATTACTGACTCAACGTGCTTTTCGCGAGAACGCAATCTCTCTACTGGAGGGAGAAGTGAATTCTTGAGGCGAATGATTAACGGACTGAAAGTTAAAAACGGACGAGAGATTCAGCAGAATGATGCACGTCGAATCTGGAACCGTGACACACTTTGGCCACCATTAAACTGCAAATAATATACCGCCATGTTAACCATGCATGAATAACTAACTAAATTATACCTATGCCGAAAGAATAATGAACATTGACAGTTTCAAGAATTAAAAATGTATAAATATTACTGCGCCATACTATGGTAAAAGATAAAAGGTATTAAAAAGTATTTAAAATTTTTAATACTATGTATCAACAAATATTATCCCTGCACAGGTGTCAACATATTTTCTTCCCGTTAAAAATTTCCACAATTAATGCCACGAAATGAAAATATGGTATCGTCACATTCCTCATAGCCCATAACAAAATAAAGAGTTTTGAATATGCATTTAATGCAATTTTATCTTAACGACGAGAAATGATTGACAAATAAAAATACGACGAATTCGTAGCCGCTTCGAGAATAACGATCCACATAGAACGGGAAATGAATAAGGGCGGCAAACTCTGCATTTTCAAAGGGAATTTCATCGGCGCGAGTCGCAAGGGCAAGAAGAGAGGTGGGATATTTTTGTTCGATCGTTTCCTGAAGGACCACTTCAGAAAAAAAATGAGTACTGCACTAGGGGAAATGGAGGAGGCGAAAGGATCCACTGATAATCTGATGAGACGACCAGAATGAAAAATTAAAATGCATAAGAACTTTTTTACGAAAAAAATAGAAGGTCAAGGTGACTAAATAGAGAAAAACTTTCTTACCTCATCCCCTCCCAATCCACTCCAACATCATCCCCACCCCCCAATATAACCACCCACTTTTATTCTCAACCTGGATTGCCACCATTACTCTGTCACCCTCTTTTCTCCTCCCTCCCCCACTCTAGCAAGTGTATCGTGTATCCTTTTCCCCGAGTTTCCACGAAACTCTTGACTTGCTTCCGCGGCACTGGGAGAATCTCGAGCCGATGGGGTTGCGGGGGGGGGGGGGGGGGGGGGATAGGGGTCGGCGGGGGGGAAGTCGGGAATCTCTTAAAGCCGAACCTGCGTTCACGACGTGTGTGTGGGAGGCTCTCGATATTAACCATTCAACGATAACGGCGTGGAAAAGGGGTGAGCGAAGTGGGCGGCGGGGTTAAGAGTGGGGTGGGGAGGGGAAGAGGCTGGGAGTGGGGTGGTGGCGACCGAGACTTTGGGATCCATTCGTTATAGCCCCTTGCTCCCCCTTCACCTGTCCCTTTGCTTAAAGAGGGTAAAGGGGGTGAAAGCGTCCATTTTCCCCGAGATCGCTTTCGAAAAGCACACATCAATTCGACGGCGATTAAGGCGTGGGCTGTTATTTCCACGATGCGTAAAGAATTGTTCTTAAAAGTATAAGACGACGCCGTGAAAATGATATGGGAACAAGGAATGCCCTCGTACTTAAGAGCGGGAAAAATACGACAAAACATACGCTCATAATCTCGGGAGGTATGAAGGAGAACTTTTTATTTATTTATCGACAGGGGTCGAGGGAAAATTTAGGGTCACAAAAACGTTCACGTTCCTACGATATTCGAATAAAATATTTTGTAAGTTAATACGTGCGCATGCGCATATACCAGAAATAAAACGCTCACGTTTTGATATGGCACGGGACCAAATGGGGGGAAAAAGTTAACAAATCGCAACAACTGGAAATTCATTGAAAAGTTTAACATGGTCGGTCTTCGTCACAAGAGTCGTTTTACAATCTTTGAAGAAAATGAGGAAAGTAATGGAAAAACGATTGCCACTCATATGTTTTCCATTTTTGAAATGCCATGAGCAGCCAAGCATCTGAAAATGAATTGACGATCGAATTTCATTCAAAACCACAGAACGAATGTAATCACGATGCCATTTGGTATATTTCTGCCCCATGTGCTGGATTCCGCAGCTGAGATGCCTCCTCCTCTCTACGTCAAACACTCGGCACAAGGCGGAAAGTGAAACTGGTGATTTTTCTCGACCCCACCAGTTCTACCTGTCCATGGTACAAAGGCAACGTCGGTGTCATTTAATATACGCAATTGCTGTAGTAGGAACACATAGACAAAAAGTACCCAAATGTAACCGTTCCGAGAGTCAAACGTAAAATAACGTGAATTATTTTCCATCGAGCCAAAATAAATGAAATGATGACGCCTCCTGAGTTCTGCCCTGGAGTATAGACACATACGTGCGTAATTATCCTAGTGAAGACCAGGAAAATATATATAAAGCGTTACCTTTAGATATTGAATCCAGCCATGCAAATTATTACCCCTATCAAAAATGCCATCTTCGATTCGGAGACATTTTATAAAATGCAGTAAAATATAAAAATTTTTCCCTTTACGTTTCAACCACCCTCATCCTCTAGTTAAAAAATAAAACCACACGCTTTTCCCTACTCCATCTCTCTCTCTCACACTCCCCCTCTAAAAGACCGGAACACCATCGTATATATCATCCGTCAGGAAGATAAAAAAAATATGAAATACTCCGCCATCAACTACCTTAGCGATGGGCCGAGATTTAATGCCATAATAATACCAACTAAAGAACATTTAACATGTCATGCGAAACGAAAAATATAGGCGGCGAAGAAGGGAGAAGTGGGAAAGGGCAGAGGGGAAGGAAGGCGATAGGAGAGGGTGGGAGGTAGGCCGAGGGATAAGGTGGTGGGAAGAAAGACGTGGAGAAAGAGGAGGCGAGGAGGGAGGGGGGGGAGATAGGTAAGGTGGCCAACGACGCCACAGGTAATTACAGGTGGATAAATGAAGCTTATAAAAAAATAAGTCCGAAGACGCGACAAGGGAAAGATGCAGGTAATACTGGTGCTAGAGGAGGCTCCAAGTAAGCAGCCGTATAATTACGGGCGATTAGATAGAATGCTGAAGAAATGAGGTAGGAGATGAAAGGGACAAGAGAGAAAAAGAGAGAGACACGGGAGAAAGCAAAGAAAATGGTTAAGGAGTAGACTAGGGAGTGAAAGAGGAATGACATATGCCATTTCATTAGTGAAGTCCTCCCTACATTCCACGGCCGGCTAGGTGCTTCGAAGTTCCACAACGCATAGTGGGATAGAGTAGATCAAACATGAATTAATTGCACGCTATATTAAATGCAATTGTATGCTCACTTCAAATCAAAGACCGGCTGACGAAACTAGACAGCTTTCGACGCCACTTCACTTTTCACTTAGCATAACCAAACATCCGAGAAAATAAACATAATTTTCGTTACGAAGTTCCGCCTGACCAAATGAATTTTCAAGGCTGCCATGGAGAATAAATTAAATCATCAAATATCTCTTTAGAATAAATCCTCTCGTTCAAAGCAAACATTTTAGCGAGTTTTTCAACAAGTTAACGATTCGCACCGCCCTAAAGTAATTCGATTGTCCTTTAATCGAATGTTTACCGTCCATATAAAATTATTTAAGAGCACGGTGACCAAAAAGAATGTGAACTTTTCCGACAGAGCTAATTTAGTGTATTAGTTTTTTATTTGAAAGAAACACTACCTAGAGGAGCAGTCCCGAATCCCTATTTTGAATGATAAAATGGAAGCAAGAGTTAAGAATTTGGTTAAAATGGAAGGGATCGTGCTTATTTATCGTTTACAGAGATATTCCTCCACAGGAAGCAGAAATAAGGAATTTTCCAGCGGTGAGAAGATTCTATTCATTTAGCACGTATGCGTAGGGCGATGTCTCTCATCGGAAAACAGCGGGGATGAGAAACCAATGATCCAGAATACTGGGATAATGGGCCGTGGCTCCTCCCTCATCGTTTCCTCTGAGAGTGGCTCCAGAAAAAGGCAGTCATGTTAATAAGATACCTGGAACTTGAATTATAGCAGACATGGAGTTTGGGTAAAACTTAAAGCGGAATATAGATAACATCAGTGGTTCCGATTATATTTTTTGCTCGATTGGATTTTCATTGAATCGGAAAATCATCCGTTGTGCCGATTTCAAATGTCTGTTGTCATGCCAAACTGAAATTTCAGTTCCTCTTCAAAAGATTTTCCACAGTTTGAATATTTACTTGAACAACACAATGGAAAATATATTCACTCGGGAATGAAGAACAAATGGATGTTGACGAAGGCAGTATCTTTGACGAATATACCCCAATACACATGTCCGCGTTAAGACTCCAGGAACAGGGAAAGGAAGTTTTATCATCTGAAAACATTGCTCCACGATTTATGGAGTGTTCTCTACTTACTAAGACACTCAAAGAAAATAAGAAAGTAACCATCTGTCTAGTTTATTCCAAGAAGGATTCCGTTTACCATTATTAATCCGAATTATTAATAACCACTCCACAGCAATTACTTACCGATTAATACTCGTAAGATCAAACGAGGATTACCTTAGAAACAATTCAATCAAGAAATGTTGCGGCACAATAACAAATGGGTTAAATGAAGAAAATTAGAATCCTCAAATGTGATTCGACTAAGGCTAAACTCGCGTAGAGTGCGGGGAACTCAGATGAACTATCTCAGACTGACATCGCGATACGGAAGAATCGAAGACCAACTCAGTCCTATCCAAGCTGGATTTAGCTAAAGAGAACTATGAACGTCGACATTTTTACAAATGGAGGACGAATGAAAATGGGGTAATAAGGACGATAAGGTATCAGAGAGGAAAGTATTAAATATTAGGTGGAAGGAGACTATGGCGAGGCTGGAGTAGACGTAAGGCAGTGACCACAATCTGTGGCGAGGGAGGGGAGATTAAAGTGATGGGTGGGAAGGTTGAGGGAAGGAGAGGAGTGAGATGTATACAGAATATGAGCGGTGAGGGCTGGGAGAGAGAAGAGAAAATAGAGAGATGGGAAGAAGGGTGGGGTGGTGGTCGGGGAATGGGGAACGGTGGGGAGGGGGAACGCCGGCAGTTCACGGCCAGTCGTGGAAGGGCACAGTTATTAGCATTTCAAGTAATAAGTGTCTGAGCGGTAAGCCCTAATGCTCATCGCCAAATACGTCCCTTTATTATAGGGGAAGAAGGAAAAAAGGGGGTGTAGGAGAATCAGGAATGGTGCGAGGGAAGGGGGGTTAAGAGTTGAAGGGAGAGCGCAGCAGCCGGCAAGGAAGGAGAGAGGGAGGGAGGGAAGGAGGAAAAAGAGGTGGGAACTGAAAAGTCATAAGCATATTCGTAAATACGAAGCGAATAAGAGTCTTGTCGGGTGGGCTTTGGAAGACAAAAAATGTGGATTGGGCAAGATGGGGTTCCTCTGAGTGAGTGAGACGGGAGGAGGGGTGGGGAATGAGAGACAGCGGCAGGGAAAAGAGAAGGAGACTAGGAAATGAAGGGGGAGGAAGAACTTCATCAGTGAAAAATTGAGGGCGAGGAGCTGGATTGCATTCAACTTGGGAGGGAGATCCGGGGAATACAGGGATTTCGGATAGCTGTAAGGGAGAGAGAGAGAGAGCGGAATGGAGAAAAACTGAGAAAATAGGTCTCCTGTGCCTCCCGCACATCCTTTATTCAAGCCATCTCCCACAAAGTAATTACCGATTTTAGTCTAAGAAGGTTGGTAATTGGCAGTGATAGATGACAAGCGAATTATATGAATACTGATTGGAGTTTCGCGAAACAGAAAGACAAAGACGTCGCAAGCGGTGAAAAGATTTCGACTTTCGAGCATGGAATGTTCACTTCAAGTTCAATCAAGAGTACCCCATATTGCCATTCGAGTTCAATGTCAACAAAAACATTCAAGAGTAGTGCAAAAAAATTCAAACCGCATGTAGAAAAATATATCAACCGAGGCACCGCTTATTCCCTGTTTTCACCTGAACTTCCAAACCCTGGAAATTTCTATGAATTCGTCTCCTCTTCATAGTGTGTTCTCTCGAATCCACAAAGTTACTAGACTCCGCCATTACGATACCCCTTTAGACTGCTTAACTTATGTAATGAAGGTAGTTTGTGACGAATTCTCCACGGAATGAAGACCAAGACACCTTTTACGTTATCTACCGTGAGAAAACACGTAACACTTCTATGTCAACAGATAACTTAGGCTTAGAGCCAGATAACTTATGCAAAGAGGGAATACTAGTGAGACAACTTAGCTATCTCACCAAAAAGATATGAGTAATCCTTTTCACACCACCACAGGTTAATACGCTCCAGACCACTAGCATCCGTGCTCGACGCAAACACGCAATCGAGTCTTTTCATATCCACCGCCGCTAAGGCGGTCCCGAGATTTATTGGAAGAATATAGTATGACTGACAAACGAGTTCATTAAGATGGTATGGATGTCGATTCTTAGAAAGTGGAGAGATTAAATACAGTTAACAAGAAGAATACAATCAGGGTTGTTAAAAGGACTCTCAAGAGAATTCCTAGGAACCCGAAACTGAAAAGGGTTGAAGAGATATTTAGCAAAAGAGTTGTAAAGTATGAATGCACAGGTTACAAGTGACGACTTGGCAACAGAACGACTAATTGAACCCAGAATGCGAAATAGATGAAAGTGCTTTTAACTAAAAAGGTAGTAACCACTTGAAGCCAAGATATAAAAAATTAACACAGAAATACATGGATAAATTAGCACATTGCCCATCATTCACAACCGATGGAAAGGGAGGAAGTATGAAATCGTATTAAGGAAACTAAAATTTACTTTTACTAACTCGCGTAACTGAGATGCACTTAAAATTTGATAGAACCATTCAGAAAAACGCATTCATTTCATGGGGACTAGAACAGAAACGGGTAAGATGAGTACGACATCCAAAATTATACACGGACAAAGCAGAGAGGCAGAATACCGTAGAAAAAAAATCGAAAACCATTAAAAGCACACTTACGATAAAAAAATTCCTAAAGATTATACCCACATAAAGTGCATGGATACGTTCTAGAAGGCTGCAAAAGTCCCCATTTTCATATAGCACGCCACGCACACTCGCACACGTTATGGCGCGAATATGGTGAGATGAGATAGTCTGACGAGTCATGGGATGGAGAACGGGGGTGCTCCAGGAACAAGAACATTCGGATCCCTCGAGAAGGAATGAGATGTGAATGAAAGGGGCATAGCGGAAATGGAAATTCCATGGAGTGAGAGAAAAGGGAATGAACGAGAAGAAAACGGAAGGGGCGCAAAGAAGAGAGGAGGGAAGGAAGAGGGGGAGGGAGGGAGGGAAAGGCTGGAGGCTCACGAGTCCAGATGGGTGGAAAGCTGAGGGAGAGGGGGCGGAGGAACTGGTCTGACTTGTTCTTGCGCGCAACGCCACGATACTCACCCCCGTCTGCCCCCCACCACACACACACCCCACTCCGCGTGCCCCTTACGGCACCAACTCGCCCCATCCCACCCCACAACCCCGTCGCTCCAAACACCTCCCCGTTTTATTTTTATTCTTTTTTTATTTGCTCCGAAGGGTAATTTATGTGCGTTCACCCTTTCGTCCCTCCCTCCCACCACCACCCTTACCCATCGCCGCATCCGCCGCCTCCCCCCCCTCTCCCTCATTAACGTGGACAGTTAAGCGTAAAGAGGGAGAACCGGCGAGGGTCTCAATTCCGCCACAACACGGGACCTTTTGTCCGCCCAACCGCCGTGCCCTCTTCGCCCACACCGCCTACCTTCCTCCCGCCTCGACACATCGCGCAGATCGCTTCGGGAAGATTCGACTAGCTCGCTCACTCTCTAGCAGAGAGACACACGAGAGAGCCAACGCCTATTTCTTTCCACATGCGTTGTATCAACTCCCTGATTCACTTCTCCACTCTCTCTCTCCCACTCCTCATTCCCCCAAATTCACCAACACCACAAGCAGTTCATACCCTTCCAAACACACTTCTCCCATCCAGCCACCTCACCCACCATCCGACTGAACCACCCGCGGAGTAATTACTTTGAAATCCTACGTGACCATTTCCAAGAGAAAGCCATACAGAGCACGCATTGAAAACAAAGAGATTCACCAAAAAATCAATAATATTCCGTGTCTTGAGGGAGACGTGTGAATGAAATAAATTAGTGGGAGGCGTTGCGGGAGGAGGGATTGAGAGGAATAGAAGTCAGACGGAGGAGGATGAGGTATAGAGACTAGAGGTGGTCACGATATTATCTCTCGAGCGGGAAGGAAGAAAAGAGGAGACAAAGAAGAGCAGGAGACGAGAGTGTTGGCGTCTCTCACATGAAGGAATGAAAATTAACAAAGATAGAGTAAAAGAAATAAAGCTCGAGACATCGGCACATTACTGTATAAGGTCGGGAAGCCTTGAAAAAAATATATAATTGCTCAAAGAAACGGTGTGACGTGCATTAATACGATTATCTGCGACAAATTGGCATTTGAACATTAAAAAGGCATTAATGAATTGGAATAAGCGAGAAAAAATATCCTGAAGCATCAGTCAAATCATGGAACATTTCGCCGTAGATTATTTAATCTGCATTTAAGAATAAAACATTTACGACGCGTGACAGTAATTATTCCGTCTTCTACCTCTAATCATAATTCTCTCATCACTAAATTTCCTTAGCTTGAAGCGAATTAAACAGGAATAATGATAACAACGAAATTAATTCTCTTAGTAATCTCGCTAGAACTCATTTTGAAAATTGTATTCCAAAAATGGCTAGTTGCCACATTTCATGATATTATATTTCCGTTTTACTGCTGACTTATGCCTCGCGTTTACTAATCTCATCCAAATTAATATGAAGTTTGGAAAAGTAAAAGACAAGACCGAGGTTTTAATATTGTATCACTAAAAATGTTATTAACTACGATGTAAAAAAAAAAACCACACACCAAATGGTATATTGTGGAAAAATACGACGCGGTAATAAGCCTAAAACCCAAACACACAACGTCAGTAACTCCATGAGAAAGATAAGAGGAAAACCCTCGGGGGGCAATTTTTCACAATTTACATGTAAGAGGCTTTAAACTAATCATGTCAGAGTTAAAAATGACAGAGCTACCTCGGGTTTTTCCTCTTATGTGCAGCGAATACAGCACAAGGGCTCTGGAGGAATGATGTCAGCTTCAAAGAGCGGCAATCTAGAAACTGCAAGAATAGTACATGAGGCATACGCAGTGACGAAGCGTATGATGAATAGCGGATCGGGATGAAGGAGGAGAAGAGATTAAAAATAAGACGGTAAAATTTAAAAAATACTTATAGTCAAGGAAAAATAAAGAATCCGAGATAGGAATCATGAAATGGGACAGCCGCAATTTTAATAAGTTAATACGGATACCAAACATGAAAAAGACGCACTGGTAAACAAAAACCTGACAAAGAAGGATCACAGAAAACAAATAATGGCAAATAGCCCAGACTGGAAGTATACGGTAAGCCTAACATCTAAGCAGGTTCGGAAACGCCATTTAAACGATATAACCAAACATTATTTCAACAACGGGATCTTATTGATGACGTTAAAGTTCAATTTATACATAATACGCCGAGCTACTTAGACAATAAAACAACCTCATAATAAGGGATACGCATGCTTTGCTGCAACTACGAATTTCGGAATGCTTATTATATTCCACACTTATTTGATTAAAAGTTTAACCTGCGGCTATATTTCCAAACGTCGACGGCGTGCTTTTCCTAAATGAAGATTCTATTACGGCAACGAGAAATACTGCATAGCGAACCACTCATTATATTCATAAATTACTAAAATAAATGTATTTCATTAACACATCGCAGAGCATTTACAATTTTCGAATATCCTCTCTCTATATTGTAATATTTTATTCACTCATTTCTGCTAATCTAAATCGGATGAAAAAAGGCGACCATACTTCCCACTACGCCTCGTAGTGGGAAAGTACATACTTCCCACTAGGCCTCGAACACTACCAAATTCGGTTCAAAATTACGAAATGAATAATTTTCATCGTCAGCATTGAAGGAACGCAGCGAAATCCAGAAACAAAATGGTGAGATCAAAACAAAAAAATACTAATAAGAACAAGTAAAAAAAAAAATACTCATGACTGTGGCGTGACGGATTTGATTTATCTGAAAGCAACGAACCCGGGACCGCACGTCTGTTCATATTCCCATCTGCCAAGTCAGAGCTTTTAAGATTATAGGCATATATCTTTTTCGGGCACGCCATTTAAAACCTATTCGCCACCTTTCGGATGCGCTGAGGAATGGAAGAGGGAGGAGATGAGTGGGGGGTGGGAGGGGGAGTGGTGGCCCAGGGAACTTGAGGGGGATGATGAGAACACTTCTCTTTGGGCAGAGAGGGGAGACGGTGTGAAGGGGAGAACCCTGGACGAGATGGGCAGTCACTCGCCGCGATAAAAGGGGGGCCTAAAACGAGAGAACGGAGTTCGGAGCGGGGGAGATGAGTGAAAGACCTGCCGAGAGAGAAGAATTAATAATCGAGAAAGGAATGGGGGAGATCGCGGAGGCAAGGAGATGGAGGAGAGTACGAAAAAAAGAGCAAAGCAATAAAAAAAAGAAGGGTATGGGTTTGGCAGAGTAGGTGTGCGGTGGTACTCTCAGCCACGGTGACCGGCTCGTCGGAAGGGAGCGGCCCGTGGCTCCGGTGGTCGATGGCGGAGGAGGGAAAAAGATCGTTTTGACCGAGAGAAGGAAAGGAAAAAAGGAAGATTGAAAAAGTGGTCCCCGTGATGAAGACATTGTGTGTGCCAGGGAAGAGGGGGGGTCGGAGGGGATGAGTGGGCAGGAGGAGGTGGAAGGGAGGAATGCAAAGGGCTTAAGAAGAGACTGCTAGAGAATTCCGCCACTCACCCTCCGCCAACTCCTTCTCCAGCTGTCCACCCGCGAATAGATTTCCTCTTTCGCTCCCTTGAAGAAAGTACTCGCGCGAGCGGACGACCCAACGCCGCGGCAATCGCCGGCTTCGCGACCGGGAAAACGCGATCGCGCCGCAGAACGGGATACGGGCGACGCGGCGGGCGCGTCCGCCGTCCGCGCCCGGCAAAAACCTTGGCTGTGGCTCGCGAACTGCTTATCCAATCATAAATACTCTCAACGTTTTATTATACCGTGTATAGAGCGTACTACTCGTGGCTGGTTTTGAAAAATTCAAGATCGTAAGAGATTAGGGCGTTCGATAACAAAAGGCGGTTAATTATTTCAATACCTTGACTTAGAGCTGCGATTGTATTTTAAATCACAATTATCACAGGATATAACGTGATTCTTACTCTCAGATACATTCTACACTATGCGTTAACATCCAGCAACGAAATTGGCATTTTAAACAGTTTCCCTGATTCCGATTGCGCAGCAATGTAACTCAAGATTAATAAAGTACTCCACAAAAATACACTCACGTACGTCAGTACAAACCATGGGAATGTGATGGGTATTTGCGTATCGGAGCTCCTTGCTATTTTTACGAAAAGAGCCGATTCCACACATGAACAAAATGGATAAGACGATACGGTTAAATGCCCTCTGGAATCCCGTTTCTCATAAAATAAGGCCATACGTATAATATTCAGCTTCAGCATTTCATTAAAGCATGGCCAATTACTTTACGGCTGAGGCCGCCACGACTTACTTCACGCTTCAACTCGGCCAGTTAAACATCAAGGATTAGTTGCCTCTTAAACCTCTTAAATTCATAGATGCGGTTATCTCGACTGGTTCTCCAACGACCCAGGCGCGACAATAAACCAACGGTTCAGCTCCCCACAACCGTCATCGCATTACTTTAAATGGAGTCCGATAAACATGCCTTCTTATTCGCCTCGCATGTGGCCCGAACTGATACTATGTGATTGTATTTTAAACACAACGTCCCGGCAAGAAATGGAAACTAAGTGTGCCCCGGAAGGGCGAAAGCCGTGTGCTTCAAGTCGTCCTGAATCACCTGCAAAAATCCCTCCGCGACACATCCCGACTCTGTGTACGCCACGCCTTTATTCATAAACATTTCCACCCTCGGTGTACCAACTCGCCCATTCCCTTCCCACGCTCAAGCAAGCGGGCGGATTTGCACACACGCAGATGATATCCGTCCATGGTGCGCTCGGGACAATTTACAAATGCTATTTCTTTCGTCTCCCCGACGGCTTCCACTGGGATGCGCGAAGCATCAAGAATGTAAAATACTCGAGTGAATCACAATAAAACCCAAACAACGCCTTTCCCATGACATGTTAATCCTAAAGGTGGAGAGGAAACAGAATATATAACGTCGTCCGGCGAAGAATATTTTAATGATTTTTAAGCATTTATGATCTAAAATACTTCAATTATTTTATTTTACTCGACAAACAAGCACTCCTCGAAATACTTAAACTGCATTGTAGCAGAAAGAGGTAAGGGACGGGTTTGAATTGCAAGGAATAGTAAGTAAGATAGGTTGAGAAAAAGACTATGCATGTGAACATTGGACAAACTGCCTTCCGAAGACACGAAACTAGCAATCTTCTCCAAGTGGACCTTTGGGGTTGCTATTTGTTCGGAAAGGGCGCGTGGAACACTGACCGTGTGTCGAACATGAAATCTATAGAAATCAATTGCTGCGTGGAGGAAACAATGAACAAAATGTGTGATCGCTTATTTTTTATTTGTTAATTTTATTTCAAATTTATCGACCACTTCAAAAGTTACACTTATAACACTCGTGTTTTTGAAACCACAACTTTGAAATCAAAACATAGATGAGAATTTCACGTTTAGATTTAAAAGAGAGGCTGGATTTAAGAGTGAGCTTAACACTTGAGGGGGGTGAAATTGGCCAAGCATAAAATCTCACAGAAACAGAGCTACGCGAACTTCCTCTCATTTAGTCAATCAATCTTTGATCCTCCAACGGTGGGACCTCATATGGCATAGGCATCTAGCCATATTCCAAGTCCTCTCACGTCAGCATACCCATCCTCGCTGTAGATTTCTCATGTATTCACTACATTCCAACCAAAAGTCTTCAGGTCCGTGAGCCCAAGTTAGAGGGAGGGAACCAGAACAAATACAGACATCATCATATTATAAATGAATTAAAAACACAAAATTTTAGCAAAAATTCAACCGATTTGTGAGGGCAGGAAGCGACATACCGTTTCCCCAAAAACTGTTCCCAAGACCAACCCAAAAGTAACATCCGTATGGTTGAAATTTAGATAAAAGAAAGCAGAAATACTTCTATCTTCGAATTGTGTCAGTAATACGTATGGTTAAGTGGGTCTTCGGTGCAAGGCGGGTCGTCGATACTGTTCGGACACATAACAGGATGTAATGCAATACTCTCATTCTCTTGTAATTAACTTAATATTAAAAACAGCGAAAAGGAACGAAAAAATATCCATATTAACACGCTCGCACGGCTTTTTCTGATTGATGAAGTTGGACCTTACCCAAAATAACATTAAGGCGTGTGAAGTGCATGCATTTAGGATAGAGGGTCAGTTTCAATCGTCTTGGTACCTCTTGCTTTTCCACAAAGTTCGAGCAACCTCAAAATTCCACTACTAGGATTTTTAGATGTCGATGTCCTTAAAATCATCCGGGATTCTCATAATAGGAGCCAAACTCCCTACCAACTTATGCACAGAAAATTATTGAATGGGATAGGCATCAGAATAGAGAAAGAGTAAAGAGCATACCCCCAAGTAATCCTAAACAAAAATAAATTTCTCGATAACACTCTGTGAAGATATTAATGTTTGCAGTTCATATTAGCATTAGGAGCACTTGGTATCATACGGTGAAGACGGGGAATAGAGAGCAGCTTCATTAAAAATGTATTAATAAGTTACTCTTGTAAGGAGTAATTTTTTTCACTGCCCTGCCATGAAACTTGTTATCAACAGTGATGCAACAATTAAGTGAATTAATGATTTAACTCCAAAGCTCTCTCAATGAGACAAACGATCCGACAGTAATAATACACGTACTCTTAAGGAATATAAAAATAATTTTCCTCTATTCACCGAATTGACATTTATCACCAGACAAAACAATAACGTCTATATAATCAAGTATGACGGAAATGGCTGAATAAATGAAAATAAGCATTTAATAAGAGTAAACTGCGCAAAAAAAAGAAAAATGGAAACAAAACTGTAAGAAAACCTACATCCCATTGTTAGCGGACCAAGAGACCAATGTGGCCCCAAAGAAGAAGAATTTACCCATTCTTGCACCCTCACTCAAGGGAGTAGGCGTACAAAACACTGATATCATTTGTGATTTCTTACCAACTACGAAGCAAAGGTATTAAAATTAAATTAAATGTCAAGAATCCAATTTACTTGGAAACATTACGCGGCCGAGAAGAACCCGATGACGACATGTCTGGTTTCTACAAGCATGAAAAAGTTCCAAAGGGAGCACTCGTTTATCAGTTCCGAAATAAAACAACCGACCTGCCTACTCCTGGCCATCTTCGTTATATATCCCAATTAACCTATCCATTCGATATTAGCAGAGAAATCGGCATCGATTGCCGATAACGAGCGTAATAATTGGGAAAAGGGGTAAGAGGACGAATGGAATAAAAGGGAGAAAAAATATACAGGACGGGGGCGAGAGGGAAGAGGGGAAGTGAGAGGGAGGGAAGAAGGGAAACGGGGTAGAAAACTCTTGTCCTCGCATCCCGAATTATTGCGGACGACCTCACAAATCACTCGCAAGACATGCGGCAAAGGACATGCATGGATGTGGATATGCAAGTCCCCACAAAAAAAAAACAAGAGGAAAAAAATATGTACAATGTATGTATATTTATCAGAGAGTGAGAGAGAGAGAGAAAGAGAGGCGTACACGATGAAACAGATTCTTCCTCGCGAATTTTTCGAGAGGGACGAGAGGGCGGTTGGACGGGGTCGGGAAGGGGAAAAAGAACCGTACTTTCAGATCGGAAACATACATTACTAATTTGAATGGATCAGCGAATCTGATTTCCGCATTGGAGAATGAATGGGATCATCCGCGGGGGAAGGCCGGGATGTCGCTGCAGGGAGGCGAGGGCGGAGTGGGGGAGGGGAGGCCGTTCACAAAAGTGGTGACCAGGAAACGGGGAGGGGGGAGTCGGCAGGGGGGTGAATTGAGGAGGTTCGAAATTAAAAAAAAGTGAGGACGGGTGGTCGGGATCACGGGGGGGCAAACTAATTAGACATAAACAAAAAAAATGTACCCTCTTTATTCAAACTCATCCGATCGCGATCCTCCTCCCGCCGGCCCTGCTTTACCGATATTACGACGACTACTTGCGCAAAACTTCTCTTTTCTCTCCACGACATACCCTCCTGTAACACACATAAAATGTCTCATCCACCGACCCCCCTCTCCCTTCACTACCTCATGAAACTCACTCCTTTTCTTCCACCACCACCCCCCCTCTGCCCCAATCGCTCACGGATAATCTCACGGGGACGCCAGACCACAGGTCTTTAATTACCTCCTATCCGCGTTTAAAAAAATATGTTTAAAAAAAAGAGAGAGAGGAGGCGAAGATAAAGATAATAAAGCGAGCCATCCAAGCGGGGGGTTGGTGTGGAAGGGAGGCGGAGGAGGAGACAGAGATACAGGAGAAAATATGGGGAGAGATACGGAAGCCTGGGGAAGATGAGAGAGAGAGAGAAAGGATGCGGGTGCGGCCGGGGGAGGGGGGCGGGGTGGAAGGAGGATTAGAACGGCAAGGGGGAGGTGGGGGGGGTAAAGGAGGAGGGTGACTTTTCCACGTATTTTTCCTCACTCGAAGATCGTATTGAATATTGAAACGCTGAATGGGGAGAAATAAAAGAAATTACGAGTGAAGAGAGGAGGACGGAGTGGTGTGTGTGTGTGTGGGAGAAACAGAGGTGAAAGACGATTGAGGAGAGGCGAGAAAGACGCGGCAGGGGGTTTGTAGTGAGGGAGGGAGCGAGGGAAGGAGAGAGAGAGAGAAAGAAAATGGAGCCCTTAATTGGACAAAATTTTTAAGTCCGCTGGGAGATAATTGGGAGGATATCCACAATCAAAAAATGAGGTCGATAATATATATTGCAAAACACACCCACCGGGAAACATACGAACGAAATATTCGCTTCTGTCTCTCAGCCCACCCTTTTTTGATTGGCTGCGAGATTAAAAAAAAGGCAAAAGAATGAATTGAAGAGTGGGAGGAGGGGAAAGGGAGAGCGAGATAACACACTTTCCGGAGAATACATTTTTTTCTTCTTTTTTCACCTTAAACATCTTCGTTGTTTTTAGTTAATTCATACGATTCATTAATAAATGGAACCCTTTCACCAAGGCATTCGCTCACCCACCCTCCCTTGTGCTTCAAGTCTTGGGATGATCCGAGTGTTTCCATCGTCAGGCAGTCGTTATCGGACGTTATTAATACGCAATAATTAGTCGCTGGGGAAGGACAGGACGACTCAAATGTTCGGGGGAAGGAAGCTTGGATCGCCCGGGCTCGAGATCGGCCCGGCTCGAGTCCGCACAGGCATGTGGGTCCAAGTGCACGTGTGTTCGTGGACACCACACGGGACGTCGCCGTCCGCGCCCTAATAAGAGCGGGAGATCTGGAAGACGCATACGCTTCGGAAATGCGATGCAGACGTGACTGCTACGATCGCCGTCACACCTGGGTGGAGATACTGACCAAATTTGGAATGAAATGACTTCAACGCAAGAAGGGAGCAACAATTTCCAACGGGTCCGACTCGGCGCAAACATTTAGCTATTCCACGCGTGCAAATCAACACGCCTCTGAGGAATTGCTATGACACTTATATATATATAAACCATAAACACAGTAATCAACCAGAAGGTCGGTTTAGTCGGTTATGGTAGAGCTCACCCATGTACCAAGCCCGACGGCATTTGAATATTCACACATCAGGGTAGGGGGGGCCAGTTCCTTTCCCTGTGCCGGTTATGGTTTCCCACGAAGATCTGGTACCCGAAAAATCAACTAGCTTGGGTGGAGCTGCAGGTGCCCAAAGTGCCTTGCCCGGGAATCGAACCCGGAACCCTCTGGTCAGCAGTCCAACGCTCTACCCGCTAGACCACCGCGACCCATATATATATATATATATATATATATATATGTATATATTTGTGTGTGTGTGTACATACACAAACACCCGGAGGATTTACTATGCAATTTTTTTGTAAAAAAATTTCAGAGCCATCACAAATAAAACAGGCAGACAAAGTCACGTCTTCCCATTGTCTTGGGCTTGCAAGTGCTCATTTTGCCTTGGGAAATCCTTTACGGAGTTCCGCAACGCTGCACAAAGCGATTCACTTTAGAAGAAACCGTTTAAAAAATCTCATTCAGCCAAAATGCACTTAAGCAATCTTCCGAACAATACGTGGAGGAATTTTATACATTTTCCTCTAGCGGACTAGGATTGACTCGTGAGCAATGCATTGGCTGCCAGTTCTAGGCAAGTCTTCGATTATGGATGATTTCATTTAAGCGAAGTGATGGCGTGACATAAAACTTATTCGACTCATTGCATTAAGGTCTAGGCATAACTTCTGCTCCGTTCTTCTCACAAACCGCACACAATCTCAACCATTATTTCTGTCCATCTGAATCGAAGCATTCGGCAATATTGAGAGGCAAACCCGCTTCACCTAAAAGGTAAATTTACAATATCTAGTAATCCGGCAAACATATTCGAACAGGCAATCGGAAAATTAAATGCTTCCGGCTCCCTTGGGACAATCAAGCACGGATCCCAACGTTTTCTTGGCCGCGCTGCCTCCGTGTTTATGCTAACCGCACAACAATGAAGCTGGGATTCCGTCTCTCAGATCAGAGAGGAGAGATGCAAACGGACAAATTCCTACAGATGGATTTATCTAGAAGACAATGAAAACGGCGACGGTGGCGCAACCTAATCACGGGAATGAAAGAACGAAAAAGTGCCGTTTGAACCTTGCGTCGCCATCGACTTCTCGCTTCTGTGCATATAGATGAAGTGGGAGAGAAAGAAGAGTAATCGGCCGCAAAAAAAAGCGCACAGAAATAGAAACCACCAGACGACACTGCGACTGAAATATTGCATGGGGGCGCCAGTATATAAGGCTTTAAGTAAGAAAGAACATAAGAAGACGTGCGGGGGTAATGCCAACTCGGCGACGGTGGAAAAAAAAAAGTTTCGCATGGGAATGGGTGTGGAGGGAGAGGGAAGAAGGGGGGGAAGAGGTTTTGGGGTGTGTCATACCAGTATCTCTCCCACGTTTCCCCTTCACACTATTCCTCTTAACCTACCTCACCTCCCTTTGCATACGGTTCGCCTCCTCCCCCCTCTTTCCTCTCCGGTTCACCCCTCCACCTCGCCCCTTGAAGACTTTCCGCCTCCGTTAAGAATGCACTCCTCGAGAGACCGAAGAAGCCATTCATCAGACCACACCAACAACGGCATATACTGGTCCACCCACGGGAAAAAGAACAAAGGTGGTTGAGGGCGGGCAGTGTGTGTGCTGAAGGCGAATGGAGGTTTAGAGAGAGGTGGGAAAGAGGGAGAGAGATGGGGACAGGGCACGCTCCAAGGCCCATTAAAACGCCCCGTTTCCCAAATGCTGACAATTCCCAAGTTTGTACGACAATGGTCCGACACTCCTTCGCATAGCTGCTCCGTAAGCGTAAACCTTCCCGGATAACGCAATTCTCATTCAAATGAATGTCACACCACCAGGTCGCTTTGCCAAATAACCAACAATAAGACCGATGATGCAGAAGGCAGCGAAACGACAAAGGAAAAGAATACTTAAATCTACAATAGTTTACTTTCATGTCCTTGTTTCCCTTACGGTGAAACTTGGGTTTTTGAACCAACATTCCCTAGCCGGTTTAGATTTGTCGAAAAGAGCACCTGTTAATATAATTTCGAATCGGACAGGGTGGATGAAGACAACTAATGACGATTGCCCTGATAAATACACCTAAAGTATATTTAAAATATCGCACAGAAAAAATAACTATTTCGATATTTTTAAAATTACGTAAATTGAAATGACTTATCTTTACGCCAAAGTAGCATTGTTACCGTTGGATACAATAAAAATGGATGTACCTTTTGAAGAAAAGGTCCACATGGTGAACGCGTATAAAATTAGACCACATTCTCATCACCACACAAGAATTTATAAAAGATAAAAATCAAGCTTGTTTATTCAGAAAGCCAATCAAAGGACAGAGGTGAAAGTTGAGGGACATGTTATTGCATGAACTTAATATCCTTTAGAATATATTACCTCTCTCTTACGTTTAATTATCCCAACAGGAAACAAAGTTAATATTACCTTTCGATCGAGAATGCCACATGTGATATTCTACTTGCTTGATTCAGCCTGAAAGGAATTTTCTTCATTCGCAATTATAGCTTCGAAAAGGGAAGACAATGCTGAGGCATGCATAAGAGGGGAGCAACATCTTGGGGAGGGGAGTTGTTTGATCCTCGGACGTCTATAGGGATTCCAGTGGTAATCTTGGCAACACCGCAACCATTTCCCCGCCCGCCCCCCCCCCTGCTGACCTCCTGCCCATCAATCCCACAATGCGAATGGGGTGGGGAAAGCGGCAGCCGAGGGAAGGAGAGGGGGACGACACTATCGCGCCGCTGCCCCGCCACACACCATTCCTTGTCCCATTCATCGAACACATTCTCTCGCGCTCAACACTCGACCGCCTCCCGCCCGATATAAGCCCCTGTCTCTCTCTCTCTCTCTCTTTCTCTATCCTCCTCCATCCTCTCCCATTACCCTCTCCCTCGTCCAACCCTCCGATCCTCTCTCGTTCCCAACGTCCTCACGCAAACCCACATCTCCCATACCACCTCCAACCCCCTGCCTGGAAAACCCTAGCCTGCCACCCCTACCAAACCTCCCTCACCCCATTCCCCTTCGCCACTGCTCCCATTCAAGTGTCGCAAAAGCCAAACCTCTAACTCTTTCAACTCGTTCCCACAATCTCCCCGCGCTATTTCAACTCCACCACACATCGGCAAACCAACATTAGCATCCATTCACTCAACTCTGCTAACGCGCGCGCGCGCCGAGACCACGTACGGATGGGCTGGCACCGACAAACACACACGCACGAGGGAGGGGGTCGACAGCACCCCCCCCCCCCGACATCCATTCCACGCGGCCGCCAAAGGTGCAGGGAAAAAACGTTATTAATGCTATGCCTAGGCATCTCCATCCCCACCGCGTATGTAGAGAGATGTGATCGGATGCACATACTTAGCACCAAGGCAAGGAGGATGTCCAAAAGAAAAAAAAATAAGCACGACGAGAAAGAGAGAGAGGGAGAGAGAGAAGCAACCCTCACAGTCCTTTCAGTACTTCAAGCCATTAAACCACCCCCCATTTTTAGTCATTTGCCTCATGCAGGAAAAAAAATAAGATCATTCTCTCGCCCCCCTTCCGAATCCCTATTTAGGAAGGTTCCTTATCGTTACAACCCCCGCCCTACGCATCCCGTACGTACATATCCACATACCTCACCCCTCAGCTGGTAGACTCGCCCTCGGGGGAGGTAAGGAGGGGGGAGGGGAAGAGCGAACCTTCCATATGTACCTCTCCCCCGCGAATCTTCTACTCCACCCCCCTCTAAACATTTCAGCCTCGCAGCCCATCCTTCCTCTACAGTTTCCCCACACAAACGACGCACAACACCCGCGCTCGCATCACCCAACGAGGAGTGCAGGAGGAGGAATATGCCTCATTAATTAATAAATCGGACGTGCATAATAAAGCGAATGCACCGGATGGTTGCCAAGAGCAGAGGGGGCAAGACGAGACAGTGTGGAGTAAGGTGAAAGGGGGGGGTGGTGGTCGGGAAGGGGTGGGGGAGGGAGCGAGGTGAATGGGAGGAGGAAGGTTTTAGAGGCTAGGTGGTGGCCAAGGACGGGCAATGTGCGCGTGCATACACGCGCTCCCTCGCGTACCACCTTAGTACATGAAAATGCATTCGCACATGCATATAGTTCGGTATGTATGAAGTATTTCGTGTATCGAGAGCATAGGTAGATAGGTAGGTAGGCAGGTAACCCCACCTTAAACCTCCCGCCACTCACACCCAGTCTCCACCACCCCTTTCACCCGTCTCCACTCACCCTGCACCACCCCTCGTCTCCCGCGGCACCACTCCCCCCCAAACGCCTTTCCCCTCCACTGTGCCTCTTCGGGGGAAGCATTCAGGTGAGCCACCAACACGGGTGCGGAGGGAGGGAGTGGATGTGATGGAGAAAGGGAGCGGGAGTGAATCTCACCAATCCGGCCCGTGTTAATGATGGAGGAGCGTTCCGATAAGGTAATACGCGCGCTAAAAAAATATATATAACAATGCAGCGGGAGGAAGCGCGAGGGAGCGAGAAAGAAAAGAAGGGAGGAAAAAAAAATACACTGCAGATACTCCTCCCGTCTCCTCCGATCACCCCGCTCACCCGGGGGAAAAAAACACGATATAAAGATTCGAAAAGGGAGTGAAGAGGGTGGGCGACCGAGAATGACTGACTAAAAATAAAAGGAATAATGCGGAAAAATATCTTCCAGGGGGTTCTCCTGGGTTGGCTGGGTGAAAGGGGAGAGGGGGTGGAGGGAAACGGACGGGGATGCGAAAAGTATTATTCCCCACCCCCCTCAACCTCTTTCACTCCCTCTCCACCTTCTTCCCTCCCGAAAAGAAAATGAACTTGCATGCGGTCGGTTGGAACTGGCGGGCTCCGGTGGAATGGGATGGTACCTGCTACGTGGGATGTGCAGGATTAAGAATAAATGCCTTCAATGGAGGATGGAGGGAGTTGCCGGGGGTGGAAGAGACTGCCGGAGCCGAGAGAGTGAGAGAGAAAGGGAGGGGGAGGGTCTGGGGAAAGGGACGGCTGATGCTCGAGAGAATGGATATCGGGTTTACGTGAAGAGGCACCGATGGGACCTCGGTGAAGTGCAGATATAACGAAATATCGAGGTGGCTACGAAAAATTCGGGAAGAGATGGGGGGGTGGGGAAGGATGGTGATCTGTAGGGTGGGATGGCTGGGATGGAAAAAAAATATCAGGGCTGAAGTGAGATAATTACGGACGGCTGGATAAAATGGGGAGGGTTTTTGTACGCTCGGATAAGGGTGGAGGAGGACCTACATGAATCTCGAAAATGACGATAAGACGCGATTGCTATGGAACACTAATAACTATATCCTCTTACATGTCGGGAGACCGTTAAAATCTTCGGTTCTGTTGTGGACATGGCAGTTTAAAGTTGGTATCCCACAAACCAAACCGATACATATACATAATCAATGATGCGGCCAGTATTTCATCGTTCGACCCAACCGAAACTTTCACCAATTTTCCTGCCTTATCATTTGCTGGATTCTTTGCTGATTATCTTCCTTAGGCGTATTGATTTGCGGCGTTGAAATAGTATATCAAGATATTCCGCACGCATGGTTATCTTTGCCGATCCCGGTACTCGAGACATAAGAGGGAAATGAGAAAATCTACATCCACGTCGCTTATTTGGTAGATGTAGGATGCAATACAGGTATTAAGAGTAGGCGTGTTATAGTTTCACTTTACTTAAACTCTCTCTTTCTCGTTTCTTGACTTCCCTGATACCGCTGAATTACCATTTCGCAAATTTTCTATGCAGATTTAGTACAAATGGTAACTTAATAGGATGGTAAAATAAATCAGTAAAAAAATATTCACACAGAAACTTCCTTACGAGTTTTTACGCATGCGGGAGTTCAGTAGGAGCGCGTTCATAATTTATTTCTTGCTCTGTCAGTAATTTCACATGAAGGTCGTACATGAAATAACTCTTTTAAGAAGGATTGAAAAAGGAGTGAGTTACGCTTACAGTTCGATCTCAAAATTCAGGAAACTAGATCTCAGGAAATCCGAAGATAAACGTCAAAAAGTTATGAGACAACATGAATAGATTGGAGAGATGAGTGGGAATGTGAGAGATGAACTGTCAGCCAAGCAAACGGAGAAAGGCCCATAGTTTGGTCATTGGTTAGAATTTTCATCACAACTAATGACTAATTTATGAAAAAATCTAGAAAAATAGGAGTGCAAACAGTGGAGTGGTATCTGCACTACCAAATATATCCTGAAAACAAAAATTCGTTACGCTTAATGCAACGACATCAGACTGAAAATCTCAATGGACGAATACCTTTTGGCGCAGTCAAGACTTCAAGGAACGACAACAGTCGACACCATTAGAAAAAAGTTTTTGCTAATAAAATGATGGAATGACGCAGAAGGTTATCAATACAAGGCTACGCAAGATAAAAAATATATTTCGATTACATAATTAGTCTCGAGAATAGTCATAGTGGGTAATATACACATGTACTTATAAAAGCTGTTTGTGACTCATTTAAATACCTTTACTGGCGTCACACGCAACGTCTCTTACTAATGACGATGATCTGGCAGTTTATTTGCAAAAAAAAAGTTTAAAATAAAAATACGAAAACAACGAACAACAAAGAAAAACATTTGCTGCATCATTCGCGAACGTCACAAATCTTATATAGAGAAAATAAGTCGAAAAAAAAACAAAGAAGGAAATTGCATTTAATTCAAAAATAATATTGAAGATAATATTAAGGCTAGTTAACAAAATAATATCTAAGAATGATGAAATAGGTAATCAGGCATGATAATAAGGAATTCAAATAATACACTCCGCGCCCTCGAGAGTGTGAAGTATTTATGGTAACCATACGTGTGTCTAATGTAATACAGTTGAAAGCGCTGACATGTCAACGACCACTAAAAGGCACTGAGCTGAGCACTTACTAAGTAGCGGTGCCTAAAAGGAATATGTACATGTATAAGGTACAGGTAAAAGGTACTTGCATAAGAATTGTTTCAGTAGCGCTTTGTGTAAACCTCATTACTACTTTCGTTATACTGCATCATATTAAAGTATTATTTTACACCCTAGTACTTAGAAATGAAAGTTGTACGTAAAGAGTCGACATTATTAAGAGAAAACTAATAATAATGTAATAAACCTAACATATTTCAGAGTTTAATGGGGAAATTAATCTAAACGCCTTTAACTCGAAACAGAAGGTTTTTCGATGCATAAAACTAATTGAAAGTCATAATTTTCCGCCAAAAAAAATCGCGATCTTTTCGAAATACAATAATTACATCATAAAAGGATCATGACGAAAATTATGCATTCACAGCTACAGGAATCGAAAAAATCTTAAAAAACAATTGATTAGATATGAATTTTCGGTTGCTCTAGCAACAAATATCCCTAATAAGAATATGACAATTCACACATTACAATTTGCATGGGGGCAATCTATTTCTATATCCCTCATTGTCAAAATTACCATCCAAGTAAAACATGAAGGAGTGACGTACTAATAACCTCCTCCTCTGTCGGCGGTTATTAACAGGTTTTAACGGTATAGGTAATAAAGAAACGAGAGATAATGAAGGTTCATCGCCATCATCTCCATGTCTAATACCTAGCGAAAGAAAACAAATTTTAGGTAAAAATTATGACAAAGCCTATCGATGAAAATAATTTTCCGCAAAAAAAAGACGAAAGCCTGACGCAGGATCCGATGTGGCGAAGAATGGAAATCAATCGGTATTTGAAAAATTCACCTCCAGGGAATCCCCATAGTCATGGACAATTGGGGTCGACGACAAGGCGCTAACATCATCCCTCCCATCAATCTTTTAAGGATAAGGCCACCGAAGTAATGCACGGAATTTCGAAGGAATTAGCATCAGTACTATGAAAAAAAATCGGTATATAAAGGGATGGGAGAATAACGAGCAGGATGCTTCCCAGAGCTACATTTCTGGAAAACGGCGAGAATTTCACGCTTGATCGCCTGCATTGGCGACAGTTCGAGTGAGACCCCGGCATACTAACAGCAACCCCGGATACAAACGAACGTTTTCGACGACCCTGCCACCCGTCCGGTTTTGAAGAGCTAATTAAATTTCCACCCAATAGGCTCACCTTAACCGAACCGTCCGTGCCTCGCAGAGGAGAGGAGAAAGGGTTGGCAAGGAGGGTGGGCACGGTGAGAGAAACCAAACTAAAAAGATAATGAGATACGCCGCGGCGGGCTTCGAAATTATAATTGAACGATTAAAAACTGATTTATTTCGCAGTCGCCTGGATTCGCCCTCTCAAGAGAAGTTCGAAAAATCCTTCGCCTTTTCGTCATGCGAGCGGCTCCTCCTATATTTCGTTTTTTCTTTCATTTTTGCCATCCGCCAAGGAGTCGCTGTTATTTCGTACGTCCGCTTCAAGAGGCTACCATCGTGTGCTCCTGCCGGGCAGGAGGAATGATGTATGTGCTGTGCACAGAATTCGGGATGAGACTCGTGATGGCCTCGCGATTTCGAAAAAAAAAGGAAGACAAAAAAAAATAAAGAATCCCAGCGATTTTCAACGGCGCGCGAATCGGATCGCGAAGTCGTGTCAAAAGAATCCCGAGGGGCGGAAGGCGAAATATTTTTTTCAGCAAATTAATGGAGCGAGCAAACTAACGCGAGATCCCGGAATCAAAAATCAAAGGACTTCATTAGGATACTACGGAAAACGATACATTTGCTGCTCGCAAAGAATTATAATTGGGAATTTTGCACAGAAACGGGATGGTTAAGATCCAAATGCGAAGAACGACAATACAAAAACGCGACGAGAAGCGGGAAATGCAACACACGGGAAACACCACGACCCTTTTATTAAATGGAGAAGAGAAGTTACGCTGTGCAAAGGTGATGTTGGCATGGAACGGGTAAATAATTAACGCCAGAATTCATGAAATAATGAAAGTTTTAAAGCAAAAGCGAATCTTTTCTCACTTGGTGCACCACTTTTATTTTCGTGATCCCTCTCTCTCTCTCTCTCAAAAGAGAGAGAGGATGAACACCAAAAAGAAAAGAAACAATCGGATGAAGCACAAGTTAAAGCCAACAAGGGAGCAAAACTGCCAATGTTGAAATGAAAATACGGTGAACACGGAAATGAAATTATAACAACGTATGCATCGATGCACGCTACAAAAATTAAAAGCAAACATCATAATCATTGAGCACAACAACATATACTGTGCTTCGACTTACAAAACTTTCCACGTCGGCGGAAATTCAATCTAGGGTGATACTCGGCACTTGATGACCTAGCGCGATAATAATGGATACCAGCTGGATGCAAAAAAAATAATTCAAATGCGATATTTAGCACAATGACACACTAACACATTTGATAAAACGGTTGATGTACTGTGCATAACAGAAACGCTAGCGGAATAGCTTCTCTTTATAGTGCATGTGCCAAGTCAGACTCAGTTGGAAGACTGCTCAAAAAGTCTCCCATCAGGCAGAGTATTTAATTTATCAAATTTAAGGCTATTAGAACCATACACATATTTATTCTTTCGTTCTCTTTGCAGATGAAAACAAAAAAAATAGAATTAGAAGAGTACTGACGTTTTTATAAATCAAACCACTTTGCTTTTTCAGGAAAAGCAAAGTGGTTTGATTCATAAAAACGCCAGTATGAATATTTTCCACCGAGTTACGCCAGAAACTGTTTTATTTATTAGAAGGGTAGGTAAATCACTCTACTTCTGAAACGATATTCGGTCCCAAGCTAATGTCTTAAAACACCACAAGAAACTAATTAATAAAAGTGAACAACCAATTCCGAAACATGAGAAAGGCCAAAATTGATAGAATACTTTAAGGAAGGTTTAATAATTAGAATCTTTATGTAAAGCAGACACTTGTCTCGATGACGAAAATTCAAAACTGCTAACATAATCCGATTTAATCGTCAAGAATGGATGGAATAAAACACAACCACTGAATGGTGAATAGTTTGGTTATTGCCACGGAAGAATATTCAAGGGAAGCCATATTCAAATCAAAATTTGAAAAATGCATATACATGATTAATTGGGCTCAACTATTCCATGAGGAAAGGGTACGTACATATCTGTGTAGAGTGACACCCAATCTCTTTGCGGGTTTATTTCGCCATCATGCTTTCGACCGTATTAGAACGCGTCACAACGTTACTGAATTTTAGAAGGTCTTGAATGCGACTCCTACAACACAGTAGATATACTAGGCTCCAAAAGGCCATAGGAAAAACGAAGACAAAACTGACAAAATATATGAAAGTCCTCTGTCTCCAAGACATACCTAATGTCCTCCGCAGAGTCCTTAAGTAGACATATGATCCAAATGCAGGTGAAAGCTTCACTGCCCACAAAAAATAGTGTGTGGAACAAAAAACAATTTAAATCACAGCAATTTTTTAATTTCGCACTATGGATTTCACCATACAGGTAACTGCAATGAAGGATTCCTGGGTCCACTGTGGGTCAGAGGAGTTCGAAATGGGGAAAGGAAAGGCAGGGAGTGAAAAACACATCGCCATACATTCCCTGGGACTAGAAAGACAAAATGGGGGAATCAAGAAAGAAGATGAGGGAGAAGGAAATGAAGCCGAGAAGCACGTTGAGCAACGAGGGAATTTGAGGGAGAAGGGGACGGTGCTTAGAAAGCTGGACGTGAAAAAAAAAAGAAGAATGAGACAAGGGGAGGACAGGATACGAAAAGGACGGTGTGAAGGTGGGAAGGGATGAAGAAAGAAGAGGGGCGAAAATAATGAAAGAGGAAAAGGAGGAGATGCGGTGGGGTTCAAATGGGGAAGGGGCGAGAGGAGGAGGAGAAAAGGAAGGAGACGGCATCGGCGGAGGGGCACATCGATTGATCCGGGGCCTTTAATGAAGAAGTAAGGGAAAGCGGGAGTCAGATCCCGAGAGCGTTCCTGGTTGGCGGAGGAGGAGTGCGGGTGGGAATGGATTCGGAGGGAAGGAGTGAGGAGGCATGGGCAAGAGGTTGCGAGGGAGGGAGGGAGTGGGGTGAAGGAGGGAAGGGTGTGTGGGAAAGGTGAAATGAACGCCTCGGGCCACCACTGATCAGCGCGCAGCAGACCTCGGGGAAAAGAGTTCAATGAAGCAGAGAAAGAGAGAGGGGGGAGGGAAGTCAAAAGAGTGTGAGTAGAGGAAGAAGGGAAAAAAAAGAAGGGCGATTTCCGAACGGGGGAGATGTGGGTGGGTGGGTGGGCGGAGGCGTGGGAGATTCGAGGGCGCAGAGGGTCCGGGAGGGGGCAGGAGGGAGGACTGTGAGGGATTGATAGCGTGAAGGGGAAAAAGGGAGAGAGAAAGGGAAGTTATCTGAACGGCAAAATCGCTCCCGCAGCCTTTTGTCGAATAACACCCCCGCGCGCACTCCCCCTTGCATCCTTGGATGCACCTCGCCACCGTCTCGCGTTCCCACGCCTTTTATTTCGAACCCTCGTCCGGGGTTTGCGCCTCCATCGCCACGCCAAACCCCTTCCCGAGCCACAAACCCTCCCCACTCACCGAGCATACGACGAAGATCCACTGCTGGGATGTGCCCAAATAACTTTTTTCCGCAGATCCACTCCCAACGGCTCTTTCTTTTCTATCATTCTCTAACACTTCACCCGATAGACCGATCCTTTTTTCCCCCTGCCCGATCCCGCGTCCCCGTTCGGATTCCATTTCGATGGAATTTATTCCCTGGCAACAAATTCTCGGCTATTATAGTTTAAAGGAATTCATAGCATCGCCGTAAGACCGTAATATAAACGCGAGAGTTAGTTAAAATAAGAACTAATGTTGTCATTTTCTATTAAAAGGCAAGATGCATTACATCACTTCATTTTGATTATCAACTGCGCTGCAATTGTATTGCTCTTTGTTATTTTGAAGACTAAATTGAAACTTTAAGAGACGACTGGGTAAATAAATGCCCCAAAAAAACGAAAAGGCAATAACTCATTATTAAAATTGAATTTGATACTATGTACATATCACTTTTCAACAATTCTACCACTGCGCAAAGAGATATTAGAAAATCGCTATCATCACTTCTTTTTCTTGTCCAATATAAAAGTTTAAAACATTAAATTTTGCCGTTGTTCACAATAAGGAAGTGGAAAGAAATATTCCCGATATTGCCTGCGGTGCAGAGAGGAAACTGAACACTCAAAAACTCGAAGTATAAATAACCTCAATTTGTATTACAAACGAAATCATAAGTTTCGTTTAATGAAACAATAATTTTTTGTCAACATCAACTCTTTCATCCACGACATACCTGTCTTTTGGGTGATATAATGGGAAATGACAAGGTGCCTCGTTGAAAATAATGGTGTAATAAATATCAATATTCTCAGAAAATATCACTCTCTGAAAACGATCTCAAAATGATTTTTTTTTTCGTAAAAAATCATTTTGAGATCGTTTTCAGAGAGTGACACCTTAGGCCAAAACTAAAAACAACAAAAGGCCTTCCGTTCTGGGCGTAAGACTCCCAGAGCGCGATGTAACATATCACCAGCCAGGAGCACCAATAAAATCGCACATCCCTTTCGCTCGCTCCGAATCCAAAATCAACACCTTCGGATGGAAAGCACGGACGTGATGACTCGCACCCGATGAAAAAAATAATATAAACCCACACAAACAGATCCTGACAGTGGAGCGAAGAAAAAATACAACCTGAGGGGTGAGAGGTGAAGAGTGGGGAAAAGGGTAAAAAAATGATAGGGCGGGGGCATGTGGCTTCAGGAAAAGAATCAAACCTTATGCAAACAGAGGGACCCTACCCTGCAACATACGGATACACCCATACACATACACAAGGTAACGCACGCATTCAAAACTGCTCGGTCACCTCTATCTACTCGATCGTTTCCTGCGCCAACTCAATTCTAACTCACTCCGACGCGCTCAGGACTGAACCACTCTTACCTTAACCCCCCACCCCATCACAATAACATCATCGCCACCTTCCTCTCCCACATCCCCGGGATTCGAACGGTAACCGAGGGAACAGATAGACGATTTCCATCACCACTCACGAAACAAAACGGCCATTTTCCTGAAGAAAAAAGAAAGAGAACTTCATCCCGACGATAAGAGATGTCACCAGCACGGATCACGGGTGCGAAGGGCTGGGGGGATTGATGGGACGGTAGAAAGAGAGGGAGGGAAATGTGACGGAAAATGCAAATCTTTTAATATCGAGCTCGAGATGAAGTTGAAAAATTGAAAAGGAAGGGAAGCGAACAGACAAACGTTTTAGCCGTGCGAGGTGATTTCAGCGCTGGGGAAGGAAACAAATGGTTGACAATGGAGGCGGGCTGAACAGGAGAGGGTGGCGAGACATATGACGGTTAAATGGGGCGTAAACACGCGTAGGCGTCGTGTAAAACAAAAATGGAAATAAAGCGATCGCGAGAAGCGAGCGGAAATGATTCCAGTTTGAGTGCGTGTATATATATATATACTAGTATATGAATATGAGGTCGCCAGATAAAGCGAGAGAAACCGCAATAAAGAAATTGAGATGGTAGCGGAAGATAAGGATGTCGGAGTGGAATGGAATGATTACGGCTTCACACGAGGCGGGGACGGTAAAATGTGACTCGGGGTGGCGGAAAGGGGCGGGATAGGGACTGGAAATAAATTACAAGACTTTAACCCAAGATGGCCACATTCCACACAAAAATGAAAGCGATTCCCCTGAAGACAAGAAGTCAGGAGTGAAGAGGTGGAACTGAAGTTGGAGGGCAAGTAGAATCAAAGACATCCCAGAGCCGAGCGATATAAAAATGTCAACAACAATGCTCGGGTGTGAGGGTACACGAGGGGTGATGTGAGGGCAATTACACGGTAACAGCCAGATATTCATCGACGGTAGGAGGACCCGAAAAAGCCACTTCCTCAATTCCCCATCGTTTACACTCGTCCCCCTTTCCTAAGTAGTTTGTGTTCCTTGGCGCGCTATTATGAAAACACAGGTGCAATCGCTGGCTTTCTTTGCTTTCAACTAAGGAGGAGTGATAATTGGAGCGAGATATATATTTGGGAACTCCTACACAGCCGTGCATTTTGTAGTGATATCACGCCAGTACATTCAAATACTTATTTTTTTAAAGCTTCTATTTTCATTTCATTGAGAACTCGATTAATTACCTGAGAAAACGTTTCCGCCGTTGGCACTATATCATCCATAAAATACCTTTGTATTGGTATGCCATCCTACCATAAATATAAAGCAATAGCTAATAGAGAACTTTAGTATTGGAATTGGCGAATTTTCTTATCGTCAAAGCTACTGAAAGAGTTGAGATACGAGTATGTTAGCAGGCACGATACCAAAAGTTTCGACAGAATATAAATTTGACAAACGAAGAGAAAGAAGACGAAAACAATTTTCTTTGTAAAGATCGATTCCGTACGTGGATATTAATGAAGAATATTCATACTTTAAACTTTTCTTCTCAAAACAGACCTATTTACATGTAGTAGTAGTAGTTATTAGGGGAGGCGATCGACAACTTAGGTCTTTTGCGCCATTCGGGTGAATTAGTAGGTTTCGGATATTCAGGGGAATGGATGTTAGGTGGAGAGAAACTTAGGCCTCCGGCTTCAACATTAGCCTACTCTTAACGAAAGGCTCCCAAGACGAAAGCCACAGTTTATCATCCCATCAGACGAACGACGCACTCCACTTGAAAGTGCTCTCCAGACAGCACCTTGGGTATGGATGAGGATATCACTGAAAAATTCTGCCACTGATTCGAACGCGGGCCATCTGGGTGGGAAGCAGTATATTAGCCACCCCACGAATCCCCTCTTCCCAGCGCTGTACTTCTGTGAATAATAAAATCCCTACCATCTTGTCGAAGAATGCGTATTCATAAGTTTTAATCCAAATCATTACACTGGCTATCCTCTGACAGCACAGATGATATAGACCTACTTAAAAAATAAAAGCATAGTTTGGAGAGAGATTTTTTTTTAATCGGTCAAGTGGGAAGGATGTGACAGGGGTGGAGGGGACCTCAAGGGAGGAATAACATCTGAGGACACAACTAGCACTTGAATTATCGTCGACATGAGGTCATGATCGACCCCTGAACATCCATCCACTGATTCTCGGGGGACTCCATAGACTCCTCCGACACATCCATCACCCCTCCTCGTCCCACGTTCACACCCTTGCAGGTCCCAGCTCCCTACCTTCGCCAAATTCACCCTGTTCCTTTCCGCGGGAGCATGCACCCATATGCTAGAGAATAGTATCATCGTCACAACGGCAACGATAGAGAGGAAGGCCCCGGCGGGAAGCTACCCCAAAAAACTGCGACACCCCGTGCGGGTATATACGTACACGAGGTTGGTTGGGGTGCGGCATCGTACCGTGCTCCCCTCAGAAGCCTTGTGACGTGCACCACGCGCGTGCTAGCCAAGCCACCCTGTAGCAGCAAGTAAAAACTAGATCCGTTAATCACCGCCTAAGCCATACATTGTATGGCTTGCGAATGTCGGCTTGGTAATTGCCTCGTTTGGCGCAACAATTCTGAGTGGACAATAACGACGCCTCAGAGATGAGGGTGCGGGAGGGAGGAGGACCAGGGGATAGAAGGGGTGTTGGCGTTTGAGGATGGTGGTGAGCTCGTGGCAGCACCGTCGCGCCTTCCGAAAGTGTTTCAAGACTTAGTTTGTGAATCCCGCCATCTTGAGGAGAGGAATGACGCCGGTATTTATATACGACGCGCGCGTGACATAGATTTTACGACATGAACCAACATCGGTAAAGTAAAGTACTTTACATTAAATATTGCATTTCATTTTTACATGCATCCACACACGACTTCACACTGAATTCCTTCAAAATCTGTAGTCAATCATTTCACAACAATACATGTTTCGCAATATGAAACCTAAAAACTTACCAAAATATTTTTTTTAAATACCAAATCCACATCGTTAAAAACAATGGGTCAATGGAATTAAAAATTATTATTCAAGACACAACGCATTGTTTTTCCGATCATATTTACTAGTCAGGCGGGTCGCGGTGGTCTAGCGGGTAGAGCGTTGGACTGCTGACCGGAGGGTCCCGGGTTCAATTCCCGGGCACCTGCAGCTCCACCCAAGCTAGTTGATTTTTCGGGTACCAGATCTTCCTGGGAAACCATAACCGGCACAGGGAAAGGAACTGGCCCCCCTACCCTGATGTGTGAATATTCACACGCCGTATAGGGCTTGGTACATGGGTGAGCTCTACCATCACCTACTAAACCGACCTTCGGGTTGATTACTGTGTTTATAGTTTTTTTTTATTTACTAGTCACGAATACTTTACCGAAACTAGACACACGTGCCAAAAACACATGCAACATCGCTATTGCCGATATTGATTATACTAGCTTTGAGGAAACTGTGCTCCACACAAAGGGAAAACGATAATAACAATAATTACGTTGTTCCGAACACGAAAAACACAATCAGATAAATTTCTTCAATTATAATGGGCACTTCGAAAGAAGTAGACAACTAGTCCAATGGGGAGAGCATTAAACAATCTCCTTGGGGAGCGCTGAGTACGGTCGTTCGCCGCTGGATACTAATCGCAATGAAATGGCATGGAATTACATTCCCCGCCAGGAACAGCGCATTCAAGTGGAAGGGGAAAGTGGACTTCCATGATAGTGGCCGAGGAAAATGGCAAAACTTTTGCTAATCTCTGTTCCAGTCTAGATTCCAAGCAAAAACTTCCATGCCATTGAGAGTAGAAGTTGGAAAGAAAAGATTAGTTCAGAAGGCAGAATGGAAATCCATCGCGACCAATCGGAGGATAGCTCAAATTGCCTCTGACAAAACGATTACTTAACGTTATGAACTTCGCTTTGCCATGTAATTCCTATATTACGAAATGCGTTTCAATATTTGCACGAATCTGTCATCACAAGATCCCGGGGAGAATAATCTAGCATGTGATTGACCACATGGAACAAGGACCGAGAATCATACAGTTTTAAACTGTAAGCAGCAATATAATAACAACAGCTAAATTGAGAGTCGATTCAAAGGTAAGGAGGGCGATTGGCACCCGAGCCCTGAGAGCTTGCCTCCAGGGATCTGCCACGCGTTCCCTGCCCCCCTTAACTCTTGGAAAGGGTATATAAGGCTGTCAGGGATCCGGTTTGGTGAGAATGAAGATTTTTTCGGAGGGGTATTAGAGGGGAAGGGTGAGATAATGTGGGCGCATCTCTCGAAAGAGCGTAGGGTAGGCGGGGTGGTTTGGGGAAATAAAAAGGATGGGACGGGTGAAAAGGAAGAAGCTTTTACCCCGGAGACTTCTTGCTCTTTTCCTCACTCTTTCCTCTTTGGCAGAGTTTCAACGCCGCCCACGTTGCCGCCTACTACCCCTCCACCCCTGACACTTCCTGGATCACCATTAACTTCCTTCGCGCCTCCTCTCCAAGGGTATCCCAAAAGCGCGATAACCCCCTTTTCCCACACTCATGTCTCGAATCCTACTCCTCATCACCATTTTCAAATGATTCTTCTTCTTTGCCCAGTAATGTCTCTACTACAATGGGCGCAAGCCCAGAGCTCATGCGAGACTCATCCGGACCTAACCACCAGTATTTTCCTTTTTGATTACACTTCTGGATACTAAATGCTTGCCTAAACACGATAGGTACACATTACGGAGTGCCGTAATTCGGCAAACGGAGGAAAATGATTGAATAATGGAACGCCTATATCTCTCAACGTGAAGTTTTGCCAAAAATCATCGGAAAACCTCAAGCTGAAATTCGAATTGATTAATCATTCGAAACAAAATTCCTATCATTTCCAAATGCAACCTTTATACACCGTTCCTGAGCGTCACGTCAGGCCTCACAGGAACGACAAGTCGCGAAGATTAAATCATAGGAAAACGATGCTCCAAGTTTCAAGTTTAATTTTTATTTTCTTCGAACGAATTCATTTTGGATAACTGAGTCACCATTCGACACCTCAAGGGTAATCCACTTTAAATGTCGAGCAACTGAATGTTTCCGGACAGAAAGCGTCCCGGAGGGAAGTGGTACTAAGATTACAAGAGACGAATTTTATTGATCCATAAAAAAATTAAGTGGTCAGGGGGGCAGTAGACAACTCGTGGGCAGGTGTCAAGCAAGGCGCATAGCTAGGACATTCAGCGGCGGTGTGAAACCCCCTTGAAATGACAGACGACGACACGAACGATGACGGGACGGACGATAAAAAAAAACGGCATCTCGGGAGGGGATGGATGACCTGTTAAAACGGACACGGGAAGTCACAGACTTAAAAAGACGGAAGGTAAATACGGATGCTTACCTTAAGTGCCTGGATGGAGGGAGGCGGAGTTAAGATGAAGGAGAGATCGGGGGTGGGGGGGGGGGAAGAGAATGGGGCGCTTGTGAAAGGAGTGCGAGTGTGGTGAGAAGCCGTCGTGAGACGAGGGACGGGGTCTGGAGAAGGGGGGGGAGGAAGAGTGAGATGGAGGAGGGCAGCGGGAGGGTGGGAGCGCGGTCGGCCTCCCCCCCACCCCTCCTCCTCCTCCACTCCTACAACTCTCCTTCGCCCGTGCCAAAAGGATAGGGGCGGAGGAAAAAAAGGTTGCGGTGGGTCGGGGATCGTCTGGCTGACTGCTGTGGGGGGGGGGGGGGAGGGTGAGAGAGGAGACGACCGTGCTATGAGCGGCGGCGAGAACGGGAGAAAGGGATGGATGGGAGGTGGGGTTGGGATGGGAGAGGGGAACGGAGCCGGGGGGGGGACGGGGAGGAGTTTCGGGACCGTAAAAAAAGGGCGAAAAAGGACGAACGGGAGAGTAGCAGGAGGAGGAGAAAAGCGTTTGGGGGGGGGACCAGGTCGGGAGTTGAGGGATAAAGGTAGGCACTCTTGCGAGAGAAGAGTGAGAGGGAGTGCGGTGAGGAGGGATGGGGCAGAGGTGAGCACTCTGAGATGGGTTCGGCAGGGAGGGAAGGAACACACAAGCCTTATAAAAAGAGGAGAGGGGGAGAAGGGGGAGGAGGGAAGGAGATAAAAACGTAAATTGCTCGAACGGGTTAGCGGTGGGGGGTCGTTTGGAGGGAGGAAAGGAGCCCGGGCTATTAGGTAAAAGGGAGAAGATAGCGAGAACGCGATTTTTAGAGCGCCACACAGCGGGTTGAGAGATTGAGGAGACGGGCCCAGGATCCGACATGGAAACGGTAAAGCGATGATACCTCCATAGTTAATAAAACGAAGCGAGTCCGCGACACGCGTCTCGAAGTGGATAGAGTTCCCGAGATTTGGTGCGTTCCGCAACGATTCTCGCAACGCAGTCTCGATTCGCAACGCAAGACCGTGCCACGAGAGGCACGTGCGGACGGATAAGGACGGAGTGAGTTTATTTAAAATGGGATCTTTGAGTGTGGCATTGCTGCCGTTACCGATAACAGATCCTCCGGGGAGTGACTGCAAGAAAGAGTACCCTTACTCGAGGCTTCCGATCTCCGCGTCTGAAACATATGCATGCGGAGTGATCTTTTCTCGGCAACTTCATCCTTTGGACCCCCCCCATCATGCTAACGATGTACTATATGCCAAAGGAAAAGTTTAAAACGAACGGATGATAGCTCTTTAAGTTGAAGAAATTCAACCGATGTGGCAATTTCCGATCCCACTACTCATGCTATTTTCTTCTTTATTCACGGAAGAATACTAAAACGCTCCGCTGGTTACGGTAACTTCAATAAAACACCGGCATTTCTCGCTCGAATGCATCGTGAACTCAAGTACTACTTCGTTTCTACGTAAAAAGTTGAGGAATTTGCAAAACCGCGACGAATTTACATACAAATAAAGTTGAAAATAAAGATTTTAGTCGTAAAAACCTTCGGAGTGGGTATAGAGGTGGTCATATTCACACTTGTGTCGGGAAGCAATTATCATTTCAATATCTAAGGTACATATTTACAGTGAAAGGCAACGTTATTTGACATTGAAATTGGATGGAAATTTACAAGAGATGAGGTTGAATAACTCTGAGCCGAAAGGAAGCTAGTTTGCAAGTAACAGACAATTTTCACTTCATACAAAATGGACGCGGTGCGTATTAATAAGCACGCATATATTTATTTAAAAAATTCCATTTTTTCTTCATGTAGTAAAATTTTACAATAATAGCCTCAAAATGTTTATTTGATAGTTGTGTCCATCCAAAAACCTACCTTAACCGGTAGATTACCTAATAAAAAAAATAATAGCCTCTTATTTGGATAATAAAAACGCAAATCTGGAAATTTAGTTTTAGGAGAGAAGATGCTCAATGAACGGAATATCGAGGGCTATTATGTCCATCTGCGAAACAATTGTCCCCGCAGGCTTCGCCATACTGCAAAATGGAGGAGTGTGTGACGGCGCACCTTCCGTCACGAATCAAAGTAAACTACACACTTGGAAGGACCACATGTGCTATCACGATCCGGGAAGAGAACCAGGCAACGCCATACTCCTACCACGTGAAAAGGGATGAATCTCGCGAGGTGTTGGAAGGACGGCACTTTTGGCTGGCAGCGCAGCCTCCAGAGTTCTCCCCGCCCCGCTAGCACAGTCCACGACCCAACCACTCCCGTGTTTTGAAACCTTAGAAGACACTTGGGACGGGGGAGGAGGGTGGGGGAAAGAGGGTGCGCCCACTGAATACAGATGTGGATCATCTGCTGATTCCCCCCCCCTTCACGGGCATGTAGAGCGAGCCGTTCCCAGGGTGGAGATAGTCGGCGGGAGGGGAAGGAAAAGGAAGGAAAGCCAAAGAAAGCGACACCGCTCGCGTGTGGGAACAAGGCGACGGCTCTTGAAGAAATTTGCAGATGGAAAACTGAGATATCAACTTAAAAGGACCTGCAACATGACGCAAGGCACGGCATTGTAAGGTGGCATGTGCATCTAATCATAAAGCATATCATTTTGTTGTTGCATTTACCCACAGCTTAAGAATATCAAATAACAATAGTTCGTCCCGCGGAAAATCATCAATGTATCTCTGTGCACGAGGTATCTATGATCTGGCGTAAAATACTCTTGTCGGCTGAACCAAAGTTCGAGGGCTTCAACCTTCCACATGACATACGTTCCGGGCGATTTACTTGAACTGTACTAACGGTGCGAAATGACATCAGTCGTCGGAGCACAGACAGAAAACAAATGTGCTGGCATAACCACTGTACTGATTCGTTTCTCTCCCTCCCTATCTGTTCGTCTCCACAAGGCGCTTGGAGTTTTACAATTGCTCTACTTGCGTCATTCGCCTAGCAAGGAAATGGAGCTGGCTTAAGATAACTCAAACCAAGCTAGAGCACTTAACATGATATGGGCGTACTCGAAAATGACTAATGAAATAACACCACTTACGGCTTTAAAAAAAATATGCTTATTAAGTCATCGTGGAAAATAATTCAGCGATTCCAAGAACTGCTGCCTTCTCAGTTGGCTTGGATGGGGGGGGGGGGTCGATGTGACATCTAAAGAGACACCGAAGTTGCGAACTTTCCAGCAAAGCAACTGCCAAGACCTTATGAAATCATCACAACTCCAACGTCGGTCGACTCAAAAGAACGCATATCTTTACTGTCACCTTCTCGAGGTAAATGAAATCACATGGCCCAAAACCTAACAGCCTAAAATAAATCACCACTGATCGCAAGCGGCATTTCCAATTAATTAATCACTCAAAACACCAAAATTCTAGTCGAGCAACAAAATGAAATTAATCACACAACAATAAAATGTCCAGGTAAGGGAGAAAGGAGAGAAGAAACGAATTACATGAAGCAAGATGGGACAGCATCAGTAATTGATCACCCTGGAATGTATTTAAGAATAAGGAAATTCACAAGAAGAGTAGAAACTTGGAAGGCACGCTGGAAGGATTTCGTACCGATTTTTTCGTGAAATCCTTACCGCCATAAGATCTTTCACCGCTTTCACCAATCCTCTTAAATATAACGGACCGGAATGTTAATCACTTCCCGCAATTTTCACGAAATTGCTACACGGAGAGACGACAAGATCTTGGCCATTAGAAATGAACATTAATGATCAAGGCGAAATCGAAGGAAATACACATTAACTCCAACAGCGTATCTAAATACGGCACCTTTGAGTTGAGAGTGCTGATTAAGATAATTTCCTGCTTGGAATTTCAGGAGAACCGCTCTATTCTTTTTCTTATTACTTTTCCCTGCTATGGGATCATAAAAACAACATTTCCGCTTGACGCCCACAGAGAAAAAAATCTAAACAACAGCGGAATTCAATGAAAAACCCATAAACTGGAAAAAAATGATAATATTGCTTAAACTGTAACCAGATCATATCGTGAGCATCCCGCCACGTCGCAGTAGGTGGAGAGTATGTTTTAGAGGAGGGATTTCGCGTAAGAGAGCGTGCTTAAAGAAAAGTTAATAAAACCGAAAATCGCAAAGTAAAAAAGGGTGACTCCAAAAGTCCGCGGATACTGGATAAACCCCCCCCCCCCCAATGATGTGAAGAGGATGATGGACAAGAGGAGGCGAAGGAAAGGAAAAGGGGGAGAATGACTTGGTTTGTGGATGCTCGTAAGAGAAGACCCGGACGAACCTGATAGAGCGGAGATTGAGACAGTCAGTCGTAAGCGAGATAGACTTGAGAGCGTGGAGGCTTAAAGGGGCATGGAGGCGGGCGAGGAGGAGAGGGATGGGAGGGACGCCCGCCATTCTGGGGATTACGACGGGTTTTACGGATACGCCGTGAGGAAGAGCGTCGTTCTCTCTTCGACCTCCTCCCCCTCCTTACTACGTCGACCAACTCCTCTCTCCCCCACACCCAACTCACACTACGCCACCGCCATCACAGGAGTTCCCGTCTGCGCCGGAGGTTCTCAAAAAAAAAGAGAAAAGAAAAAGGGGAGGGAGTTTAGGTGGAGTAGGGGGAGGGAGGAAAGACTCGAGTCTTGGAAGGGAAGGAAGGTAAGAGGAGAGGCGGGGATGGGGAGCGAAGAGGGAAAGAGACCCTCCCCCTAACCCAGCCATCCTCCTACTCTTCACCTTGCCCCTTCTCTCCCGACTACCAAACACTCCCGGACTGATTCCTAAATCACCCTCGGCTCGTAAAAAAAAAGTGGGCGAGAGTAGGCTGGGATATTTGTGGGGGGGAGGGGGTGAGAGAACAGTCTGGAAGAAGGGCTGGGCGGGAACGAAGGTTAGAGGCTAGAGGTCCTTTTTCTCCGACTCCTCGTCCCCGAGAGGGAATGGAGAGGGAGCGGGGAATGGGTAGGACTTGGGAGGCGTGGAAAGGCGACGTCTGTTCCGGAGGCACTTGTTAGAATGCTCTCCCTCTGGCTGCGACTGCGGCAGACCGACATGGAGGCCGTGAGTCAGGGCAGGAAGTGTTTGCGGGGAAAGAAAAAGGTAGGGGAGGGGAAGGCGTTCTTCGGGCGCTGACGTCGGGAGTGATAAGGGGCGACCATCTACATGCCGTCACACGAAGGATGCACACTATTTTTAAACCCAACTGATTAAAACGCATTACGTTTGTTACCACCAAAAATAAATCTGAGATGGCATTTCAAGACAGACGAGGCGACGTATAATATTCAACGCTCCGGTAGATGTCTTTTTCTGAAAATTTTTAAATCCTCAAAATATTACACTGCTACACGGACTATAATAGCGCCCCATCTAGGATCATTCTGGTATCTCCACGTGTTCCACCTAAAAATATCAAACACAAAATGACATCCCTGACGATAAAGGATAAGTGTTAATTGTCCTCAATCGCAGATAATCTGCATTCAAAAAACCGAAGTCAATATAACTAAGCCATTAATCAGGGAGCTCAATGTAATACAAATTAAAATACAAATACCATATGTCTCCTATTAATTACTACAAATTCTGCATGATAAACTGTAAACATGACAGAGTCAGTGTTAAAAAAATAATAATACTTGACATAAACGATGTAGAAATAAATTCACTAATTAAAAAGGGACATCAAACCATACGCTAACGGGTTTCAAATAGGGATAGAGTCAATGCCATGTAATACAATATAGTCGTTGCTTAATTTTCTTACAATCCCACGCGGATTTTCTTTCTCTCTCATTAAAATTACATTTCTTGTGAAAGTTTTACGATACATCAGCATGGGTTGGTAATATACAGCACCAAGATGACGCTTATTTAAAAAAAATTAAGAAACTATGATGCCATTAACGGACTTACCAAACACTATGAAAATTAATCGGGGTCATATTCAATGATAGTAACATGATGGTGCACAGCGTCTTGTATGTTGTATAAATTGTATAAAAATGTATAGCAAAATTCAGTTGAGACTGGAAAAATGATGAAGAAGCATAATCAAATACTAAGGGCAGACCTAAGAGTGGGCGCAAAAAGGAAAAGTATAAAAAATATGTAACAAAGTTAAACTCAAACATAATATCCACGCTGAAATGCACCAATTTTTTTTAATTACAAGTAAAAAAAACGAAGGATGAAGAGAAAAAAAAGACTAGGATGACGTGAAGGGTCATGCAGCTATTAAGCATCTTCCTCCGTATGCTGCCGCCAATAGCAACGTTCCCGAAAGCCCGTTTCGCCCAATGTAATTGCACCTTTCATCTATGTCTTCCCTGCAAGCCACCCAATACGAATTTGTCAGAGGATATTAGGTCACAAGTCTTCAGTATCTAAATCTTTTCCATAGACAAACGCAGTGTTTGACGAGCTAAGGAGTTAGAGGTGGATCCCGACACAGCTGGTGTTGGACATTATACACTCGGTAATGCATTTTATTAGGCAATAGCCGTACAATTATCAATTACCTAACACAGAGGGACATGGTCTGGATTTTTGGAGACGAAAAGCGATAGCACTCGACGAAAATGAAATTCTAATTAACTTTACAAACAAGGTTAGATAGATTAACAAACGAAGACAGCAGAATATTTGGTTATGAATATATAATTTGAGGGGGAAGTTGAAAGGAAACACAAAACCGTAGCAAGTGGCAAGAGCATCTGTGGAGAATGTCCGAAGACCGACGGCATTTCGTCGCAGAGAAAGAAGGGGACCAAGGTGTTCGAGGATAACAAGGGGTTCAGAACAGGCTAATGAGCGAAACCCGTGACGGACTATTATTAGGAGAAGTATTGACATTATTAAATACTTTTGGTACAACCGCAAAAATGAAATGCATAGGACTATCAATGCTACTCAAAACCTCAGACGGCGTTCTTCAAATTCAATTTTAATGCCTACACTGAAATGCAAGCGTTCTTATTTGAGCCTGTGTACGCAAGCATATGCGTAAGCATGCTTTCGGCGTGCGGGTGTGTTTTGTCATAGTTTTTCCACCTAACATATGTACAATATAAGGGCAACAAGGTCGCATTATGAATTCCGGTAATTGTAATAACTAAATGGACAAAAATATTCTTTGACCAGAAAAAAATATTTTTTAAATGACGAATATCTTTCGTCCGCAGGCATAGCGAATGACATCCTAATTTATTTAAATTTTCTATATCGCAATAAGAAATATCTGTTTTTCATCTGTTTACATTTTTATTTCAATTCCTCAAATTCCGATTATTTTTATGCATCAAATCAAAGAACTTATAATGAATGCACTTCCTTTAAAAAAATAACAGTTGCATGAAGTTCCTTCGTAGTCACGAATATAACACGAAACGATTCACGTCAAAATGATTTGGACGACAGAATGCACAAAAGGGAAAGACGAGTAATTAGACGCTGATCAATTCAAGTTAAACTCACTCCGCGTCCCCCCTCGACTCTCGGACCCCATTGTCGATGCTATCAGCGGTGATCAGATAAAAAAAACACGTTCATTACGTCCATTGGGCGCACAAAAGGCGACTACTCAGATTAGGACGGAAAACATAGCAGATGCGGAAAGATTACGGGCACGGCCCCTCGCTAATCGCTGAAACGCCTGTCACCACTCATCGGGGAGAATTCTCCGCCGCAGACAGACACAACCACACACAGAAATTCCCTTGAACTACTTTCGCTCGGACGGAAGGAGAATGTCAACGGACACGAGGAGACAAGACGCTTTCGACTCCACCCCAGAGCTGGACGGCGGGGAGGGAGGACGGGCATGCGAGGCGAGGGCGCTTACAGCCGGGACCCTGGAGGTAAAAGAAAAACGAGTGGGGCCGGGGAACGGGAGGGCCCTGCATCACGGCGATGGGCATTGACGTAGCCATCGCGCAGTGGAGCATGGGTTTTTGCAAATCGGGAGCGGGGGGGGGGGGAGAAGGGGAAGGCGGGCAGTGGGAGTCGAGCACGCCTTCGCCCAGTCCTCTCCGGTGCACGCTCATTTCGTGCGGAGGCTCTCCGGGATGAATCACGGATAATTATCGCGGCTTGGCAGGTCACGATCCGCGGGGCGGAAGGAGGGGTGGAGGGGGAAGGAAAGTTGACAGTCACGACAGCCCTATGGAATGTCACGACATTCTCGCCCGGCACACCCATTCTCACAATTTATCGTCGGGTAATCTACCAATGGACGCGAAGTCCCCCCCACCCCATACCATCCACTCCATCCCCCGGCCCTACTGCTCACACTCTCCCTTAGACCCCTTCTCCCTCCAATTGACTCCGAAGACCTCCTCTCCTCTAAACCCCACCACCTCACCCCGCGAAACACACCCCTCAGCTCCCCCCAATCCTCTCATGACCCAACCCGCACACACCCCATCCCCAGTGCGCACGACACCTTCCTTGAAACCCTTTTTAAAGATCACCCTCCTCGCATCTTTCGTTAAAAGGGTCATGTTTTTAATGCATAAATATTTTTTCATGCCGTAAAAATAATCTTTCTTTCCTCCCGACGGAAGAAGAATGGCCGCGGAAAACCTTTCTCCTTTCCTTTTCCTTCCTTTCTTTAAACAAGAAAAAACATCCCTTCTCCATCGGCATCAAGATGCATTAGATTGTGCACACGGAAGGGGAAAGAGGGGAGAAAAAGCAATGACGCAAGTCGGGAGATCTTATAAGGGATCACGATCTGTTCGCTCAAGAGAGGGAGAGAGAGAGAAAGAGAGAAAGATGGTGGGTCTGTTGAATTTTCCAATTATGATGCCGACAAAAAGATTTCATTAAGAAGAAAGGTGGAAGTTTTTGTACAAACATCACGAAATGCTCTTAATATATTCCGGGCGGCTTATTCGGCCTTATCTAGCGGGAGAAATTTCCCGACTACAACGTTGTGAACGCCTGTTCTTCTGCTCATGTGAATTTACCACACGCGTTTGTAAAAATTCCTCCTTCCTCCTTTCTTGGAGAGGAGGAAGGGTGTGCTATTAATCAGTGAAGACAGCTGATCTTGGAGCCAATCTGTATGCAATCAACCGAATCTCAATGTAAAAGGATACGTGAAACGGCGAAAAAAGATTTTGTTCTTTTATCAATGTTTTAACGAAGGTGAGAACACATTCTGCTTCATGAACAATCTTCCGAGTACTAAAAGCTGTATACTTGTGTCTGCCAATTAACGTACGTTAGGTTCTTGCGTGCACAACACATATTTATGATAAGTTGGCAAATATTTCATCTATTATTATCTAATAACACAATAATATTTGAACGTTCTTAGTTAGTTATAAGGTAACATCACCGTTATCAATCAGTTCGATAATATTTTAGGTATTTTTTTATTTATTTCAAAACCAAAACGTTATCAGCTCAGCGCAAGACTTTGATTGATAAAATTAATACTCCATAAGTTACAGGTTATAGTTCGATGACAATACTTCACATCAGAAATTCAAGTAAATATTAGCAACCGTATAAAAATCTTGCATGAGTGGCATTAGGTACAAGTATTTTAAATTAAATTATCTAATCCTCGGAAACTAACGTCCAATAAATTAAATTAATGTTTCATCTCATGGACCATCAGATTTACAAAAATTTGTGGTGATTTTAACAGGATTCAGTTGATATTTAAAAACACACTTAATGAATATCCGATGTGACATGAATTATTTTTTAAGCGTCACACCCGCTCGCGGCGGCTGGCAGAGAATATTGTGGATATAGATTCGAAGGCGTTTATATAAGGTCATTTGCATTTCAATATTTCTGACAGTTATTCTACAAATTTTAAATAAAAATTAAACAAAAGGTCCTACACGCTAGAAGTTAAATTCCAAATGTGGGTGGATGAAAACCAAGGATTTCTTAAAAATGAGTTTGGAAAAGTTGCCGTGACATCATATGTATTTTGGCCAACTAACAAACCCCCTTGAAACATCTCTTGAAATTGCTTCTTAGAAATAAGTAAAAAGACTCATGTCTAATAGAATAAATTTAGAGAAATAGAGGACATTTCCTCAAATGAGGGATTACCCTGGACATTCTCCCAGACGCCTTGAAGGGTGCATAGCTTAAGGTCAGAAGGTACAATTCGAACAGAGGGCACCGCATTCAAAGCTACGAATTCCCCAGCCTTTGCAAAAGGACAACATCGACACTGGGAAGGTTAAATTTCTAATAAAATGCTGTACACAAAGGAAACCAGTACCAATAAGAGAGACGCTTCGGAAAAGAGAGAGAAGCCCCGAAGTCTAGTCTCATTTCGTCGGCAGCCGCGGCCACAAATGCCGTGGAGGGACGCCCTTAATCGTCCGCACGCTCAGTGCGTGCGGATCCTCTCTCCATATGCCCGGATCGAGGTTTAATGGTCGCATAAGGGCTTCTTGACGGTCCGCGACCCTACCCTGCTACTAAAGCGCTCGTTCCATGAATCCACGAAAGGGGGCATTACGAGGAAATCACGGAAAGAGGGACGGCGAGGAGGTGAGAAGATTGATCATGAATGAAACATGGGGACAATTTAAAACCAAAAATACATAAGGAGAATAATCAGTCGTCACAGAGCACTCCTTAGAATACGTGGGACTATGGGTCGTCAAAGAGAATTAAGAAACAATATAACTGATAAGGGGAGGAAGATAAGAAAGACGAACTATTTGAAGAGGATGAATTTGGGCGTAGTGAACGTGAATGGGAATAGAGTTGAAAATTTTCCTAGTACGAGTGAGAAACCAGCTTACCAGTGTAAGCTATGTCATAACCAAGAGCATAAGCGCATAATTTAAGACATCAAACTCAAATAAAAGTACAACATTGATCTCATTCAAGTAAGGAAAATCTGGAGAGATTTTCTCAGTAACGATTTACCTACAATGAATAAAATTCGGAAAAACTTTAACTTATTTTTTAAATAAACCGATATTCATGAAAAACTTTTATGCACGATGTTTTGGCGACTACATTCTAGAGTACTTAAATGTCGCAAATAAAACGGGTCAGACTTCTCAAAGTAGCTACGTCTCAACAGACGGGATTCGGGAAAATGTAATGAGAGGGTAAGCGTGCGTTGTCACTCAGCTTTAGTAGGCCACATTTGATATACACAGTAAATATTTGGGATCCATAGCATAAAACGTTATTGCATGATTGGAAATAGTTAAGAGAAGATCTGCTAGATTTCCAAAACCAATTACCATGAGAATAGTGTAAGAATAATGTAAGACTAGCGTAATAATAGAGTAAGACTATTATGTTTAATGAATTCCTTTGGAAGAGTGCAAGGCATTACATATAGCAATGAATACAAATTACCCAAAGCCGTACTCTTGGGGGCACTAGTTAGGGGACACGGGGGAGGGTGCAAAGAATAAGGATAACAAAACTGCACACACTCTCTCACTCCGGTATTTGCAGTGCAAATTGACCGTTGCAAGTCACAAACACACACGCACTAAGGGTTTACGGGGGAAAAAACCCCTCGCCAGGGACCACACACTCAGACAAGGCAAACAAAACCACACGCACTCCTTCACTCCGGTATATGCAGTACAAATTGACCGTCGCAAGTCGCAGACACACACGCACTCAGGGTTTACGGGGAATTTAACCCAACGGCAGGGATTTTTTAATATTACATATAGGCTTTTAGAAAGGTGGCGGACGCCTGAGTTTTCTTGCGACACCGAAGAAATTATTATGGCTCCAAATTATATCGGTATATTTGACCACCGAGATTAAATAAGGGAGATAAGACACCGTCGCCGACAGAAACCAGTACTCTTGTCTTCACTCGCAAGACGAAACAATAACAAAATCAATCAAACATGTTTACTTATATGAGTAGATAAAAATTAAATGATTAAGCCAAACATCAATTAATCTATGCATCTACAATTTACACGAGTAGGAGCTCTAGCGTACATGAGCAAATATGTATTCAAATGCATGTATAGACTACCACTTGTACGAATCCCTCCTACGGCCGGTGCCCTAACACCTTCCGCCACACGCCTTGAAGCAGAATACTTTGTCGATGCAGATAACCAAATAAGGTAAAATTGCATAGAGAGTGTGAAACTTGAAAGACAGGATACGTACTAAGAATCTGGATCCAAATTGACTTTACTCGAGACTTTGAACATTTAACGCAGCTCACGAACTGACAATGCATACGTTCAGAGCGATGAAAGAAAACAAAACAAAAAGAATCTAATTTCTAGAGAACAAAGAGAGGGGATAGAAGAAGCGACAATGTAATGATGGGGCGGTCGCAAGGAAAAGACGGAGCAAATGCGATTTCGCGTCGGTGACCCCAAGTCCGCACGGACAACGGTCGCATTAGAGGTATGGAGTTAATTCGACCCGAGGCAGATGAATTCCAGCTGCTCGCGCGGCGAGATAAGATGTTTCGAGAGAGACAGCGAGAGAACCATGGAGTGGGAGACACGGAGGAAAGAAAGAGGCTAGACATCTAGCCTCACTTAAACATACGCAAAAATCATCGTGAGGTTGCGACAGGTATGCTAACAAATACAATAAAACTAACTTCCAGTTAAAAAGAATGAAGTGAACAGATGTGGTGTATACTATATATTGAAACGCGTATTTTTGAAAAGGGTTAAGAACGGACAGGTAGGCTATGTGAAATGGGAGAATTTGATGCTACATTTAAAATGGCGGAGATGACTCCTCCATCATTGCACTAAAAATGGAAGGGGTCACCTACATTGCATCGCAATTCATTCATCAAGGAAAACAAGGACGTTGCATATGAAGGTATTTCCTAGGTAATGGGATGAATTATTGGCGAGTAATCGCCATACACCTTTTGAAAAATCACTCCCATATCCTTGCCCGGAAAGGAATTCTTAAACAATTTTGAAACATATACATATTTCCTTATTACTAATTTGTAGGGGTTTTGTCGGAGTACGTTGTAGGGGCACAAGTACCACGATTCCGAGATATATGTAAGATTCTTGTCTTGGACAGCGGTAATAGTTGTAGTCTTTGGGGGATGCGACCAACAACTAACATCATTTGCCCTCGTAGGGCCCCATGTGCACTTTGAGAGAGATAGGATTTTCAAGGTAATAGGGTAAGGCTGGAGAGAAACTCCAAGAGTCATCATTAACCAACTCTTAACGCAAGGAGCCAATGGGTACATGTCCCATCCATCGGACGGCGTACTCCACTTCCCTAGGTAATGGTACCAAGAATTCATGCACTAAGTAGTGAAGTTAGTACATTTACAGCTCGAATCTCAGCTATTGAAATACCAGCACATCATGCAACCATTATGACCTAAGCCAAAATTGATATCGCTTCGACAATTACTGTCAACGAACTAATGTGCCGGTACACAACACGAGACCACGTCGAAAATTTTATTTCGATCAAAAACATTCGAGAAACATCGATAATCCACAGGAGTCAAGATCGCAATAAAAGACAAATAAACCAAAAGATAACAAACAGTCAGGGAAGACAAAAAAAATAGCCAAGGCCTCTTTGATGAATTGCAAGAACTTCGCAAGTCTGCGATTGATGGTTAGTTTAAATTGCGCTTAGTCATAATACACCGTTGCCAAGTCAACTTGTGCAGCTTGCACTTTAACCAAAAAAAAAGTGCGACCAGCATTTTTGCGACGGAAGGGTAAAAAAAAATAACGCGGCGTCAGCAATAAAGCAGGGAGAAAGACTCGCAAAAACCTGATTATATTCGTCGCCGGGAACAAGACTATTTGCAACGCCAATGCCTGGTGCGGAATCTTGAAGAGTCATGAGAATTAGCTATGCCGCTCAAGAAACGGCGTGAAAAGCGGACGAGAAGCCATTACTCAAAAGGTTTTCTATATGCTTTTCAGTCCGATTATAACTCATGACTCCGGGATGAGATTGCAAAGGACGCCGGAATGCTCTGTCTAAGAATGCGAGAAACCTTAGAAAAATGCGTTGGTGCGATTTAAATGGAAACGGAGGAACATAAGGCAGCAGAGAAAGCAATTCGAAAGTGCTTGCTATGTAGAGAGCGTAGAAAGAAGACTTCCTATCGAAGTTCTCTGTTTGATAGGTCCTCTGCTCGCCTCCTTCCAAAGAGGTTGCCATTCGATGAAAAAGAAGAGAAAGTGATCCAATAGATGACTCTACGGAAGTAAATATGGATGATAATATGTATTTAGTAAATGGTCATTTTAGCACTTTTGCTAGCACTTGCTCTCCTTTTCTCCAATAAATTGTAATATCAAACTTTCAAAATATTTCACCCGTTTTCCGTTGTTTACATTTTCCCAGTAGAATACTGCCATATCCGAGGAATGAATAGACAGGTACCAGTTATAACAGACGTTAGTTGAATAATAACGTAGTCAGAAACCACAACCGAATCGGCCGTTGTGTAATAGTTGGTAATATGATGCCAGTAAGACAAGTTCCGAAGTACCTTAATGGCAACTAAGTTTTATAACCTAGTTTCTAATATCAATGCATGGGTTGGGTTTTTTGATCAAGAGCACTGATCGTACATATTTTTCTCAAAATGATGACTCATTCATCATAGGGTATTCAACAAGGGTCATAACTGTACAAAAAATGTATCGCCATTCACAAAATACGGAGTAACTCACCCCGCTAGGAAATCGAAAATTCTTGACATCAGTATAAAATGCCAAAATATATTAGCTCTGTAAAACGCGTACTTTTAACGAAGTGATCGCATCTGCTCCCAGTACATCGCAGCGGACGACGAACGCCAGGTGAAAAGAAAAGAGCAAACGTTTAAAGGCCTCCTCACACTGAACGTTTTTTGAGTGAAGGTCCTTCACAAAAGAAATCTGCGGCGGAAAGAGAAGCTCTCAACTTTATGAAGTGTTGAATTGGTCGCAGAACATAAACTTACTCGTGGATTTTTATCTAAATTATTTCCGTCGCTTGTTGCATCGCAATTAAGTTGTCAGGACAAACAGGTTTTTTTCCTGCCCGAGTTGAGCCGCGGCCATAAGAACGGGTTTGCTAAGTAAGGCCGACACAATCTTCCATTTATAAAAGACTTCGACACTTTGTCATCTCATTCTTCCTTTTGATCCAACTACCTAATTAGAAAGAGACCCCAATTGCGCCCCAAGAAAGAGCTGAGAGTGTACCTATGGGGTTATGAAGCTAACGACACCCACTCCGATTACGGATTTGGTTTTCAGTTGACGACCTCGCAAGAATTTGTCATGAATAACCTCCCAAGGAATATGGAGAAAAGAGCGAGTTTAATAAAGCTACCAACGCTATTCGTGAATTATGCATAGGGTAGATCTAATACGATAACGGAACATGTAACGATGACGAGAAAAGTAATGATAATGAAAATATACTATGGCCCTTAAATCAATTAGTAGACAGGAAATAATGTAAGACGATTGAGACGTCTTGATAACCGAGGATATCAAGACCATCATCATGTTCGGACGAATAACACATGTCCCAGTCTATAAACATACGAGTGCTCCTACCTCAACAATTGCGCTCGTATATTCTCAAGTTGAAAACTTGAATATAATGCTCTACGGGAGGAGGGATTAGGTGACGTAAAGTGACACTGCCCTGAAGACGATTAGCGAATCGTTCGTCGAAAGATCGGAGAACCTAATCTGGAGGAAAACCCGGAAAGATTTCATTAATACCATTCGCCGGGAAGGAATTAGAATGTCTTCCCAATTATAAACTTCCCAACTTCTGGTCCTTTGAGAGAATTCATTTTCATTTCAGAATGTTAAGCCATGGAAACCTACACAAGCGAGAACAGGAAAAAAATATCAGTTTCATTCATATATCTAAAACAAAGCCCACGAAAACTGGTCAAGTCTTTTAGTGTCACTTTCATTTTTCTCCGGATTAAGTGACCACAGGTCGAGGCGCCACAGTGGCGGCGAGGTGACCAGAATGCGGAGGGATAAGTAAGGGTTTGATCAAGTTGAAGGAGAATAGCAAGTGGGAACATTAATAGGGCAATGGAGCAGCCGAGAATGGCTGCGGTGAGGAGGAAGGGGAACTTCAGGGTTCGCCGCGAAGAAGCACACTGATGGAACATGCAATGGGGCGTGGAATTGGGTAGGGTGTGGGCGTCGGGGGAAGGGATCTTGAGGAGGGATCCTTCAGCGGCGAGGGATCCAGAGGATAGAGGGGTTTTGGTTGCAAGGCATCTTGGAAGAGGCTTAAAAAGTGTCCACCATTGTCGGGAGGGGATAATACGAAGGAGAAGGAGGAGGTTTCCGGAGGATGGGAATCACATAGCTCCCTCGTTTGGGGAGGGGGGAAATTAATAGGAGGGAGGGGGGCAGTGTGAGAGAGTAGGAAGGCGAGGGTGGCTGATGTCTCTGTTTCGGGGGTGGAGTAGGAGGAGGGAGGGAGGGAGGGAGGGAGGGATTGATGCCCTGTGAACTTGGGAGAAGGAAAGAAATGAAAGGGGGAGTGGTCGTGATACTTGGTGGCAAGAGGAGGTTAAATGGGAGGACGGATGAAGTGAGACTGACTGGAAAAGAGGGATAATATGGGAAGGGTGAGAGTAGGGGGAGTGCGGGGTGCCGAGAAAGAAAATGGGGAGATAAGGCGAGAAGGGAAGGGGGTGGAGCGAGACGTGTACAGATGGAAGCAAGGCGATAGAGTGAGGGAAGCGGAAGGGAGAGAAATGAGCGAGCGATATAAAAAAGGAAGGAAAAATAAAAGACAAGAGCACAATATGGAGGCGTTGCCTTGCGCGCCTCTAAGGATAAGATTGATTGATTATTTGGTCTTGACACGCTTTTTCCCCCGCGGGGTATTAAGACCATTGTATCATTGAGCGTGAGAAATACATGCTCCGAGTGTGCGACATCTACAACGAGTATTTCAGTACAAATCCAAGTGCAGAACGCGGATACGACAATGATAGACAACATGACATGAAGTACAAACAACATTCCCTAGATTAAATTTTTTTTTCCTTCAGCTACTGGAGGAGAGACTGTCACACAAAGGATGTAACGGAAACAGCAAAAGGAAAGAACATCACCTACGCGCCTTCCTTCGTAAACCCACAGCTTTATCCATCGTTTTTTTTTAATCATAGGCGACAGACCCACGGAAGATATAAAGCGTTGTCTTTTGGAGAATGTGAGCGTTAGACGGACTACTGACTGCCACCACAGTAATCCTACACCATACAGGCTTGAGGTGGCAGGTTCAACACATGATAAAAAAAGACAATTTACGATAATTCGTTTTTATTCCCAAAGAAGTTGGTGTTACCTCATTCTTGACAATTTCTTTGCCACGGACTTTGCCATGCGGGAAACGTTAAATCCTCTGTCTTGGGATAATACCTAGTCATGGATAGGACGCCAAATAGAAGTTTCAAAGAGCATTTGGTTTCTTCATGGCGTATTTTCGTATTTCATCTATAAGAAATGATCAAAGATCGTCGATTTGAGCTCTTTTTTTCAGTGTTGGTTAGCGAGCATCTAAACCTATAGAAAGGTATACCAGGGGTGCATGGTAATGGTGAGAATACATTTTATACATGCATTCCAGTTGGGAGACTCCCGTAAAAGCATAAAGACACTTGACCTGGTATCAAGTCTGTTTCTGGCTAAAACTTCAAATGCATGAAGTTACCACCTAATGAGTCAAACTTACGCTTACTATCCCGACAATCACGAAAACAGGATGGCTATGTAATACGCCTAAATGGTGTTTCCTAGAAGTGTTTTGTCACAAACAACCAATGATAAATAAGGATAAAAAAATCTTGAGTAGCATTCAATTTAAGCGCGATTAAGAATTAATTTCGCGATAATACATTACATGTAAATAAATCTATTGTTCAATATATGTATACTTCATCCGCCGAGGTTCCTTCATTTATAGTAGCTCATTTCATTTTTTTGTCTATTTCATACGCCTACAACACCTAGAGACTCCTTGCAGAACTTTAGCTACCTGCCGAATAACCACGGTAATTTCTGGTCTAATGAACAATTTGAGTTATTTTTTACACAGAAATAAATCCTTCAAGGGTCACAATACAAATCTGTCGAGGATTAGAGAAACAAACTGTTTAAGTTCACTATTTAGTTTTTCGTTATGACGGTTTTAAGCGCCGCTGAGTATTTCAACTTGTTCCGAACGAATCAACTTTTTTGAGATTAAAATGTTGGCCCAACGACTGATTAGGTTCTGTAACTAATTTAACATAAAAGTACACACAATTGTTCGAATCTCCATTCCACGTGAAACTGTTCACTATACAGTAAATCATGTAATGTACACAGAGAAGTTCTAAATTTTTACACCAAACCCAGAACACCTTATTACTTGAATACTCTTTTGTACGCTTGAAAATATCTGTCTAAAATATTAGCTACTAATCTTTATACAACTTGACACGTCGTAAAAAACGCATTCATCTACCTTGGATTGGTTACTGCTTGATTTTTCAACTAGAGGAACATACACCGTCACCGATAGAGACGCCTGGAGGTGGCACATGGACAACAGATTCAAAATTGTTCTTTTATTTACATTTTACCCCGACAATAATAATATTGGTACAGACAAACAATTCGCTACGTGAGGTTTGGTTAGGTGCTCCAAGGGGTAATTCGAACCAGAAAGATTGGGAAACAGGGTTAGAGGTTTGAGAATACGACTACAACTACGTCAAACCCTGCAAACATCCCAGGAAGGATGTGGGGGAGATTATTGACTTTATATCAAACCTAATCAAGCATAGGTATCGTCTATTGGTAATACGCGGTGCATCTGACTCGCAAACACTATCGATGCACGTAACACAGGAATCTTATGATCAACGGTACTAAATGGTATTCAGTGGTGGGCAGAGAGAGCCGAGGAAAACCGAAAACGGGACAACTTCCTCCGTTTCCCCAAGCGTGTCGCCAGAGCCACGTGCCGATCTCTAAAGGATGAGATCCCTTTTCTCCCTCCACACCCTTGCGCTACCTCTTACCCACAGCCAACAAGGGGAGATATATGTCCGAGATCGACACTTAAAAAAAAAGAAATATCTACCCCATCACCCGGCACAAACCCCAGATTCTGAAGGAATATGTATATATTATGCAGTGCTCTTTCCAACCCTCTCCAAAAACCCACAATTTTCTACATCCGTCAATCTCCTCCGTCGCATCACGAAAAATACACACCAACCCCCCCCCCTCTCACAAACCGACCGAAAAACGCTGCGATTTTTGGTTTTCGAAGTCAAGCGTCCACGAAAATCAATAGTACTCCTGCGAATACAAAATTTCCAACGAAGCAAAACAATCGTTACCATGGTATACATATTCATCCGACTCCCTCTTGACAAGAGATCCAACGCAATAACGGAGCCACAAACCAAAACCCCTTCCCTTCCGTCCTACTCATCCCTGCACCCCTGCCCTTTCCTGCTCCCCGCTTTTTAAGCTCGCCTCCACACCCCCCTCTCCTCTTTTCCCCTCTCCTCCGTGGTACTCGAGAGAAAGGGTGAGACGTATTTTTGGCCCAGCTCTCGGGGACTAGAGATTTCAAGGTGGGGGATACAATAGCGGGGGGGGGGAGGTCCCCTGTTTGGGGAGAGGAGGAGGGGAACGGGAAATCGGTTAGGTGGAATTGTATTCGAGGGACTCGATGGCTCGGATGAAAGAGTCGTGTTTGTGCGTGTTGTGTTGTGTGTCCCGCGTAATGCAGGCGCCCGCCGCGCCGCTCTGCCCACTGCTCCCCAACCCGTGACCCCCTCTCCCCACTGCCCTTCCCCGCCTTCTACCGACAATGCCCCCCCCCCCCCTCCGGCCAGAACCGACACCGGCGTCCGCGGGAAAAACAGGATCGGAGAAGGAAGGCGGCGGCTATCGGAAGAGGACCGGGCTGGGCCCCGTGGCATTGGGAGTGAAGGGGGAAGGGAAGGGAATGGGGTAATTTTTCAGGGACGTACGCTAACAAATTTAGCGCCCAACAACCCTCATCCCTACCCCATCCACTGCACTCTCGCTTGGATCCCTTTCGGAGGAGTGACCGGTCCATTCGGACACGAGCGCACACACGTGCCCATGAGCAAGAGCGGAAATTTCGCGATCTGAGTATATAAACACTTTCGAATGCGTTGCTGGATCCGCGATGAGGAAGGAATGGGGAGGGGTGAGGGGGTATTGGATTGGTGCAGGAGGGAAGATTGACTGGACGGTGAAGGTGGAGAGGAAACAATAAAAAATATAATTATTAATAATTTCCTCCACTCTCTTTGATTGCTCAAAACCATTCTACGTTTCGGTCTGATTGAGAAACTTCGGTGTCCTAACCATCTCATGATGGGTTTTTGCCGATGACAGGCCATCCAAACTCTAGGGGGAGCTCTTTCATAATAAATTGGGAGGCCGACTCAGAATGAAAACGTCCATTAACTATAAAATAAAGTACAATATATATATATATATATATATATATATATATATAATCCCGGAAATGCTCGGGATCTGGCGCTATCGTTCAAATTTAGCCATTACCGAAGTCCAAGAAGATACTATATTCACGTACCCCAGTCGTCCTTCAACTTATTATTATTATTAGGTAATCTACCGGTACTTATGAAGAAAAAATTAATGTCACTAACTTCTAAGCTAAAAGCTTACCGAAAGTGACACGAGACGGTAAAAATATTATTCTTAAAAAGTTCTAAGAAACTGCGCGGGATGTCGCAGCAGTAAATTATAACGGAGTCGCCCGGTAATGTGCATTACAGCGCAACAATAGAGGGTAAGAGGATGTCTCGGTAGATTCAAAGGATCTGGGTTCGACTGTCGTTCAAGGCAAATGATTTTTAAACTTTGAAATTGTTGTATTGTAATTATTTAATCAATTTATTAAAATTATTTTCAAATTGATGGTGTATTTAGGAAGCAATGTCGGGTCGTAATTAATTCTGGCATGAGATTACACACTGTCACAAAACTTTATGGCCAACCTTTCCACACGACTTTGATCATTAACATTCTTAGCATGGAGTTTGAGATGGGAGATTCTTTAGGAAAAACTAGCATTTGACTAGTAGAAGAGGGAATAATACTCCTCGAACATAAAAAGAAGAAGTAGGTAGTTCCTTGTTGAAGAGTAATTGTTTTTTCATACTATCTATTCGAGTACCCAAAAGTATTTAAGTGCGTTAAGGTTAACCCTTTCCTAAAGCACTAAGTTTTCCGAATTGAAATAAATTAACATTTCTAATATGCTTATTATTTACCCACTTCTTTAAATACGAGAGAGACCAGGAGCGAATATATTTTTGCCGGAATAATTTTAAGATATATTTTATACTCATGAATTAAACCATATAGTTTCCTGTACACTGACTTAATCGTCGGAAAAATCTGTATTTTTAGTTTTTACCGATGACAATCTAACAAGACGAAATAACGGAGGATCGGCGATGCTTTCTTGCTTACACCACAATCGGAGAAAAGATCGTCGACTAAATCAGGGCGACACGCATACTCCTTCGAAATTTCAGATAATTTTAGAGATAAATATCTACGATATACTGAAATAAGCAAGTTTCAAAAGTCACGGACGGATTTGGATGAAATTGTAATGCTTTCAGGTCCAAATTGAAGAGAATCTGAGATAATGACCGTAAAATGTGGAAATTAAATTTTATTAGATGGACTAACGAAAAATTAAATAAAGGAAAGCAGCTAACACTCCGTTAGTTCTCACGAGTTATCTGCGAGAAAAAAATCGATAAATAACGGAGGAGACCTGGAACCCGTGTTGCGCAAAGAACCTAAGCAAACACGTGCTATCAAATTACCATCTTTAAGGCTCAGTCACTTGTATTGACGACTCAATCTAACGGCGAACATGACTAAATTATTTATACAAATTAGTGCTCATGAAATCATCGCTGACGTACCGATTTACACCTATTCCGATTGAAAAATCTTTCCTGAAATATAGCATAAGTTTATCAGAGGTAAATTTTATTGGTTCTAACATTTAAGCAAATCTCTGTTTTGATTTTGTATACCTGGTGTGGAATCACCGCCAGCCACACACCCTACTGGTGGCTTGCAGGTTACCAAGAAGGTGTAGAAATTAAACTCTTGGAAAATAATTAACAAGGGAGTTTTCAGTATCTTTAAACAAGGTGAAAAATACCCGAGTTAATTAAAATGGCTAATGATATATTAAAAAATTTGAAAACATGTTCTAGATAATGACGCATTATGCATAGACTGAAGAAGTATGAAGAATGAGGAGTTTTAAGAATAAGCAGCGACGTACGTGTTACAATGAGCTGAAAGTGGAGCAGAAGTGGAACCGATGGAGACTCTTCAGGTGAATATGAGCAAGAATTTCTGAAGTGAAATATGCAAAATAAAAAAGGAATTAGGTAAAGGGAAGGATGAGTTTTATTTAGCAATATGACAGCAGGAGAGGAGTACGATACGATCAATTTAATGTCATACTATATGCTATGAAGGAATTATAACCATAATATGTTGCCTGGAGAGATAAAGGAGCAGTAATTCTTAAAAAAAAATGTCGCTCTTAAATAAAATGCGTTGCGCATCGTTTGAGAGAAATGAATAGGCGTGAATTTAGGCATGCATGTGCATAACTACGAGTGTTTTTATACATACCTAATATTATTTCAAATTGAAATGTGAACCTACATTCTTACACGCATAGAAGTTTGCTAGCACACCACCTCCCCTTTCGGCGGATAGCCGAGAATTGCGTAAATGAGCTTAGAAAAAATATGCCCACACGTCGTGGATTTCGGGCGATTGTTCTAACTTATGAAGTAGATGACCTAAACGAAAGCAACGCAAAATATAGGAGCATGTTTAAGGTTACATCTTTGAACCGCACAATAGATTTTGTAAAACAAATGAATATCACGAAAGAATTTTTAAAAACGAAAACGCCAAAACGAGGAGCGCGTTTTAAAATACTTTAGTTTCAAATGAGATAAAAGCAAAAACATACGAAACTCATCGCAGTTACTTTCTTTACGACTAAAAATGCATTCAAAAGCAATTATTCGCTATTTTTGGAGCACAAGCATATATTCTTTATTATTTTTTTGCAGATGGCAGGTAATAGCCATGGGAGACTCGCGGGAATATTAAACTGTATTCATATAACTAGAATTGAACTCCGTGACCGTACGAAGAATTGAAAAAGTGGCGTGTTTCAATAAAATCGTAGGCACTGTCAGGTACCTTTCTTGCCACTTCAGCCTCTGGAGAAGAAAACGCCTACATCCGGGTGGAAGAAACAAAACTGAATACTTACGAAGAAGTCACCGCAGAAGGAAATAGAAATAATGGTAAGAAAAGGAAGGGAGAGTGTTAGGCATCGCAAGGGCCAATATCAGAAACATGCGAAAGGACTCAGCGTGGCTATTCGAAACCCCTGGATTTTCACCGAAAAAGCTTGTAGATGGAAAAGGGGAGAGCTTTCCCGCAGGCCATTGCGGGAGCTGGCGCCGACAGGGACGCTGGCGGTGCCGTTTCGCCGGCAACGACGGCCGGTCTCGCCGGGAGATGGTCGCGGTAGAAGCGGGGTCGAAGTTCTGGCCGCCCAACGGCAAAGGGTGATTGGAGGGGGGAAGTGGGTGAAGGACGTTGGCCCCCTTATCGCACATCGCCACCAGTCGTAAAATGGAAGCTATAGCGTCACACTACTTTAATTCATGCATAAATGCAGAGTTTTGAAATAAAGTGGAAAGGAGCAAATGATTACTCGAAGAAAGAATGGCAATGGGGTTAAACGGTTAAGAGTTTGTGAGAATTAAGTAACTTACGGAATATTCCCTGAATACTTGATCTCTTCATTCTCCTGTCTACCCAATTGCAGGTATTAACATTTCCACAGTAAATATATATATATATATATATATATGTGTGTGTGTGTGTGTGTATTTATTTATTTATATATATATTTATTTATATATATATATATATATGTATGTATTAGCGGGTCGTGGTGGTCTAGTGGGTAGAGCGTTGGACTACTGACCGGAGGGTCCCGGGTTCGATTCCCAGGCAAGGCACTTTGGGCACCTGGAGCTCCACCCAAGCTAGTTGATTTTTCGGGTACCAGGTCTTCCTGGGAAACCATAACCGGCACAGGGAAAGGAACTGGCCCCCCTACCCTGATGTTTGAGTATTCACACGCCGTATAGGGCTTGGTACATGGGTGAGCTCTACCATCACCTACTAAACCGACCTTCGGGTTGATTACTGTGTTTATGGTTTTTATATATGTATTACTTCACACATAGAAATAGATATAAGGAAAGGGGATAGGAAAACACATAAAAGTCGAACACAGGATAGGTGGGCAAGGCGGATTTGAGCAGATCACAAATATAAAAATATTTCCTTATATACATATACTTATATTGCTATTGAAAACTTGAGGAGAGGCAGACACATGTCTGAATTATGTTGCCCCTAATTTTATAAACGAGTAAAATGGCCGTACTGAACACTGATATCCCTATTTTATATGAAAATGAAGTAGCTAATGATGTAAAGTTTCCAAAAAGAGTGGGGGGAGCGTTTGTTATGTCAAAACATCTTACTCTCTTATGACCCATGCGCCAAATTCTGCTCACGGTGTGTAAGAGTACCTCTTGAAATAAACATTGGAAAAATGCTGTAACGCAAAAATTTCCATAGACGGAATATAAATTGTGTGCCCTATTTTGAATTTAGGTTAGCATACATTGCCGTCACAGGAAAAACAACACAGAAAAGACATAATAGTTTCGAAGCGAGCGGGTGAAAAGTAATGCACGAACTTTAAGGGACAAACTATTTTTTTAATCCCATGTTCACCCCAAGATTCAAAATGAGATCTAATACAGAATTTGTTTATCGTAACGCAACGCAGTACATTTTTTTTAAAACCTAGGAACTACGACTTATTTTTCCTTAAGGCCATCCAGTGTAATAAAAGGTTAAAATATTTGTTCGAAAATCGAAAGACTCTTCAGAAAATTTCGCTATTCCATTGAAATAATCGTTGGAACATACGAAATGGGGTTCGTAATGTATACCATTACGACGAATGATCACAAAAATATTATGTTAATGTAATTCTACTTAATATTATTGCATAAATATGTTAATAATTGAAACTAGTACGCACTTGCACATAAACATTAATGGGATAGGCAACTATGCTATCAAATGAAAATAGTATTTGTTTTTTCCCCAAATGAAATTCATACGATTTGAATGAAGAATCCCATTTGCCCAGAGGAACAACATAATTTAGAATAAATGCTCTCATTTAAAAGATAAAACTTTAATAACTGCCAAACTGCATTTGAAAATATACTAATTTTTCCGATATTACAGTTTCACAAAAATAGCGCCAATACTTTACTCTATGAAACATCTAACGACCTATTGGAATGAAACTTTGTCATATAGGACTCTCGGGAAAAAAGTCTAGGTTCTGACATCCTCATTCAGGCGTTAAGAATTCTTTCGAGGTGAAAATTAGCAGATGTAACTAGTGCTCCGATTACACAGAATCCATACAACACATACGGAAACCCAGAGCAAGGCTGTCGACCCCGAAAAGCAACCATCAGCTGTTACGAAACCAGATGGAAACCTCTTTATTTCCTTGCACTCGAGTGTAAACCTAGTAAATGTTTCCCTCTCTCACAGCTTTCAAAAAACGACTGCAAACGCCAGAGGAAGGAAACTCGGCCGTCCCTCAAGGAAAATTCTTCTATTGGCGGAAAATTTTAGCGCTGTAGAGTTATATCTCGAAGGAGGATCATTGAGATGGCAAGTGCGGCGTCAATACGTGTAAAAGCAAAAGCATAGTGAGACTGATGTCAACACATGACAATAGGCAGGAGAACCACATACCCATCAAATGAAGAAGCAGTAACAGTAATTATTGTTACTGTTATAATCAACCCGAGGGAGGGTTTGTTTTATTACGGAAGGCAGAGCTCACATGGTACTAAGCCCAACCACACTAAAAAAATATGATGGCATTGTTCTTAGCATTTTTTTTAATTCTCGAATTAGCAGTTTTCTGGGCTGGCGTTATACGTAAGTCTCGAAATAAAGGGAATTAGAAAACAAGACCGTAATTCACAAAGCATGTAAGGGAATGATGGAGTAGGCAAATGTTCAACTTTCGTCAAGAAATTCTTTCCATTAGAGTATCATCAAAGTATGAGCTAAGTGCATATGAAAAGATACCAGAAGAAAAACAATACTCAATGCATAATAAAGGCATAAATGCGATATAAATATCAAAAATTAATATCCAGATTCATTGTCTAGTTAAGATAAACATGATTTGATAACTTATCGTACACGTTTCTCGGATCTGTGACCACTTCCATTGGTCAAATGCTTGATTGTCTGGCGTGTCATGCATTTGTGGAAAGAGGTTTTCAATATGAACCGAAGTTGCGTCAAGACCGCATGGACAACGAACCCAAATTTTTGGCCCAAGCGGGCATAGATAAATTTTATCCACTTAATATTTTCCTCCAGGTACTACGGCATACCGGGTAGGATCTTGCAGCTGGCACGGAGATTATTTTCATTAAAATTCTAGACACACCTTGCAGCAACGAAAAACGAAACGAATGGCAAAGCAAATCATACTTACGCAAACGGAAAAAATCGATCACTTTGAAAATTGTATGAATATATATAAAAATATAATTATAACGGATTTGCTATTGAATATTTACGGACAAACGTTCTTTAATGTAAATTATTGAAGACAGAAGATTGACATGAGTTGCAATTACCGCATTAAACGTCACGCAAATAATTTCAATTCAATTTTCAATCGATTCACTGATTATTAAAAATAAATGATTGACTCCGTTGTCACGAAAAATAACAGAAGTAATGCAATAAATAATTAGACTCTACACACAATAGCGGGGACCATAAAAATAAATAATCCTCTCCATGTGCTAATTTTCCCGCATTCTAACGCCACTACTGTCCCTCCAAATCCCAATCCCAGCGCTAGGAAAACTGCCTGCCGCGAACATAAGCCTAGTTTAAAGCCAACAACTAATGACGTCACGGAATAGCCCGGCCGTTCGCCTTGCGTAAAAGTCAACGCCACATCACACACATACATATCCTTCCGCATAGAGCCGCCGCACTATCCATCACGCGCTACTCCTTTGAAATGGAAGCACCTACTTATGTTTTACAGTATTGATCGAAGTATGCGGTAGACTTGGCAACGTAGCACATGACGAAGCACAATTTAAACAAATCGCTCCACCACCCCTTTCTGTCCGCATCTACCCGTATCTCCCCCCTTTTCCTCCCCCCGCCCCTTCGCCATCTCTTAGGCCTCCACACCACCACCCCCCACTCCCCCGACTCATAACGCCTCCCACTTCACCCCTCCTACCCCACCACTCCTTTCTCATACAACAGCTACCCATGACAGCGGCGTATATTTCATACGGGGAGTTGAGAAGAGAACCAAGATGTCTTCTCCCTTTTGCCGTCGTTGGAGGGGAGAGAGCGGGAAGGAAGAGGAGAGGAGTGTATTTCTCCCCTCCACCCCACACTTCTCTTCCCCACTTCCACGACTCCCCGCACACTTCTCCCCTTAACCACCCTTTAGAGTTATAACTCACGGGAAATGTAGACCAAGGGTAGAGGGCGAAACGGATGGCGAGAGATAGCGCACAAGGTGCCTCCGGCGGCAACGGACGCGGCAAAGATTTTTACTCCTTTTTCTCAAAGGAAAAAAATAAAGAAACGCAGCGGGAGGGATTCCTTCCACCCCCCGCTCTTCCCCACACAAGAGGAGTTTTCGTGGACCACGTGGGAGAGAGCAGTACGAGTTTCGGTCCAGAGATGGCAACACCGCACCGCGTCCTTTCCTTTATTGTTATTATTACTATTATTTCCCAAATTTCCCTTCTCCCTCCCCCCGAGCGAGGGAGCGGGGGGTCATACGACCTTCGGGTGAGGCAAAGGTGTCGGAGCCACTCCCTAACGTAAAGAGGTTTTTCGGCGGACCCCCGTAAATGTGAAGGATCATTAGAGGCGGCGGCGGCGGGCGGGTGGGAGGATGGCCGGTTTTCCACGTGAGGGCGAAAGAGAGAGTGTGAGGGGAGCGTATTGTAAGAGTGGTGGGGGGGGGAGAGGAGGACGGAGGAAGACGCGATCGTTTCCAGGACGACGGGAGAATTATATTCCGAGAACCTCGCGGGGGATTCGTGGGAAGGAACCAAAGGCGACGCGGGAATGCATGGAGTTCCGCGGGCGCGAAAAAGAAATCACAGTCGCCGGAGAGAAATGGGAGAGCCCCCCTCCCAAACGTCGTAAGATGATGTCTTCGTTTTCTCATTTAGATAACGTTCGGGACGAGAACTGGCTTCGGGTGACGACGATGCAGGGAGCAGAGAAACCAAATGCCTTCAATACCGCTGCATCCAAGCGCACTATGAAATGGATAGATAGGCATCTTCGGAGGTACAAAATTGGACGGGAGCAAAAGATACACCCTGCAATATTAACGGGGAAGAATTTAGTCGGGAAGCCGGAAAACGTAAAATCCACGTATCAGCGACCTTCATGCATCTCATGTGAAATAAATCTGTGTAAAAAAGTTACCCAAAAACGATTGAGAACTTTTCCGATAAATTTAACGGGTTTTGATTAATCTCTCTGTTCACGCAATTTCAGGACAGACAGACAAAAATTACACAAGCAAAGAAAAGGGCAGATCTGTTCTTATTTCACCAAGATTGAAACTTACATGCCATTTATTCAGTCGGGCATATCGTTTTTCTCCCAACAAATCCTGGTTTACTGCGTATATTTTCTGAATATGTCACTTGATACACAAGACTTTCCACTATCACATAAGCTAATCATATTCTTCGGAATGAAATAATGTAGCTTTGCTACAATTGTGATGTGTGAAGTAGTTGTTTTGAAATCTATGTAACTATGGAGTGATATTTCTGATTTGCCTTTCTCAATTTCATCTCAGTTGTATAACAATTCTATACCGATACATTAGTACCAAAAATCACTCCTGAAATCCTCCTATGAATTTGATCAATTTTTCAAAATTATTCTTGCTTTTCCTTCATCAAATTCCCAAAAGAGTTATCGTAATAATATACGAAACCTAAATATTTTTAATACATGATCGAAGTGCTTTGAATGAAAAGTTTCACAAAACAGATGGTAACCTCTACCTCTTGTCATTTCTCCTCAAATTAGCATTAACTGGCTAAAATATCTATGTTAGCACTGTTTAGATATAATTTAAATGGCGCTAAACATTCGATGAGGTCACCACGATCTTCCGAGTTCCGAGTTCAAAATACTTGTATGGTACTGGGCAAACTAAGAAAATCTCTAGGACTCTAACCAATCAGTTAAGAGGAAGTCGGTGGATAAAAAATAGTCCCAAAAGCACCAGCATATAATAGATTGTTTTTAAAGACAAAAAAAATTCAATGGTGGAATACAAAGAATGACCAAATTTAGGGTTCATTACCCGTAGAACATAAGGTCTGAATATAGAAAGGTATTCCACTAAATCGAGTCAAAGGAACCAAATACTGTTTCCGAGATCAATCGTTCCAGGAATAATAAATATCTGAAAATATACAATACTTTCCCTTCACTTGTCATATCCTTACATTGAAAACTTGCATGAATCAATAATTATTATTCAAATATAAATTTACGAGGAAACGTACTTCATCGTATCTTACGCTAATTAAGGCTACCGTAAAGAATTGAAAACGTATTCTCCGAATGTCGACGTACATATAGGCCCGCACACAATTAAGATTACGACGCATTTTGCACAAGACACAAATTGCTAATGAAATGCAAAACTATTTTTTCATGTTCGAAAATTAACTAAAGAATCTGTTCTTGCACGGATATTTTGAGTTAGTATCCCACAAAAGATTATCCAACAGAACACATCTTACTTATCTAATGCCACTGTACCACTAATCATCAAAATAAGATCATCACAAATATTATAAAACGGCCATCGAGAGTTTAAAAACACTTCATTTGGTCGGCCGATGAACTTCGGCTTAAACATAACTTTTTGACTATCTCTGAGCCAAACAGCATTGGATAAATTAGTACCTACGCAGTGCACACTTGAGCATAATACTATTCCTTGTATAATGGAGTATTTTCCATTTCCATTAAATCATATCCATTATCCATCATCTATATCCATTAAATATAACTTGTAATGGTGAGATTTAAGGACTTTTCCTCAGGTCACCAAATTACCCTTGGGTTAGGTCATCTGGTATGTCAAAGATTCTCTAACATTCAAACGATACTGGGGACTATAAAAAAAAACCTCAAGCACTTTTCACCACCAATATTCACGGAAGCCTATTCGCGTGCGAGGCGAGATTATCTTGCGCGTGCAAATAAAAGCCAACGAGCACGTGCAAGAGACACAAGACTTGGACTTTGATATTTTCACACGCCAATTTCCATCCTCTCATCCTTGTCCCTTCCATTCGACTAGAGAGTTCGCACAAAAGGAATGAAAAATAATGTATAGCGCTGCATTATCGCTAACTGCGAGCGAGACACAATGGCAGTTGGGACGGAAATAACAGAAAAGAATTGCTCGATAAACATTGACTCGGCCCGTTTTTTACCCAACGAAAGAAGAAAACACCCAGACTGCAACGTCAGCCAGAATGCGAAATGCTGGAAAAATATTTTTTAAATGAAAATGTAATAAAAAATTCGAGGAGGGTATTGGGGGGGGGAGGGAGGTGAGGAAGAAGGGAGAGGAGGAACTCAAAAAAGGACGGGTGGTGAAAAGGGTGGGCACGAGGTGTGTATCGGAGGGAGGAAAAAATAAATACGCACAACGACGGCATCCCCGACGAAATTCGCAGATCGACAAATTCAGTGCCGTTAATCATGCGGGGTATTCTACGTCGGGGAGGGCAAATACAATGAAAATTAAAAAAAAAAAAGAAATCATAAAGAATATCTATACGTACAAAAAGGCGCGCATACATGCGACAGCTAAACTAGGAAGGAAGGAAGTGTGAGGTATGATGAGGGTGAAGGAGAAGGAAGAAACGTAATCGGTGATAAATAAACAGGAATACGAGAACCGGATAGGCACACCTACAAGTATTTGCCATTTTTGTATATTCCTATTTTCGTCAGAACAGAGGAATATTAAATAAAGATAATTTACACTCGCTAGCAAACAAATTTATAAGAATTGAGAAGGCAAGAGAGACCGCGAAACAAGAGATGAGGCTAGGAATTAGGAAGGGCAACGGAAACAATTAAAAAATGACCTATCAAAAACAATGGCTATCGGAATATCAACATTATGATGGATCGGGGGAAGAAAGCAGGAGAGACTGGAGGGAGGCCAAGTAGGGTACTCCACAAACTAGGGATGAGGAAGAGAAGTGAGTTGGTCCGAGAGATTTATTTTTTTCGAATAACATTTTTTTTACAATTTTTACGCAAAGGCAGTGGGGGGAGGGGAAGGGGCATGAAGCAAGGGGGAGGCAGGGTTTAAAAATGAGGGGATGGCGCGGGGGCGTGAAGACGAGAAACGAAAAGGCGTAAGGGTCCCCACCCATCCCCCAGTGCCTACCTTTTCCCCCATTTATTCAACTCGCTAATGTTTTATGGAAAATATAAACGTTAGTGGAGAGGGTTGGGGGCGAGACAAGCAGGGAGTAAATGGGAATGGGGAGGAAAATGAGGGCGACACGGGTGAAGAATACACAAAGGGAAGCCGTAGAAACAGAGAGAGGAATGCCGAAACGCTAAAAATATACAAACTCTGCTTTCGAAAGGGAAGGCGGTAGAATGTGTATTCACTAGTCGCACTCTAAATGCTGGAATGTTCTGGATTTATCATACAAATAACAGTAAAGCCTTAAGTGTCTATTTATAGTCATTTTATTTAAGGGGAATAATTACGGAATGGGAAGGAAAAAATATTTTTTAGAGTACAAGAAAATAGGCAATGAATTTAACTCCAGCAAAAACACCTGAGCCATTAATAATTGAATAAATTGAGTATTCGAATGAATTTTATGACAATATGGCAACATTTAACGAGAGATGACTTTTTTTCTTGGATTATTCGATCTGATGAAGTGATGCCGGTAAGAAAGGGACAAGTTTGAGTCTAGTCAAGCAGCAAGAAAGACTCCATCTAAGACGTCGACAGTGACCGATATCACTAAATAAAAATCAAGAGAACAAAGATAAGTATTGTTCAAACGATTACCACCGAAGTATAGCACAGCAGAGGGGATTTTCCTCTATAAAAGAATCAAAATCACAATCATGTGAACCTCAGTTTCACCACGATTGTGGTAGTGAATTACGCGTAAGTGGTGAATAATGAAATGGCATAGAAACGTAACACCAAACAGGACCGAGCTTAGAACTCACACATTCGTGGAGAAATATACAGAGACGTTTCAGTGCTGAAAATAGAGTGGCGGGGAAAATTGGAAGGTGAGCGATGGTAACCATTACTTCGCTAAGCTGCCAAAGATGAAAAGGGATTTTGTGCGAGGGAGGAAAGGGGTGCCTACAAAGTTAAAAAAAAAAATTATGGCGAGTACGAAGACAAGGGGAAGGAGGAAAACTGAGCACCTCTGGGAGGAGAGTGACCAAATATACGCCCAGCGCCATAACGAACTGTAACCGTCGCTTGGCATCGGAAGTTAGTGCGTGGAGGGGGTGTGCGCGGAAGCACTCGGGACGGGGAGACGGGGTGGTAGTGACGAGGTCGCAAGGGATTCGTGGAGAATGGGGGTGGAATATGGGAATGGGGGGATTGATATGCTGAAGCAGCACGAGTAAGGGATGGTCAGGGAGGAGAAGGGAGGGTGCGTGTGGGTTCGAGGGCGGTGGGGGGAGGGGATGAACGACAACGACGGAGAGGAAAGGGCAGGGGGGGGAGAGTCGGTTGAGACGACCGAAAACAAATGCGGGACGGAGTAAATGAAATAAAAAATTCGGGTAAACATCCCGTGGGCGTGACGATGCAGAGTTCGACGGCTCCAAATTGCATAAGTGGACTGTACGGCATGGAGACTGCCGGCACCCCCTCCTCCCCAAACCCTCTTTACCCCAGACTCCACCCGCCGACCTCCTACTCACTCTTCCTCAGCGTCGTTTGGGCACGGGGTGTGGCGGCGTGTGGGGGTGGAGTATGAGCCGTGAGTGGGGGGATAGGAAAAGTCTTCCCCACCTTCCCCGCCCTGGCTGGCGTCCGAAACTTCCATCGAAGAGGGTCATCAGGAAAAAAATTGGAGAGACAGCCTCTCTTCTGCCGCCAATACGACGACAATGCAAGGCGAATAAAATGCCCATTACCGCCATTTTTCACTGAAAGCCTTCCGAGTATTTGCATACATCCGCACTTGTAGTAGGGGAGAGGAATGAAATCATTAGAAAGAATAATGGTGGCTCCATCGCTAAAAACGCTAAATGAAATTTCCATTTTACATAAATAAAAACGAACCTGGGGATCTCTCGGAAATGATGGAACTTTCTTGTCGTCTTTTCCTTCGCGATCTGGCATGTTTAACGGAAAGATACATACATAAATTTTATAAGTGTCCCGCCAACGTTATTGGACTTAAACTAACTCAACGCCCGTGAACTTATGGTAATTGCAATTATCAGAAGGCAAGTAATATTTTTCACCGCTGCTTCCATTCAATGGGATTCTTTGTGGATTATACTGGAAACAATTCAGTTTGTATCGAGTTTAATTACATTAAAAATTTTTTTGTTACTACATATGTTTTACTTTCTCCTCTTTGAGTGGCTCCTTAACAATGTAAGACTTTTTGACTGCAAACCCTCATAGCTCCAATACTCCCACCTCAACGTAACTACTATGATCGCAGTATTCTTCAGTAAGTTTTTGATCCCTACTTGATTCTAATCCCTAGACCTCAGTTTAGATGTATTTCCATTTTTTTTAAACATTTTACTGTTTAGAGACATGGGTATGCAATAAATGTACATTCTGAGGACTAGAGGCGCTTTGAAATTGCCTTACACCGGGAGTAGGACCCTCTCAGTTATCCACTTCCCTCGATCCCGAAACACTTACGCTAAACGACCAGGATCACGGAAACTTATTCAAGGTTTACCATTTAAGTTTGTATGGACGTTTAACCTGTATTTCAAATCATTCACAAAACAGTACGTACGTTTATCTGGGTTGTATGTATAGTATGTCTCAACAACATATTTCATTTTGTGCAGACATTTCCTTATCTATCTCCCACTACGTTTTCTTTGCTACCGTCCTTTATTATCATTCCGTTGTCTTTATTTCCTCTCTTTCGTGCTCTCCAACAAACTGCTGCCTAAAATTTGCACGGTCCTCTCTCTCTCTCCCAAACAGAGTCATCGTTCCAGGTTTTATTATTTATTTAAATCGATGAGTTTTTATGGCGACGTGATCGGGAGGACGTGGGGGAGGACACGGGGGAAGGAGGAATATTTCGCGCCCACTATACTAAACCTTCCATGCCCACCTCGATCAAACCCACCCCCGCGTTACTCCCTTGGCAAAGGGAGTCGGGGGATATCCCCGGAAATGGTAAACTTACTTAGCTCTCACCGCCGCCGAAAATTTTTCAGATTTTCAAATCCATTACGAATAAGGCACAGTAAAATAATGAAACAAAAACGGGAAGGGAAAATGGTAGAAGGGATGAAGGAGTGGGGGTGGGGGGGGGTCGCGAATGGACATAGCAGAAAATGCGAGATATCTACGAAACGCGGCTACAGTTCGACGAGAATTCAAAAATAAAAGAAGAAAAAGGACAATAACGAAGCAGAAATATAAGGTTGCCATTTTTTTACCGTGGCAGAACGATCGAGGCATATAGGTATTTCGCACACGCGATCCAATTCTTTTAGGGGTGCGTTTGAGTGTGTGTATGTGTGTACGTATGTGAGCGAGTGTGTGTATTTGTAGCTCCTCAATTTGATAGGGACATGCTAAATTTTATCTGTCCGAGGCGAATTAAAAGTTCGGGCGATGCGGAATATTTGATCAAGGAGGAAAAGACATTTAAATACGCAGGAGGGGAACAAGGGATGAAAAAAATGTAAAACCCTTTAAAAAAGAGAGAGAGAGAGAACGATGATTTACTTCCTTGACGAGATTACAAATTATTAAATTCGATTCGAATTCTGTGAAAGCGCCGAAGTAATTGAAGACAATATTCCAGAGGCCAATCACGATTCTGAATATTTTCATATTTATTTTTAATTTACATGCTTTTAAAATATGAATGGATACCAAGTCCATGGTTACAAGTTTATGAACCTACGTTATAAAAAATGAGCACAAGGCATTGATCAAAAGCATGCTATAAAATTTCTCAGTCGATTGGCTAGTCACGTATGTTAGAAATATCTCGGGCGGTGTTAAAATTAAAGAAATTAATATTAATATAATTTAAAAGGCTCGCTCAGTACAACTAAATGACAATGCCGTTATTTTATTGAACAGATAAAAATACTGCTCGGGAGTATAGTGGCAATCTAGTGAGACTTCCTGCCGATGGGTTTTATGAAACAGCTGTTGTTAAGGAATTCAATCAAAAGCACTACAATAAATTTTATGGAAATACTCTGTAAGTTATATTCTTTGTACAATAAGAGAATATTTAATTCTATTGGCCCATACCTGTTTCAATGCGGCAACATAGCAAAGAAATACAGGCGTTTTGAGATACGGCCGAAGCTCTCAAAACATTAGCCAATAAGCATAAAAAAAATTATTCAAACACCGCTGTTAATGACGAAGTTATGCTAATTCATTTATTAGCAATTCTCAGAATATATTAAAATATAAACAAGTTTCATGGACATTGAAATATACAAATTCATCCTTTGCATTAAATCTGAGGTGAACACTTGAAGAAGAAGAAGAAACGCTTTGAATATCTAGAGACTGACATCACACCCAGGAGTGAACGTGACTTGTCGTATTTAAGAAATAAAAAAAAGCCGCACAAAGTCACAGTGGGCTCCTGAAAGGCAAGAACAGGAGTACCGCCAAATAAGCAAGAATATCCACCCCTCATCCCACGTTTGCCTTTGAAGAGGGAAAAAAGAGCTAATTTCTAGACCGCCTCGGTTAACTGTTTCTGTCAACAGAAAACGCTCCGCGCGACGCAACCGCGAGACCTTGAACCCGGACCATTTGCCACACCCTCACCAGAACTAATGTCCGAGAAAGGGGGAGAGAGATGAGAGTCCATTGTCGCTCGCAATTACCGTCTTGCACGCTCGCTCAAACACGCCCCCGACATCGAACCAGGCACCGCGAAGCCGACGACTAGCCATCCTTTATATTCCACCTAATCCCTTCGTCACCTCCCACTCCCTTTCCTCCTCTCTCTCTCACTCCCTTACGTCCACTCAGTCCTTCCCCCTGCCATTCTTTCCTTCCCCCTTCCACCCACATCATCCTCTCCCCTTTTTCTTTCCACACTGCTTCCCCTGCGCAGCGCTCCTCCCCACTCCCCGTCTCCCGCCACAGACCCCGCCTCTTCCTCCTAACCCAGCGACTGACTTCAGCCTACCAAACCGACACCCCCCACAGCTCCCATTTCATTTAATCACGTTATATTCGTTTCCTATAAGGGAATTGTGCAGTTTTCTATAAGAACTATCGAAAAGCGCTGGAAATGGTGCAACGCAACTTTCACCCCCTTTTCAATTTATAATTTAATGGAAGGTATTGTAAGAACAACTGGTCGAAATAATATTTTATTTTTAAAAAATTGTTACGTTTCCTAGTTATTAATGCAGGATGAAAACATTTTCAACGACCAATTACTCCATGCACTTTCCTCTGCCAAAATATACCGATGTCTCAATGATATTTGTGCAATACAAATATAGCCACAGCACCAGAAGATGAATTTTAATTAATTTATTTTGGAAATAGTAACATTATATAACCCAAGAATTGTCTAAACTAGTTATGGCCTTGTATCATGAAATCCCTTTTGATATTGATATGCCACCCACAATTGAAGTAATGATATATTTCAGAGTCTCACTGCCACCCTGACTTAAGTATCTTAGAAGCACACGAATTATTGTTGGCCTCTTAAGACAAGTCACGGCAGATCGTAAGTTCGATATGTTCACCCCTCCCTCTTGATCCTTAACCCGTGAGAATTAGTTTCAAAATGTAATTACGAAGCAACGTGTGGGTGCATTAATAAGAGGCTCGGGAGCACACACTGAAACATCTGTGTTCACAGGCATGGTTGACTTGAGACTCCCAAGTGCAACCCAAATTACTCCCTTCAATCTGCAGTGGCCTCAGCCGCCGCTGCTCTGTCTACCTCCCCCCGACCCCTCCCCCCACAGCCACCAATTGAATCTCTCTCCACCCACCCTCTCACACCACGCCGACCTGCGGGAGAGCCCGCGTAATTTCCCACCACACACCCGTCGTCGCCCCATACATTCGCCGAACCCAACATAGGCCGCCAAGAAATGGGTTGGTCATAGCGCTTTGACCCGCTGACCTACGGTCGAGCCAATATTACCCAGACGTGCCCGCCCCCTACCGCTGGCTGCTTTTATTCCTTTTAAGGGGAGGAAGAGACCGTCTGAGGTGACCGGAAAAGACACTTGCCAACAAACTATGAGCACGACGTCGAAATGCAAACTTCCGGCACTGTTCCCGTCCCGTCTTATTTTTGTTTAACCTGACAGACAATCGTAAATAAATATATTCCATCGTCCGGACTGGCAAGGCGAGAATTTTCTCCGGTCACCTCCTCGTCGAGTCATACTTAATCACTATTATTTGAATGCATGGAGCAGGGTCAACAGGACTCTCGAGAGAAAACTTGACTATTTGGTTATGGATTGGGTGATGTTTAGAGAGGACTTCATGACAATGAGTGTCCGACAATGCCCCACGCCAATCAGAATTCGGACGCCAAGTTCGTCTCAAAGAATCATTCAAAATCCTTTGCGGAAACTTTTTAAGTATTTTAAAACTCAAGAGGAACTATTGAAGGTCGGACCATCGTGGACCACGAGTGGCCGCCAGAGAAAAATTCATAAAGGACTGATAGAAAAGAATATGGAGGAAAAATTACAATGGGGGCCACGATTCAAACTCGACGATTCCTTCCTTGACTCGTTGATGCTTTCCAAACCGCATTTCTTTGAGAGTTAAGACGCGAAAATAAAAATGCAACCTTGCCCGATTGGTATGGAAAACGACACGCTGAGGAAATCGTGGATTTGAAACGACTAGTGTTTTTTTTATTCAAAAGAACTCGCGAAACAAAAAGAAATAAATGAAACTACCGAAAAACCGTTCCGAAAGTAAAATAAAGACGATAAGGACGCGGCCCTTCAATTTTCCCCCACGTCCTCTCCTCCATTGAATTCGACCTCCGTCGAAATACGCGCGGCTCTCTTTGTTGCGACCGACTTGTCTCCAATCCTTCCACCCACACTCCCTCCCTGATTATTATTCCCTTTTGCAGAGTTCACTACGATCTCGACCTTCTCTGTTCGAAACAAAAGAAATTACTGGCAAGGGAGTTGGGAGGGCACTTGCGTCCGCTTTGAGAGAGAGAGAGAAGGGGAGTGGGACTGTGCCTCACCGCTGCAAGGAAAGAAGGGGTACGATTTGACAGGGGAGAGGGTGTCGACGGGGTGCGAGGGTGCGGGAGGGGGATAGGGTGAACAATGCAAAAGTCAAGGGAGCAAGGTGGGGAAAATGTGGGGGGAAAGGGTAGGACGGAGGCAAAGGAAAGTGGGGACCATTGACGCATATATGGGGCATGGGGTGTTGAATCCCCAACCTCCAACCACTTCCCTACCTGCAGTCGAGGCGTCACAAACGAACATTGCTGTATATCAACTTCCTTTATTATAACCGCAGGAAATTTTACCACGTAACCATTCTCTCGTCCGAGGATTATGTCTACCAATGAATCAAACTGTTTAGACGGTATCTCCAAAATGGATCGCACATTTCTGAAGTATTCATATAAGTGGCTTTGTCGAATTACGACCTTTTTAAGAGAAGCTAAATCAGATATTTTGTGTAGTATTCCCAAAAAATATGCCCACAATCGTCGTGCAAGTAGACACATTTGATGATTTTGAGTGTTAGGTAACATCACGTCATTTTTTTCATTTCATCAGTATTACACAGTGTCATTGGTACTACATCCATTCAAAAGACGACGGATTAAAACACACGACCCTAGACAGCCGATGGGTAAAAAACATTCAACTTAACGGACGGACGATTAGGAGAACGGACGTCAGGGGCAACTTACTTCCATGGATAGTAGATTGGCAATCTCGTTACTTCTACTAACTGCCATTCAGGGTTTTTTCGGAAAATATTTGCTCAACCCATGATAATAAGACCAATTGAGACTTATGCCAGAAGTAAATAATAATTTTACCATGAAACAATAGTTGTAACGTTCAAATATGATCAATGGGAGCGTGAGAAGAAGTCAGTACAAACAGTGGCATACTGGGGACCCCCACCAGTAGCTAGAAATTTCAAAATATCCGCAAAAAAAACACAAGCGAAGACTTTTGTAACAAGGATATCAACAGCAGGAATATTCGTCCCTGAAAGAATTATTTTTGGCAACCCGAAACATACGTTTACGAAGTTCAGGAATATTCATTCAAAACGAAGCTAAATAAGATTCCGAGTGAAAATAGGAAGGTACGATTGCAAAAGAATGGAAGTTCATTTTTCGCAACTTCCAAAGCTGTTGTTTTCAAATTCTCCATCTCTATTTATGGACTCGTTGTCGCTAAAAAACTCACATTCACAGGATCTATCCACATAACACTCATGAAAAAGCCACGGAAGTAAAATAATCTCCAAAAAACAGGTCAATGTTTTTATAAATTTCGTGCGCTAACCAATCACGGTTGTCTTCCTTATGTATCACATCTAAAAACATAGTTGTGAGAAACTGACTCAATTTGCCAATTGGATTTTTCTATCGATTTCACTTTAAAGTGGTTGAATTTTTTATTGCGTAAAAAATTCAAAAGATAGCAACGTTGCAAAGAAGGCCAAAATACGTATGAAATGGAGACTTTCCTCCAAAGCACCATGATCGAGCATTAATTTACTTGGTATGAATATTCAAGCATAAGAAGGCTTCGTGATTGAAAAAACTTGAGGTACACTAAGTCACGAAAAGAAAACCCTTCACGGAACGAATAAGGATGATGCGGATTTTCTCCGGAATATTTTGAAAATGTGAATGCGAACCCCAACGATTGGCAACGTTTCCAAACTGGAAATATTGAAAAGATGTGTCATATACCCAGTCTAAATATGCCACGTCATCTTTGCGGAACCTGCACCAAAGATCGGCACTCAGTTTCGCAGATGATAAATGTTGGCCGTCATCTATAATATATTACACCACTGAAATTTCAGCAAAGGAGTTTGTTTCGGACTTAAATAACCCCATCCCTCTACTGAAAATAGCTTTTACGGGATTAAAATTACGATATTCACTCACGTTTTCAACTAATTTTGCAAGAGAAAATTATATCGAAGAGCAACAGAGAGCAGACTCTCCGTTTAGGTCATCGATTACAATCTTAGCATACACGATTACAAGAGATTTAAGAACTCTGAAATCACATGTTGAATTATCATTATTTCATCATCGCAGTTTCCACATATTTATGAATATTTGAATTTTTTAAAGACAGATTATGACGATCCATTCAAGCGATTAATCAGTTTTCTTGAAAACCAAAGATTTAACCCCGTGAAATCAACAATTATTACTCATAATTTACTGACATGATATATAATATTTTCGGCCGTGCAAATGTATTGTAGAGTGCTTCGAATTTCGCGATGAGCAGAGACGCAGAAGCGGCACTACTGAGAAACAAGAGAAATAGCATGACAGGTATTCGACGCGAGACTACTCCCGCAAGTGTAATCCGTACAGAGAAGGGGGGCCGCTTTCAAATGTGAGACAGAGGAAGGGTCACTAATGGGATAACGCGGCGACGAAAAAAAATAAAACTATGTCCAAGAAAATCCATAACGTAACTGACAGCACGACCAGTATATGCCACGAAAAAAGAATCGAGAGGAAAACTATCTAACGAAAACCTCAAAACAAGGAAGCCATTACAACTCGTCCGAACCGCCGCTCTCCTGCAACGACAGACCCATCAACCCGAAATCGACACGGGTGGGTGTGGTGGGGAGCGGAGGCGGGCGAAGCAAGAGGGAGGGAGGGGGGGAGATCCGCTGACATTTTTTTTTCGGGAACACGTAACATCTCCATCTAAAAACAACCGGAACCAAATTGCTCTGCCATTCGGCCCGAATAGGGTAAGAGACGGAAAGACGTGAGACGGGGGAGGGAAGTGGGTGAGGGGGTGGGTGGGGAAGAGAGGAGAACCACGAACGCAACCAGTAACCACCCGGACATGGGCATAAGAGCTGGGAAGGGAGGGAAAAAAAAAGAAAGAGGAACGCCGCACCCGGGCCGTACGCGCGAGCTCTTCGCTCGGGCACAAATCTCCCCTTCTCCTTCCCTCGCTGCCACACCAGAACGAGAGGAGGGAGGGAGAGTTTTAGCGCGTGGCACGATGGGAGCAACACGTTTTATGGAGTCGTAGTAGGCGTAGCGAGGAGTTGTCGCGGCGGTGAGTAGACAGGCAAGAAAGAGATAAGGATTGAACGAAGAAGAAGGTTCGAATGAGAGAGAGCGTAATGGAAGGGGACTGGGACGCTCAAAGGAAAGCCGACGCCACTGCATAAGCCCCGATGCCCTGCAGCGCGGGCCGGCGGCTCTAAACCCGCTCCAGGCACTAAATGGGACCCATGGAAAACGAGAAAGAGCACGGGCTACGAGCGAGGGAGTGGAACGGGCGGAGGAAGAGACAGCCAGCCGCGCCAGACCACCTCAGATCTACCTCCTCCCTCGGGGAGAGCGAAGGGGAGGGAGGCAGGGATCGGGGGCGGGCGAAAAGGGGGAGAGGCACACAACCTCCGCCGCAGACTCCAGAGCCAGAAACCCAGAATTAAAGCCCATTTCTAAGGCACCTGGTAACAGCATCGCAAGAGCCATTGTTCTTTTCCCTTCCACCTTCTCCTCGCCCCCCTCCATCAGAGTTCATCCCTCTCCCATATAATAATCCAAGCGTCCACCGCCGAATTCAATTCCGAGCCCCCACGAGGGTGGGAGACGGGGGATATGGGGGGGGGGAGAAAGGAGAGTGGGAGGATGAAGGGAGGGGAGCATTGGGTAGAGGGACGTGTGCGGGGAGGAGGAGGAAGGGGGACGGCGAGGGAAATGGCCCCAACTCTAGATGCTTTCCCTCCCCTCCCAACAGAGTATCCACCCCACCCACCTCCAGACAGAACAACCCCAGCGTCTGCCATTATAACGGGGTCCCTCGGCGATGACCTTGGGACACTCGGACAATGATAGCAATTGTCACCGACGAGATTCTTTATATTCTTTATCATCGTTCGTACTCTCTTTTTGTTGTTTTTTTTAAAGGCAACCCTTCCCGATGCTTTTTTAGGACCCTCACTTCCCTTTCATCCGTCCCTCTGCCCTTCTCGCCGTCGTCCTCCCGACCATTCCACATAACACCCCTCACCCCTCGACACTTCTCTCTCCCAGTCTCCCTCTTCGATCGAGAGAGAGAGGGAAAAGATTCATATAAAACCCACCGTTGCCCTCGCACCCCCCCGCTAGCCACCCTCTCCTCCTTGCCCCACGCTTCCACTTCCCCCGCCCCCAGAACCGGCGCAACACCTGCCCCCTCCCCAAATGCCTGGCGCGTCCTTTTTAAAGCCTGCGCCGCTTTCGGAAACAAACTACAAGGCATAAGTGACACCTCGCCCGCCACCCAGGCCACCACTCGTCCGTCCCACCGCAGCCTAACCTGCCCACACCACTCCTCAAGCGAAGAGAAGTATTCTCCCCGGATAAGATTCCGATGATTTTCCTCGAGACTACCCCTGAGGATGGGGGCGGGGAGGAGTTGGAGATGATGGTTTGGTGGAGTTTGTCTTTCGGGTTAGTGTGGCGGCCACGAAGAACATAATCTCTTCTTTTCCGCCACCATCCGGAGGAGGTTTGAGGGGGGAGCGGTCGGAGGAATTCCACGTCTTCACCTAGGAGCCCGCGTTCCGAAATGCCTGTAGTGGGACCGTCATCGAAATGAAAATACAAACACGAGGACGCCATGTTCCTAAGTTTACTTTCATCTTAGGCTTTACTTACTTTTTTCGGCCGAAAAGGAATGAATACGTTTTGAATTTAAAGCTAAAATATTTGCTCAGAACCGACGCCATCTGCTCGCCCACTGCTGATTATTACATTTTAGAAAACGTGCTAATTTTATTGTCTTCGGTCAATATACCAAGCCCATGAAAAACGAAAGGTCACCTTGTGAAATTGGTAAATTTCTTAGAGATAAACGGTCTCCGAAAGCGTCAGACGGAGGATTTTAACAAAGCAACGCCAAATTTTTCTCGGCTTTTTCAGAATGTGTAAGGGAAGACGGATTGTACTTTTATTAGCATTCTCGAGGATTAAAAAACGTATACTGCCTTACTGTAACAATTACTTAAGTTATAATAAAAAGTTACAAATACAACTTGGCACAACCTGAGTCGGAGATTCAAACAAAAAATCAGTCTCATCATATACCATTTATTAATAGTAAAAAAAAAACTAAATACTATCCGTTAAATACGTATCATTTACAAATCTAAAAACTCACAAAATTACTAAATAGATTTTTATGAAGATTATATCAAAACATTCAAAAGTTAACCGCAGTTTTCCCGCGGAAAGCGATATATATCCTGCACGTCAACTTCAGCTGTTCTGACATGGACAATCTTCTCTGTGAACGTGTTCCTTAAAATGTAGACATCACGAGAGTAGTTTATTTTAAATTTTGATTACATTTCGATGGTATAGGAGAATACATCTTCGATCCGAAATCCACGTTGAATGACTCACACAACTGATATCCTAATGATGTACTCGTGCAATAATTTCCAGATCCCAATGGAATTATAACAACATTCTCCAAGAGTTGCGGAGTATCCACATGGCTAATCATAATATGGGTTTCCTAATCTTTTCACGTTTACCATACATCTACAATAAAGTATAAATCTTTTGGATACAAACAATACAAGGAGTTGAGAGAGAAAAATCACAAACAAACACATTAACTGACCCCAACGCAATGTTATTTTCATTAGTATTCAGATATTTTCAAAACAAAAGTATAGAATCGGGGACATTCAATGCGAAGAGGAATAGGAAGAAGAGACGTGAAGCAGGCCAGCGTCCGCAGAAGTGTAGAAAGTGTACTCAACACCTTATGAGACATTCAAGAAAAGAGCTTTTGGATGGGCGTCTTAGTGTGCGCTAAGGTGGGACTCATGACGTAATGGAAGTGATAACGAACTAATCCAATTCAGAAGAAAATAGACGGAAAGAAAAAAGTATGAACTCCATAACCCACGGCCACTAAGCCAGAGTGTGTGAGGAAAGCGATATAAATAAAACTGCGCTGTGGAAAAAAATGGGACGAAAATTAGTTGGAAGGAAGGATTCAAAAAGGTTTTAAAAAAATAAAGAAAAATATCTCTTTCCAAGAAGTTCCTCATTTTTACCCCGAAGACCGCGCCATTTTCTCTCTCCCTCTCGATATATAAAAGTAATTCCTCGGCGATGGAGGGAAGGAAGAGGGATGAGGGAGATTCATAAGCGAAAGAAAGAAAAAAAAGAAAACGTGGGAGGCGCACGTGAAGGGGGAGGAGTCGGGTGAAAAAATTGCCAAGCTCGAGAGAAAGAGAGAAAAAAAAGCGAAAGATGAAAAGGAGGAGAATGAGTGCAAAACAAAATGGCAACGCTAAAGTGAGCCGAGAGAGAGAAGCAAGAGGAAGAGATTGCCATCTCCTTCGTGGGGCCAAATAATCCTCGCCGCTTAAGGTAAGGCGGAAAAAAAGAGTACGTAAGGAAGAAGATGAAGAGAAACGAGAGGAATGGTGGAGAGGAAAGTTTGAGAAAAAGGATGAAGGAAGAAAGATAGGACATGAAACAGAGAGAGAGAGAAAATTCATTGAGGCGGACAAGGACAGAAACGGCTGGAGAGGTGGAATTACCAGAACGCCGAAAACTCCCATCCTCCACAACCCTGCTCAAACCACGCCATCGGGAGTGGTGGTCGTGGAATAGGAGGGAGCAAGGTTGGTTTCTGTGTGTGTGTGCGTCCTAAGACCACCTACTATACTTCCTAGTCCACCCACCCCGTGCACTTCTTTCCTCCACACACATACTCAGCCAGCCCTCCTTACTCCCACACCATCAACCAACCCCTCCCACCCTAAGAGCACCGGCCTTATCGCCCAGCGGTACTCCCTCCTTACCATTACACCACCCCCGCAAAACCCTTTCCAACAAACTACGCCTCCTCTCTCTTACCCACCCACTCCCCACAGCCCCTCCTAGCTATTCCTTCCCCACTCCCCTCAAGATCCTTCCCGAAACCCTCCCCACCCCAACGCACCCACCATTAAGTCCATACGGGGTTCTCGACACCGTCCGGCGATCAATACTCAAGTTGATGATTTTCTCTCCTCCCCTTCCCCCCATACCCCTTTCCTTCGCCTCTTACCCTACCCACAATTCCTCCTCTCCCCGGTGCAGCCACTCCCCTACACGCCCCACCCCATCCTATCGCACACCACCCAAAGTCTCTTCCATCCCTGGCACCCTCGCCGCCCCTCAATCCACCAATTCTATAATGCCCGCCCACTCCGAAAACCACCCTCCTGTAACCGCTTGGGCCCCGCCAAACCCCCACCGGTTCCTCCTCCTCAACCCTATCCGCACGCCTCCTCCCCGCCCCGAACATCCCACGACCCTCCCTCTCTCCATGTGATCCCTTCTTCTTCCGTACCCCAGCCTCGTGCCCGCCTTCTATCTCACTCCCTCCCCCACAAAACCCTCGGCACCCATCATATCCACACCGCACCCTCGGTGGGTAATATGCAAGCGTGTTTCACCCGCGAAATCGCCTCCGGCTCCGTCCCCTACCCCGCCTGTCGGTGCCCCGACTCGGCCCACCCCCGAGCCGAAATCCTTCTCGCGCGCAACTTTTCGCATTCTGCGTTTTAAAAGGTGAGGGGCGGAGGGTGGGAATTGAGTAAGGGGTGTGGGGCGGGTTGGGGGAGGGAGACGATAAGAACGGGTGGCGGAGGCGCCGGGATAAGATAGCGTAGGGGGGGCTCGCGGATGGTGAGGAAGAGCCGAAGCAGCGGTGTGGGAAACCTAGTTTCATGCGGTTTGGGTCCGTCGCGGACCTCCTCTCCATCCCCACAATGGAGGCCACTGGTTCTCCAGAATGATGGCAGATGGTGGCCAGTCATTACGACAGATGATGATCCTATCATAACTTTACTGCTTCCAAAATAGCATTTATTACCGCTCGAACTAATATTCCAGTGACATCGATTTTCTTTAAGTTCCTCGAGAAATTTTTCTCCGCCGCTAACCTGAAATAATTCCGCCAAAAAACTTTTAATTCGGCGATCGCAATTTTGTCACAAACTTGCTATAAATTTCACAATACGTTATAATTGGTAGCCCTAGGGAAGTAGGTACGTGGTGATGTGATCTTGAGTAATATCTTCTTCTCCTTATGCAAGCATCATACCCAATAGCGTTTTGCGATAAATAGAATATCGGTATGAAAAATATGATTAAATTCAAAACCAATAAAACCTCTTTACTCACACTCTCTACAACTGTAATTGAAGGTAAATTTCTTTCAAATGTAGTAATATTTTCGATCAATGTAGACAGCCAAAAGTGAATCTAATTTAGATTACGTGTTTCTTTGAACACTTTTGAGTCATATTAGTTAAATTCAAATTATTTTTCCATTTAATTTCAATCATTGATAAAATTTCAACAATTTAAGCCGTTGTTCGCAAGCTCTTTCTCCAGTCTGGAAAGAGGTGAGTCAGTCAACGGATGGGCACGCGGGAGATGAAGACGCACAAAATCCACTGCCAGCACCTTGCTTCACTTTGTTAAAGTGCATGATTTACGAGGACGACAGTGAAATGGTGATGATACCTGTTCGTGGTACATCCACTCATAAGGACGGCGATGTGGGGAGGAAAAGGAAATTTTTCCAAACCACATCGGCGATTGCTGTCGGAGGTATAGCGGTCAGCTGATCCAGCTATGCCGGGAAGATATGCTATGCATGGCATAGCATAGCTTACCTTAGCAAACGAACCCGATTTCCCTCAAACACAATTGTTTCCCAATAAATTTTACATTTCAGCACCGCTATCGCTGCGAAGTCCAAACATTTTACACAGTGCAGAAACATACATAGTATAATAAAGTTGATTCTTATTGTAGACTTATGCAAGTCCTCCGCAAATATCCCATTTTACCTTTTTTTTCAAACTACGCAACACCGAGGTTTTTCGCGTATTTACACACTATGTACCAAATATAAACTCTGATCGACCTATTGTTTTCCTTTATCACCTTTACGTCAGTCAAAACCTTCAAAGAAACGAAAATTAGCACATTTTGTGGTACAACTTCATCGGAAAACTTTTCCAAGACTTCTTTCATTTGGAAGTAAAACGTTACCCAATCTCTCGCGAGGGTACAATAGTCCCGAGACAATTAAATTTCTCTCCCCAGACAAAACTCCCCAACTTTCCTTTCTTAGGAAATTGCCTCGAGTTTGACACGTCCAGTTCTGCGCGGGAGTAGCATCTGAGAACGGTTTTTTTATTGCGCCGGCGAGCGGGCGAACGTCGCTGGGTACGGGTGGTCGGAGGAGGCCGGGCGGCTCGGCCGCGGCGTGGGAGGAGTCCGCCAAGCGCGGATGTGCACTCGGCACTCGCCGGCGATTCACACACACAGACCCGGGGGAAGGCAGGCGAGAGCGGGCGGGATCCCAGCCGCCGCTGTCGGTTGCGCGCGTCCACTCCCGAGGCCGATATCCCGTGACGGGCGGCTCGTGGCGCGCCCGGTCGACCGACGCCCGTCGTGCATCAGAGAGGTCGGGCTCTTCACGCCGTAGTGATGGCCGCACCATACTACGACCCAGAGGCACCTCGTAATGGGCCGACCAAATAACGACTTGAAGAACTCTTCCGATGCATTCCGAAATAAATTTTTAAAAACTCAGATTACCACCTGGGGACGCGCTGCGCGGTTGAAATGAGGCAAACCGCAACCGCCTTTTTTCCAGACTTCCTATTAAATTATTGCTCAAATTTGAAAATTAACTTTTTAAGCACATTTTTCAATTGGAAGGTAAGAGTCACATTGAAACCTCAACGAAAACCTGGCCGATGTTCTTCATGTGGGAACCAAGGCAACAGTAATGACGTCATAAGGAATCCTGGACTACTCAGTCCCCCTATCGCAGAAAAGTTGGAAACTTATTTTCCTGAAAATCTCTACTAGAACGGTATCAAGACACCTAAGAAGGTCGTGACAAAAAGGCTTATGCAGATTGTACTGCAATTAATGTTGCTACCACACTTTTTCTAACTAAAGGATGAAAAAGTATAGAATTTAACTAATCCACCAATACGCTTCCATTGTTTGATCGAATATAAATGATTTCTAGTTTCAGGGAAAATTCTAAAGCCAACTCCTGCAACATTTTAATAAAACGTTAACTGGAATACATGAAGTATTCTTCAATATTATTAACGACAGTGCAACGCAAAAAATATTATTCATGCTTCTTGGATAATATTATGTAAGGAAAAATTATCTCAAAATCCAAAAATGCTTATCTACCACTTACGCAAGCGACAATTTTGCTCAAATATGTCAAAGTAGAACTACAAGATTCGAATTGGAAATTTAGCATTAACAATAGCGACAACATGAACTGCAAAATACGTCCATTGGCACTGGAAACAATCTAATTCCAAACTATGATTTGACCGGCCTTTGAGCTAAAACTAAGTTCTAAAAAAAACATTAAGAAAAACGGTAAGGTAAATGTTCAATAAAAGTCCAACATTAGCAATGACTTATGACGAGAGCATCAACGAAAATAATTATTTGAGTTATTTATATTCGCACTACTTTACAGAGAATTAGTTTATCCATAAACCGTCCAAAACGCAAAGCCAATGAATCTGATTAAATTTCATAAAAACTGCTGAAAAAGCAATGCTATTTTATGTCCATTGGCGAGGATATTGAGCGTTTATGAAAGACGAGGCATTACCTATGGTAGAATTTAATTAGAATGCATAAATTTGCCATTTTCTGATCTTTATAGCACAATTTTAACTCAATTCTTAATATCTGTTCGTAAGATATTACTATTTTATTACAAATTACTTCAAAGTATAATGCCATTAACGAGAAATTTGTCTTGGACAGGCTAAAATATTTTAACTGCAAAGGCCTGCTGCTCTGAAGGAGCTTTAGATTATCGATAATTGGATAAAAAAGAAATAATGATACTTCTTTTATAAGTTTATTGAACAAAATCCGTGTTTAGAAACCCGTAAATTATAAAAAGTTTAAAAGGTACCCTCTTCTCTCGAACAGCTTTGATAATAAAAACTGACTGACTGAGAGGCAACATTAAACAAACATCTCTTAAGATATTATCATTAAATTTTCTATGAAACATTTATTGTACACAAAGGAAATAAATGACGTAAAGCTAAAACTTTCGCCAACAAATGAATTTGATGTGTTTCATTATAACTGCCCACTTCGTTGGAGACAATGGTCGTACAAAATAAAAAAATAGTTATTTACCGATAATACGGAGTTGAAACGCGGGAACCGTCCTTCATTTTCCTATCCATTAAGTGAATTCGGGCACACTGCCGATTCCCATCATGGCGAGCTATACAACCAATCAGATTTCTATTACATTTTACAAATTTAAATTAAAATTTTGCAGAAAATAATGGAGAATAAATTTTTACCACTGTTAGCGCAGGTAACCAATCGAAAATTTACGGCAATTATCGAAATTCAATATCTCGTCTCCAGTTTCCTTAAGAAAATCTTACATGAATACAATATGTAGCCAAAACACCTTTTCTGAGGTTAATGAATCCTCAGAATACGAGTATATTGTACGCTATTCAAGTCTTCTATCTGCGTAAATTAATATAAATGAAGATTTCCTTATTTCTACTCTAGTATCTAATCAATGATTTTAGTAAAATAAGAGTTTAGCATTTAAAATACAACGAATCCTCTAAATATGAGTTAACATCTAACTAATTAAAATAACTAAAGGTTACCACAAAATTCAATCCAAAATTTTTATTAGACATCGCTGATAATGATCAAATATTTCATTAGCAATATCTTGTCTAAGAAGAGATTTGATTCGAGGGTTATGTCAATATCTACGGCAATAGGTGGATTTTATTTATGAGTACAAGTGCCTAGATGACTCGATACTTCGGAAAAATAATTATGAGTCATATCTGGTGGATAACATACTATGAATATCTGTGGCACCGATGCGTATAACAATGACAATGAACTTCCATTAGAGCGGAATTCCCTCTTTCGCCTTGAGGTTCTAAAATCAAATCAGTCACTTTTTTGCGTGTGTTTTCACCCTTAACTTCATTCCTATCCAGTCTTTTTTCCTGATATTTTATAACTATTAATACGCTTTTAATTTATTTTGGAAGAAACTTCAAAACGAAAGCGACGGTTCAGAGGAAAAAGGTCCGCGGAATCAACACCACTTCTTTCCTCAAAGTTTTACGGAAAATTTTATCAAAGAGGTATAATAGAAGATATATTCATGCCACTGAGATTGGTTTCAAAAGAGAAAAAGTCGCTTCCGTCTGAATTCGTATAAATACCTCAACGACCATGTTTTAGTGCCAAAATGGCCAAGAAAGAATTGCAGCAAGGTGTGAGAAAAAAATTAGCAAAATCTAAAAATAGTAAAAAATTAATTAAAGCAGGTATAAAATAGCTCGGCAGCAGGATTACCCACATTAATTAAGAGAAGCATTTTCTGAATATGTCAATGTTTCATAAACATTTTAAAAATAATTTGCCATACTCCTTAATTTCATAACATGAAGTGATATTCCGATAATATCAAAATTTTGAAATGAAAAATTGTGCAATAAAGGATTTATGCATGAGCAATGACCGTTAACATATACCAGACTAAAGAGAAATGCAAATAATAATAATATTTAGTTCATTAATAGGAAATAAAGAATTAAAAACAGAAAAATTAAGTTATTAATTACTACTGTTCTAAAATAACATTTGCTTACAGAAACAAACACGCTAATGATTTCCATGAATTTCCATCTTTGAATAAAGCATGAATAACCGTTTAGAAAAAATATATATATATATAGAAACATAAATAAATGAATCTAAATGCGATTCAATAATGGTCGGAAAATTGACGGATCACATAGAAAACTTAACATTAATGAAATAATCAGCTTCCGGGTCAAAAAATACGGAGTTAGAAACATAGCATATTAGTTACAATTCTAAGTAATCCGTTATCATTCTAAAATTTATAGAAAAAAATTATGGGTTTTTTCCAAAATATTTTTTATCTTTCAAATAAGAATACGCATGGGAATAGTAATGAGCGAAAATTATAATAAACCGCGAATGAAATTTTTATTTAATGAATTGATTTCATAATGTTTAAAAGAATCGGAACAAGGATATGTCAGGTCAGGTACAAAACAGTACATGCTTTACCGATAATATAAGATCTGTACACATCTCCAATATAAATGGTGACACACGAATAGTAGGTATAGCATAGGTTTACCCTTAGTGAACGTTACCTAGGTAGGTGAAGTAGGAGTAACGCTTTTTTATTCTTACGAATACTATGCCCTGTAGAAAGATCTCCGATTCATAAAATTTTGTCTTTGGGGGGCGGCTACCCGGCAGCGTTAGTTGGCGCGGCGGGGACGAGATGCGTTAAGTCTATATGTTCGGGAATATTAATATTATTCTTAACAATACCAACCAATAGCATAGTCTAAATAGACAATGATGTGTAATAAGCGAATCACATAACTTTGCTACCACCAAAGCTTCCAATATATCACTGGCGCACTTATTACGGTACTTCTCTCTTTACATTACCAATTTTTCCGCAAAAGATTTAACAATAGTACATGTACATATAGGTGTGTATATATGTATATATTAATCATTAAACCCTATCCACACATACATTCTAGAACATCTGGAATAGAAATCTGAAGTGATGAGTATAGCTGGACTTCCCGTAATTAATACTAGCATTAAAAAGACACTAATTTCTAGCCAAGGCATGAATGAAAGTTCAACTTTTATGTCTTGTTACTTCCCACTAATAATAATTACTATTCCCTTTGGGTAATATTATTTTTTTACAAGTGAGAAAAATTTTCTCAAAAATTGTCATGGCAAGATGCAAAGACGTCTATCCACCATTTTGTCGACCTTCTGCGGTGAAATGACGCCAGAACATATCTAACGAAATATTTGGGCATTGGGATGTTTCTGAAACTATTTTCGTGACAATCAACTAACACAATTTCAATCTCTAAACTTACTTCTAGCATATGAGGCATTCTGAGATATTAACACGGACCGGAATTCGGATTACGAACACCATAGAAACAAACACAGTAACACACTGTATTGCTGATTTCACGCACACCTTGGGCTCTAAAAATGTGTCCACTTACACGGGATGAAATCTCGATTGTTAAATATGAATTGTAACCCTTATTATTTGTCATGCTCAATTTCTCTTCGAGACATGGGCTTCATTTACTCATGCGTAAAGCACTTAACTAGCGTTGAAGTTGTTTCCATTTAGTATAAATAAGTCGATGTAACGATTTTAAAATTCAAGGAAAACAAAGGCATATGATGTGCGTAAGATTAATAAATACAAGGGAAATAAAATTCAGACGTTGAAATATCCGTATAACGAGAAGTATGAATACCTGTGCGTAAACTACTGAAAACAGTGGATTCTGAGCACATATTAATGGAAAATTGAATTAGTTTTCCCATAACTATAATCCAAGAAGATGAAAATTACAACTATACATGCAAACAGTCCAGCGCTTCTTTTTTAAGCCATATTGACAGATTAATTCAGCATATCTTACGTCATCCCCTTTTAAGTGACTTAACACGTTCCATACGGCGATGTCTCCACTATATAAATAATTACAAAACATATTCGCGAACTGATGATAACGAATATGACGTATGACTAGGATGAAAGCTCATAATATTCACCAGAAGTTGTAAAGACAATCGTAGGAAGCTTCTGGATTGTTAAGTAACCTCAACTTACACATGGCATAAGATTACATTACAATTGTATGCCGTTTAACGAAAATAAATATATCCTTATTTACGAAAAAGAAACTCACTGTGGACATGAAGCGTAAATGCATTCAAAACAGTTACAATTCTCTCCAAATTTTTAATGCGGGTAGAAAGGAACACCGGTCTAATTCCTGCACTCAAGATGCCAAGATTAGCATATCCAAGCAGTTTTTCAAATTTTGACACGAGTTCATTCGCAAGCAACGTTAGCAGAAACATTTTTATCAGATTGAGTGCTTAGAATATTGCTTAAACTATTAGAGATCCAAAATGATAGATAGGGCGCAGAAAATAGATGTTGATTCTAGCATTTGATTCCCACTGATTATTAAATTTAGAGTGTCCGGTCGGTTGTACCGCTCTTGATACACAATAAATTAAGTATAATAACAAATATGATCAGTGATAGTGGAAATCAAAGATTTGGATTCTGGATGATAATGATTGGTACTCGGTCAACTTCAAACTGGGGAATTAGGCATTTTAAATACACTGACTAGACTGAGGATGACATATACTAACCTGATACTTTACAATAATTACGACAAAGTATTATTTTAAGTCGACGGTAATAATAATTCGTGAAAAAAGAATATGAACAAAAGTTGCAACAGTAAAGTTTATGGACTGGAGCATCGGGAATATATTTTCTTTCTATCTTGTGATAGCAAGTAAATTCGTCCTTTCGGAAGAGGCTATTTCCAAGTACATCACGAAACGCTGTTATGCACAAGGCTAAGGATACAGAAAATTATGAGTTTGCTACAAGTGTAGAGGAGGATTAGATTAAATAGAAATCACACAGAACTTTGGAAAAATAGCGAGTCAAGAAGATTTAATAAAATAAGTTACTTTCATACGCCAGCACTTAAGACATTTCATAGTCGAAATTATTGATGAGAGTTGACACATTGTAGGGTGTTATAAGGACTGGCATTTTGGGAATATAATTATTTCTTGGAAGAGCCAATGATACAACAATGTAGGGTGTTAGATAGGCAGAAGTGACTCCATATTATTAAGGATGGGACGTTGAAACTTTGTCACAATACGTGAAATCGCGGGCGCAGTCGGAAAAGATCTTCAAGTGAGGCGTAAATGATGGACTACCTACAGTCATCAGGCGGAAAATGTTATATGGGATTCGATAATAAGAAGACGATCCCCGTCAAAAATTGAAACCCCATTGAAAATTAAAGATTGAACAAATTCGCAGAATAGAAATCGAGATAGAATTTAGAAAGACAGAAATAGAATTCACCCTATTCATTGCACAAATATACGTAATAATTGGAACAGGAAGCTGGTTACCCACTAATATCGCCAACGGTGAAATTTTTCCAAAATCCTTTTCCGTTTACAGAAACGATGGTATAAGAAATTGAACTCTACGGCCTCGTAAATTAATAAAATAAAATGAAAATTCAGGGCTATAAGAATTGATTTTATTTTATTGTGTTTTTATATTAACGGGGGCGGAATCTTTATTGCAGCTAAGAAATTTTACGTCAGCAGGGCTGAAGTAATTCCAGGTAACGGGTTTTTGAAATAACAGTCGATGCTCCTAGGAGTGATGGAAAGAGATTACTTCTCTTGGTGGGCGGTGTGTCATCAGGGAATTTTCCATTAATTTTTTCCATTCCTAGTCTCAGAATTAAAATTCTTACTTAGTTCTATTTCTGCTTGGGCTTAATTCTAATCCAGCCATGATTTGCATGACGGGAGGTTCGTCTCACACTAATCACCCCGGGCATGAAGGAACTATCATTGTGGACTTCATTATAACACAAAGTACTACCCTTTTAAACATTACCAAACGCTGCTTTGTTTAGGAGTGCTGACACTTGAAAACCTTCGGTAACATCTTTCCAATCTGAAATTTTGTGGCTATCTACTCCTTCCTTTCGTGATGTGTGTCATAAAAGTGGAGGTATGAATGACTAGGGGTAGTTATAAAATGCGTAGAAACATAGCTTTTGAAAATCTACCTGAAACGAAACAGTTTGCTTATTTCCTTATTAATAATTGAACCTCGAAAGCCACCGCCAGGGTGTGTGGCACACAAGACTCGAATAGCCACCATCAATAGTCTCGAATGGCCAACTCCAGAACAACCGCTGACTTGGGCCATATTCGCGTTAATTCCTCGGTGTTCCTTGTTTTGCACGCAGCAGAATGTTAATATCCTCAAAAATTAGAACAAGCAAAACTTTCGGCCATCCATCTTAGAGCAGAGGAGGCCTATCTGCGAAAAGCCAAAAAAAAAAGAGCTTTCCGAAGAGGAGCGACCGCGGAGGCGAAACTCTCGGCTTTGCGGTGACGCACCGTAGTGCGTGGAAAGACGACAACGAGGAAAGAAAGAAGATATTGGCAGATTTGGTGAAAGATACGGGGATAGGGGTTGAGGAAGGGGGACACGGCGGGGACTAAGGGAAAAAAAAGAAGGGGAGGATCTATGGAGTGGGATGGGGCGCAAGGGGAAGAGCGGGGGAGGCGAGGGAAATGGGGTGAGAGTACAGGCACGTTCTTACAGGTGGGAGAGGGTGAGGCCGATTTGAATCCAAACCGACACACACACACATATCCCGCCAGGAGCGTAAAAAAAGAGGATAGGAGGGACTGAAGGGGGAGGATGGGGAGAGGAAAAAAACGAGGAGTAGCGGCGAGAGTCACAAAGGGATGGCGAAAAGGAAGGGTGGGGGGGGAGGAGAGGGATGGGTCGGTTTAGGGCGCGAAAGGGCTTTCCGTCGGGAAGTGTAAGGGGGAGGGGAGGAAGCAGGGGAAGAGGGACTGGGGGAGAGAGAGAAAGAAAGATGAGAGCAGTAGATCAGCCGCGGTGGCGTTGTGGGAGGTTAAGGAGGAAGGGTTTGTGAGGGGGGGTAAGAGCGGGAGGGAAGACCGTGAGAGAAGGAAGGGGGTGGGCGACTAGGGTAGGGAGTGTATGGAGGAAGGAGACGGTGGGGTGGGGGAGCGAGGGGGGGGAAGGGTTGAGCCGTGGGAGGGGGATCAAACGCGAAGATTACCCTCCCCCAATCCATCCCGACCTTCCCCATCTCAACCTCCCACCCCTCCTCTCCCTTCCCCCCTCTCCCGCCGAAGAGAGAAAAAGAAACCCCTTCACAGTTCTTCCAGCACAGACACACCATCTTGAGTCGCGTGGGCGGCTGGGTTTCGGGATAGGAGTGGGGGGAGGAAGCAGGCAGGCGGGCGGGCGGACGGGAAAGGGTAGTGTGGGGTTATATAGCATTGGGGGAATGGGGGAATTTTTCCGAGTGGAGGGGTGTCCGGGAAAGGGAGGAGGGGAGAGACAGTTGGGAGGAGTGTTCGTAGATGGAGTGAGAAAGTGAGAGGGGTGATGAAGGGAGACAAAAAAACAAAAAAAAGGAGGAGGTTTAGAAATAAAAAAGCTGGGGCACCCGAAAATGTTGCCTTTGTGTAGAGCGGCGTGATACGGGAGACTATACTCCAAGGAGATAGAGAGGAGGTGAGTGGGTGAGGGATGCAGAAAAAGTTGTACGCACACAAAAGGACATTACCACGCGATTACCACAATACCCGGTTCGGTCAACACAAAATTAATGCCGAACTTGTAGAAAGTACGTATGCACGTTGGGAGACGTCCCTGCGCCTGGCTTAAGAGTACGTGGGCTCCACATTATTGGCGCCTGGCGATGGAACGCCGCGCTAAGTCTTCGCGAAGCATGCATTCACGTTAGACTGTTATTAAAAATTCCTCATTAAAACAAGTTACACTACCCTGTTTACATGCGCTGCAGAATGTATAGGGTATTGTGTTGTAGTTGGTTCCTTTGAAATGAAAATGTTTCGTTGTCCCATCTTTTTAGACACTAAGAATTTTCCCTTAGTCACAAAACAGTCAGTTAATAAGTCCAGAGACATTGAACACATTAAACAAAGCGCAACTATACTTCTTCGAGATTACAAATTGTGCAAAACAAGAATTTCATAGAAGAAACAAAGGAGAAGTAAAAAAAATATTACACGACTGGTAATTAAATGACAACTTCAGTTAAACATTCGCATTTCTACAAATGTTGTTTGAAAAAATGAAAAACGGAGATTTATAATGATCGAGTACCTGCTGCTCAGACATCTGCTACGACACTGTGATTGGTAAACGCAACAGCGGAGTAGTTTAACGATATTTCTAAGTCGCGCGTCAGGTAAATTTCCATCATCTTTTCATCACCGATATCGGACGCAGGAGTAAAAATCACTCCACTAACGTAGCAACCCTATCCTCCCCCCACAACCTGCTCTCCATTCCTTGGAACCCGCTTCTCCCTCGAGGGAAAAAATATATCTTCCGTGCGTCCCTACCCCATCCGCTGCTCTCTCTCTCAACCTTTCCCGCCGGATCCGTCGCCCATTCACCCGAAAAAACGGGTGCGAGCCAATTGAGCGCGCGAGACCTTTCTTACGACCACACACCGCCGCACCTCATCCCCATTTTCTACCCCATCCCTCTCCCACAACACCCCCCATGTCTTCACCCCTTCTTTCCACGCTCTCCATCTCTCGTCGACTCTTTTAACTCATTTGTTCCTCGCGGGGGAGTGAAGTGGGGGGGGGGGAGGAAGGAAAGACGGCAAAAGAGAAGAGAAAGAATATAAGAAGGGTAAGTTCACCCTCTCGATGGCGGGAGCACAAAGAAAGCCCGTGTGCGTACGCGAGAAGGGGGAAGAAAGATGCAAAAATAAAATACCACCTCTCTCCATCGAGGAAAAGGTTAAGAGAAGAATGGAGCGGAAGACGGACGGAATTGAGGGGGGAGTGAAATTATAAGAAAGTGAGCACGGGGTTAGGCCAGTATTGAAGCGAGGTCCTCTCCCGCTCTACCCAATTCGCGAAACACCCTCCCGATCCTCACCTCTTCCATCACCGCCAATCCTTCGCCACGTCCCCGCCAGGGTCTTCCCACTCACCCGCCTCGTTTCGAGTGGTGTCGCGTGAAAACGCAACGATGGAAACTTCCGGAAAATTGTGCGCGAAACGGCGCATAACGTACAGTAAAGGAAACTGGTGGGACGCCATTTTGAATTTCGCAACCCCGGGTCGCTTGCCGCTGCCGCTGACGCCGCTCGCTCGCTGCACATGCAATTCCGCCCTCCTCCTCCTTTCGAAACGGATCCGACAACCGACGGCGTCCCCCCAACTGCTGCTCGCTTCGAATCAAGAGGGATGTCCCTTATTTATCCCTAATGTTATAAAACGCACTTATTCGAGACGGGTCCGTCGCTATGACGTCTTACACCACTCTCTGATTGATTCGTTCGGAGCGAAAAAAAATAGTTAAAATAATCCACGAAATTGCATACATCGGGCGGAATTCTTCTCCCGAATGGCGTGGGAGGTCAGAAACTCGAGCCAAGTTTCTCAGCTTCCGCGAATTCCACGAGTTCGATTGCTGCATGGTAACGTTTTTTTCAGAATTGAATGCAGACCCACGTTGGAATTGCGATGGCCTGAACAATAAAATGCGAGCAGAAATGAGATAGGTGGCGTCCTAAGGACGCAAGTTTTTGAAAATAAAAGAGGGCACTAAGAATTACCGGTGAACGGACGCATAATACCAAGACGGAACAGGCATACGTATTTATCACCTTTGGTGCACTTTATTGTCAATGCTCCTCTCATTCAGGAGCATTGACAATAAAAATTATCATACACACCAACTGTTTTGTATACTATATTAAAACTTTTCCGATGGATTTTCTTGAGTAGATGCATTTTATGGCGCGTTTTGTTTTTGAATTGAATGTTTGAATGAATGAAAGTTTGAATTACGACATTCAAAGAGATAGTGGCGGACAAATACTGTAATGTCTTAAAATTATTAAATGAATCCAGAGATTTCAAGTAATAAATTTTCGCTTCCTAAACACATCATTGCAAGGTATTCTACGAATGTGAATCAAAGATATCTAAAAGTCTCAATAATACAAAGAATTTCACTTCCACAATGATAATTGCACGTTAATGCCATTACTATGCATAGAAAAATTTCTTAAAAATGAGAATGCATACTTCCTAGGGTTGAAAAATGTAGAACCGGCCGAATGTTTCAATTCCAAATTCACGGCAGCGTACACACATTTGTTTAAATATTAGCTCGGCATAATAGGAATTGAATTGAGAAAAGGATAGCAGTACAATTTTTCCTTACAATAGGTGCCACATAACTAAACACAACTTAATCTTCTTGCTTCGTGGAATCCAAAATTTTAACGACAATAAATACAATTTAGATCGCGGTAAACTTTCACAAATCATGGGACAATTTCAACAAAATAACTATCTCTATGGTCACTCAATCCTAGATTTACACTTAAAAAGGACGCAAATGGCTCAACATATCGGAGTGCATTTGCGCGTGGCAACTTTCGGGAAGGCGACATGAGGGATGAGTATAGTTGATTCGACTCTACAGACACACAACTCATTAAAAGTAACAAGCAGAATCGGTAGTGGCAACATTTTTCCACATTTTACTCCACATGCTCAACAGACGGAATTATATTGTTCTAACGTCAATATTTCGAGTAATATAGTTTCAGATATGTGTACAGTGTAAAGGCTTTGTCAAATTACACGGCGTTGTAAAAATTCCAAAACAAATTTCCAGCAAGAACCGACTTTCATTGATTCACGAAATGAAAATATTTTATCTATCCTTTTCGAATTAGACAATTTGTGAATATGGGAGTGTATGGCAGTTTTGATGATTTTAAGTATTGATCTCATAGGTCATTGGAAACAGTCTCTGCTGATCCCAAATACGGGTCTCTCACGAAAAGATTGCTTTTTTTACGAATAGGCTCATCCACCAAGCAGCTAAGCGATTAAAACACTGAGAAGCGAAGGCCCTAAGGGAAAATTTGATCATAGGTAAGCCCGACCATCCCAGAATCTCCTAGAATGTGTACGAAGAGAATGTCAATATTGTCATTCCAAACTGCAATCTATTTTTGGAGGCGATTTGATAAGAGAGCTTAACCAACAGATCAACGAAAAGAATGGCTCCACCGAAAAAGAAAAGGTTAATCAAAGACTCGCATTCCAGAGGCGAAGGAAAATCATTTATCCAAGAAAAAACGGATTGACATCAACTCTATAAAAAGAACCATTAAATAACCTTATTTAATTTTTACATAGAAGGTAGGTAAAAATTCGTCTATTTAAAAAATGCTTGCTACTCATTATTTTACCGTGATTTAAAATGGAAGCTTGGATTTCGGAAAGTAATAAGTAATTTGGCAAAAATAATAAAATATAAATCGATAAATTCATAAAACTGTAAATCAACAGAAATTTTGGAACAACTTCCGATTTAAGAAAATAGAAATATGTCAACACAAAATAAGAAAAAGGAATTTCTTGCGATGCACGAATGCATTTTCAGATTCCATCGTTACCAACGGCAATAAACTTGGAACAAATAACTACCCGGCATTAAAACGGTACAATAAAATTGAAATGTCAGTTGATTTGGAGGCCAAAAACTTAATCCTTGCATACTTTTGGCATAAAATGACAGGTGAAGTTTTCATTCGGGCCTCAGTCTGCCACGTTTCAATGAAATACGGTCCACTCCGTAATTTATGAAATAAGTACGATGAACAACCGACAAAGACGCGCTATTCTTCCGCAGAAGAGCAGCCAACATCACCGATTGCCAAAACCAAGGCAACAGGAATTTTCTAGCCGTTGTGAACAACACAAAGTGCGGGTTAACTCCAAAATTCACCTCATAAAGGAAACGCAGAAAGGAGGAGCTAACCTCGCGCAGCTTATCTTCCGCCATCATTTCCTGCTACCACCGGCCTATGCAAGCAAAATGCAATTTAACCTATCCGAAAATAAGGCACAACTATTTTGGGAGCGTTGACTCAGAAATATTCCGACGAGCTCGCACACAAGCTGGTTTCGGTTCGATTCTATAAGCGTAGTCTGGGAGATATACGGGCGATCCGTGACCGACAGGAAACATTTGACCGCGTCAGTGCATTTCGGCATTGCTATGGAGCACGCAGGTCAGCGTAATTCTAAAATACCTCAGTAAAACATACTACTTTTTCAGACAGACCACTCCTAATATGGAAGGGACGAGTTTAAAACTTTTTCTTAGAAAGCAAACGCACATTTGAGGACAACGAAAAGAATACTTATTTCCTCCCTTCTGTGTCCCGTTAAGAAAATATTTAAGGACAACTTGGCCATTAAGGACAAAAAATTATGCCCAACGAATGACTAGTCTGCAAAAATAACGAAAGAAGAGTATCGATAATGCACTGATGGCGCATTGTTTTTAACAATTTATGCTGTTAAAAGCACCATAAAACGTTAATTCCATGTGTCTGATCCTTGATAACGATTAGAAGTATGCAATTAACTTATTTATTAGAAATTCAACATACTAAATATGAGATGGAAAGAATGCCCATGGTATTTTCCAAGATATTCAAATGTATATTTTAAATAATGCTTCACAAGTCGCCAGGAATTATACCCACGAAGACCAGTGTTACGAGTGAACGAAGTTCTCATCTAATAAAAACTGCGAGACCAGTGCATAAAAATATACACAAAATTATGGAAAATACATCATTTTCCTCTTCTATACATTCTTCGGTTTCCGAGAATGATCTAACATATGGTTTTTATCATTTTGTTCGATGCTTCGTCTACATAAAATTTCCTGTACGCAAGTAGCATTAGCCACCAATGAAATCGAAGGCATATCGATGGGAACGACAGAGTCAGTACGCCGCCCCCTTCGTAGTTTCATTAACTTGTAAAATGAAAGATTGCATAATAATAAGTACGAATAAATTGGGCGGCTCATCTGGGATGAGGGTCGCAGCAAGGAGTCAAGTACACGCATTGAAAGCCCAAGAAAGAAAAAAATATGTAACCTGATTTCAGTATTATATATATAGCCCTTACACGCTATCCAAATCATTTTTTAGAACTTAATATTTTGATTATCAATCCTACGAAGTACACCAACGTCAGAAAAGGAACAGTTACGATGCATATTTTTAAGAGTCTTTCGAAGAACAATGCCTTCTAAAGGAGTTTCACGGAAATTCGCGGCTTACTGTCGTCGAATTCCAGAATATACTTCAGACATACGGTTCATGATTCTTCAGTAAACCCTCTAGTCCCTTTCTTTCGAGAACATTTCAACGTTCAAGATTTACCCGATTAGTTTCTTAAGAAATGTAAGGAATGAATAAAGTCAATAACGGGGCATAGAAACTATGAATCTATGGAAATTACAAATAGGGATGTAATTAGAAAGAAATTTGGACGCGATAACGAAAAAGCAGTTTACATTATTTTCCGGAGTTACAAAGTTATGACAAGTTTCAATAGGTAGATCGGGGTCGTTACAACTCAATTCGACTAATAGCAGAAGACGACTTTGATGCCACGGCCTAGAGTCGCAGATGATGCTCGTATACTAAACCAAATTCCTGATTTCACTGAGGATAATGCTGCCATAGAATATGAAATACTCGATTAAGGGAGCTCACTATTAAAGCGTAATTATACGGGCTTCGTATCCATTTGAGAATTTTTCAACACCCATAACTAACGGCTATATTAAATAGAAATAATGCATAAAATGGCGGGCCTGAGATTAATGGAAAATTATATTCCACTGACAATTCACGTATTATGATCTGAGCTAAGAAAGAGCAATTAAAATTTCATGAATGGACTGGATTAAGCTCGCAAGATACTATATATTCGCATTTCAGCACAGCCAATGACCCTATGCAAGCCAAGAAAATAATGCTGGACAAATCGATGAATTATCAGAAAGACAACCAATGAGGAACTTGTGGGGAAAATCATATTGAATGGCGATTACGAAAGCAGTTTTTGCATGCGAAAGGTTTTATGGCAGCGCACAGTAATAATTATTTTAACTTGTTTTAATAAAAGTTTGGACTCGGGAAATTCACTATAAGAAACTTGTATGCACTATAATACTATACATTGGGCATTCGAGGGATAACCGTAAAAGAGCACTGTCATTTATTTTCTTAACTGAACCGGTAATGTTTTATAAAAAATGGAGGATGTATTTTTGAGAAAAAATTATCAAATTATTTCTAGCAAGGATGTAAAGATCAAAGAGGCAAAAGATTCAAATTACATCTAATTTACTTTGATACAAGTAATCAATAACCCTTTGGCATATGACGATTGCCTCCAATACGATGAAATAGAATCTTCGCAAGTTCTTATTCTGACAAGGAAATATTTCACAAATATAGAACATCAATTCAATGAGTGTTTTTTAGTTCTTCATCAATAATAGCATGACCACAATTCTTAGCAACTGGTTGTACAGAGTATTGGTATTAGATTTCAGTAAAGTTGACGACTGTTCATAATAGGGATGTTGGTAACAAAACACCTACGCTAAGATTTTCTCTTAAGGTTTTAGCACTATTATCCTAAATACGAAACTTTTCATTGGTTACCAAGCATTATTGCATGAGTATAACTAAGAACATGCCCCCTCTACACAGCTTAGTAACTGCAAGAGGGGTTAAGACAAAGTAAAATGTTGGGCCTGCGGAAAATGTACGTGGAAGACTTGTATGAATCCTCATTGATGGCAGCCTGGAAATACCGAAGTAACAACCAGGCAACTAACTACATGCCTTCCACTCTCGTATAGTGTTAGGGTACTGAAAATATTATCATGTTACATTGATGTAATCATCAATAACTAATGTGATCATATTACATAATCTAAATTCCAAGATATAACACAATCGAAATTGAGAAAGCAACTAATCCTGCTGAAAATCCGAAGAACAATTTTTGCTGCCTCTGATGACCCTCGGAGTTTAACCCTTGGAATAGTTTTGGAAAATATGGAGGGGTCATAACAGTGAAAGCGGTAGCACTTACCCTTTCCTCCTCCCGGATCATCTCGGCGATCCCGGGCTTGATCTCCATCTCCTCCGGCTGCGGCCCCAGGGCTGACAGGGCTGATAGCGCTGGCGGGGGCGGTGGTGGCGGTGGCGGCGGGGGCAGGGACGGCGTGCCGTGCCCGTGCGGACCCGGGGTCATCTGCTGCTCCGGGGTGGAGGGAGGTGGCTGGGGTGGCGACATGCCCCCAGGACCGTTGCCTCCGACCATCTCGACCGCTGCCTCGACCAGGGCCTCCGCTGCGGAACCCACGTCGCTCCCGTTGCCTCCACCTGCTCCCCCTGCTCCTCCAACTCCTCCCATTCCTCCACCACCATTACCTAGAGACGCCGCGGCCGCCGCCGCCGCTGCTGCCTGCTGTGCCGCCACGACCTCCTCCGGGCTGCCGGCGCCGCCGGATCCCATTCCACCGCGCTCTCCACCGGAAATCCTGCGCCTCCTCTTGCGCGCGTTGGCCCCCTGGGCTGCAGCCGCTGCCGCCGCGGCCGGGTGCATCAGCAGTGGGTGCAGGGGTGGTGGCAAGGCGCCTGGGGACAGAGGGTCCCCGCCGTATCCCATGCCGCAATCGAGGTCTCCAAAGTGCGGGGGCAGGCCCCACGGGAAGGGCGGGGCGGAGCGGCCTCCGCCGCCGCCACCCCCGCCGCCGCCTCCTCCGCCACCGCCGCCGCCCACTGAGTCAACCCCGACGCCCATCCCGCCCCCACTCTTCTTCCCCCCTGAGGGACCGGCCTCCGAGGAAGATGAAGAGGCGTTGGAAGATGGCGCGGAAACCCCTCCGGAAGCAGAATTCGCGGCCGCCGGCGGAGAGTCGGAATCTCCGTTGACGTCCGCGAGCCCGCGAATCTTTAGGGCCTCGGCCACCTTCAACAGCGGTCCTATCTGTTCCTGGGAGACGTTGATCTCTCCGCGGTACATGAACTCGACGACTGCCTTCAGCTCCGGCCATTTTATGTCCTTTAAGATGACAATAGGATGCCGGCACGGGTTGTCGAAGAAGAGCGACTGGAAGTATGGGCTACAGGCCGACAAGACCATCTTGTGGGCCTTGACTGAGTGCCCATCGCAGGCCAATGTGACATCCACAAAGGCCTCACTCTGCAGCAACTGGTCAAAGACGCTGGTAAGGTTGCTTTGGTAATTATTCCACCGCAAGCAAAACTGCTGCGGGGATCCTATGGGATGCTGCATGATAGCGGGTGATGGGGATCTGGATGGGGAGGTGATGGTTTTAGGGGTATGTGGGGGGTTGGGGGAGAGGAAGGGGGTGGGGTAACGCGAGAGGGGGGTTGAGGAAGACAGCTTCTATTTTGTATGGAAACGTTTAGGGAAAGAAACTTACTTCAACTCTTTTTGGGGAGGGGTTTTGCCCATTAAATGGGCCAAGGAATTAGGGTGAGGATGGGTCCTTGCTGTGGATGAATTTTCGACCCAAAGCAACCAAAATGAAAATCAGCCGTCGGCTCCTAAAAGCCTCCGACGTTGACGTCTTCGTTTAAGCTGCCAGTCCACGAGCAAGCGTTGTCGTGGTGATCGTTTAACTCCAAGCTCGATAGCAAAGAGTCCGAAGTTTCACGGGATCGCTCTCCCCGCGATGGCGGGCGCCGCTGCCGGGTTAGACGAGACTCCGGGAGCCGGGTATTTTTCTCGGCCGCACACGGAGTCTCTTCAAGTCTCCGATGACGTCAAAGACGCGGGAATCATCTGCAAGAATCGGCAGGCCACAAAAAACACATAAGATTGTTTAATCGTCTGTCGGGTGGCGAATTACTTTTAGGCCCGGGGGAAGGGCAAGAGAAATGTTAAAGGCGGGATGCGGGAGGTATTGGGGGCTAAGAGTCAGAAAGAATCAAGTTCTTCACCAAGTGCAACCGTCATTCATGCGGCAAATACACGAAAACATGAGCACATTTTCAAACATCTCGAAAGAATCGCACGGGATTCGAGCGCGTGTAATTCTGCGTGGAGGCTTTCCGGTTGGAGGCGCTTACACATTTATTAATTGGTACTCAAACATTCACATTACGAAAAAGTTTTTCCGAGAGATGACGAGGAGAGGGGGAGTCTCAGTTAAATGTCATTCGATGAAGATGAGTCCGTCGACGAGAAAAGTCCACACGATTCCGTGTCCTACCAAGTTCGTTGGCTCACAACTTAGTCCGATGAAACAAAAGTCACTCGATGAGTTTTCGGGAGGGTTTCGACACACACACGGAGCAACTTTATTTTTCTGTTCACGAGGTGTGGAAGGAGGGGTGTTGTGTCGCGCGCGCGCGAAAGAGAGAGAGTTCGTCACTAGGTCCACGCGGTCGGGGACGCGAGCACGCGGGTCGAAAAAATTGAATGAGGGCGGGCGCACAGGCGGCGCGCCACCTCTCGGAGGGGAGTAGACGATGGGGCGGAAAAAATAAACGAGATGCGACCCTCGCTCGTTTCGGGAGATTGAACGTAGGTAAAAATCCAACGGTTTCCCGAAACTGAGATGAAAACACAGCACGAAGCACTATGAGAGAGAGGGAGGCACTCACTGGCGACGAGTTGTCACGACCCGATATCCCCGCAAACAAAGAGGCGAAGGCTGTCACGAGGCGACAGCTCTTCCGGGACAAATATTCGACTTCGTCGTCGCTGAGAGAGCGTTTACCCTCCCCACGGAGATCGGCGAAGATCTCGACTGACGATGACACGGGGAGGATGAAACAACGTGGAGCAGGCGAAGACGGGAGGGACCGCTCAAATCGGGAGTCCCCGGCTTCTGTTCTCGGTCGCAGCTTTCCCAGACGGGAGACAACAGTTTCCCCTCAACACAACAAATACAACACTTCCCCACGACGGAGGCCGAAGAGACGGACTCGACGTTAACTGTCGCGTCTGAAGCCCACCCGCGAAGTGGCGACGTCGCGTTTGACAGGGCGTCGGTGGTGGTGTTGGCGGTGGTGGGTTGGTGGGGGGGGGTGTCCACAGACAGTAAGGGGGGCGCCTTTGGTTTGGCAGAGGCACCCAACACCCCCGTGCGTGCGAGAGAGAGGAGAAAAGCGACGTCTCGTGCCGGTCGCGGTACTTGTTACAACACGATGCGACCACGATAGGCGACCAGAAGAGACTAAGAGCCGGAGCGAGCGAACGTGTGCTGCCTGGCCTCCCCTCCGTCGGATCCCTCCCCGCCCCGCCCCCCTGTTCCCCTCCAACCCTCTCTCAACCTCTCGATCCTCCCTGCACCCCTCTACCCCCTCACTCCCCTACACTTTATACCCCTCCCTCCGCTTGAATTCCCCGCCGTCCCCCTCCACTGCTCGCCCCTCGCGCCTGGCAGCTATCCTCGCCCCTCTCCCTCCTCCCATTTACCCCTCTCTCTCTCTCTATACCTCCCCTCCGCACCGCTTCTCCACGGCGCCTCCACACTTGAGGCCTCCTCCTACTCGACTAACAAGCCGACGCCGACCCTCTCCCCCACCTCCTTTCCCGCCCCCGCGCCAATCCACCCCCTTCCCTCTCTCCTCCCCCGCGCCCGACGACGCCGCTACACCACACCCTGTGCAACCCCTCCCCTTCCTCCCCATCCTCCCCCCTTGCTCTACCACCCACACCACCACCCCATTCTGCCAACACACCATTTCTCATACCAGCGCTCTCCTATATAGTAAAAGCCGCCACCACCACCTCCACCACCGAAGCCGCCGTTGCCGCCTCTTCCCTCCCCCTTTCTCTCCCGACCCGCGTTCCCCCGCTATCCCCTCCCATCTCCTCCGCGCAGCCGGCCACTATGCAACCCCCGCCCTCCTCCCCCGCGACCTTCCACCCACACACACACGCGCGCGCTCCTTCCCATCCAACTCCTTCGTCTTCTTTTTCTCTCTCTCTTCTTCCCCCTTTTCTACACTCCTATCACCTTTTGTCCGCCTAATGCCCCCCGAACAAGGCGGGAGTTTTCTTAGCGGCTGACGGACCTCCACCGCTCCGATATACTTTGCTATACGCGCATTTACGGTTTCGGTTCCCATTCCCCGGCCTATTTCTCCGCTAAACAAAGGTGTTCGGCCTTTCCGTATCGTGTTCCTCGAACCTTAGAGGCAGTTTATTTAAGTTAAACCGAGATTACGGTGGACTTAGTTTCCTTAGATCAAGGACCGTGATAACCTTTATTGGGCGCAAATATTATTAAGCAATATTCTCTCGTAGAATTAACGATCGCAGCAAGATACATAAACAAATTATTCCTTACGTAAAATTGAATCGTATTACTGACATCCATGAAATTAATGTACGTCATTGTTTATTCATCGAGGACTGCAATATCAAGATGTGTTTGGTTCCTCCCAGAGAAGCTATGCCTTTCCGTTGGCTGATAAATAGTACGATGCTGAAAATACAGGATTTTCAAATGTAGATTTTCAAATGTAATCCCTCCTGTATATATCTGTACATCGACCTTCTTTGCTTTCCCTTCTGTGTCCTCCCACAGAATTTCTTTCTCAATAATGTCGCATAACAAAATCGATTTTAATTCCTCTTTGCTCCCACAGAAAAATATTAATTTATGTTTGAATTAAAACTTTCGTTTCTCCTATTATTGAAATCGTACTTGACTTTCTGAAGCAAGTATAAGAAACTATTTGGCAGTCTCTAATTCTTCTTCCAAGTGGAACCAGCGCCGGTCGTATAATGCTTTCAAGAACATCTCATTTATTGGCCTAGCATAAAAATACGCTGAATACTTTGCTTTCTTAACGAAAAGGTATTATTATATATGATCCAAATTGCAGATTTTCTCATAATGTCTCCTTTCTCTTCGTCCAACAACACTCATTTCCTTGGATCCCACAATCTCCTAATTTCTTTGGGAAGTCATTAACTTATCTAGATTTAGTTCACCTTAGACGTCCACGGCAAAGCGTAGGAATACACGGGAGTAATGGACATTGGCTCAAGATAACAAGCATCATCAGAAACAGCAAGTTATAAATGCTTAAAACTAAATAATTTCCTCAAAATTTCGACATAATTACATTTGAATCAGAAGAAAATTTCTTTATTGAAATCAAAGTGAAGTTTTCTGAATCATCACGATTTTTATATAGCAAGTTAAACTTCACTGTCATGTTATATATTAGTTTGGAAAGTTTAGAGCTTACTACAAAGAAGCTGCTGAGGATTTTTTCAGAGTTATCCAGGGCCCTACTTGGGTGTAGAGAACTTAGAGAAGTGGAATACGCCTTCCTTCGGATGGGACGTTAAACCGTGGACCCATTGGCGTCTTTCGTTAAGAGCAGAATAATGCCGACGCCAGGTTTCTCCCCACCATTTCCCTAACCTCTGAACCTCTTACCTCTACCAAATCACCTACCAATCCCTGACGGCACAAATGGCCTCAGCTGTCGGTCGCCTCCCCTATTAACTACCAGAAGGACCTGCCAGGGCTGAATCACACCAACTTCCCCTTCAATGTACAATAGATATTTGGTCAGAAACTCATTCAAATGACTTCGTTAGCCCACCAGTCAGCTCGTATGCCTTCCCTCTTCCTCCAAAATCTTCCCTCTCTGATCTTCAGCTTCCTTTCCTCTTCTCTCTTAACTCCCTCACACTTGCTTCATCTCCCCCCGTCATCTCACGAGCCCCTCCAAAACCAAATGCCTTTCCTTGCCTCCCTGCTCTCCCCTTCACCACCTCCCCTTATTTCTCTAAACATTTCCCACCCTCACACTCTCTCCACATCCACCCCTACGACCCCACACTCCTTTCCCACACGAACCCACTCCCCTTCCTCCCCTCCCTCTAACACATCCCCCGCAAACGCAGGCAGGCGGCCAAATGGTCGATTTTCCCTTGCCCCGCCGGCCCATCATATATTTATATAAAATGTACATGTAATACGGGGAAGAGAGGGACTGAGGGGAGAGGAGGAGGGAGGCGAGAGAAAGAGGGGGCGGGAGGGGATGGCAGTTTGGGAGGGACGTTCGGAGGAGAGAGACGCAGGAGCGGATAGTAGTGCCAGAGGGGGTTGTGTGGAGAGGAAACGACGAGGAGGCGGGGGAGCGGGAAACGGACGCGGGAAGGGAAGGGAGGAGGGCTGTGAGGCGGCGAGGGAAAGAAAGACGGGGGTTTTGCGGGGAGCGGGGTGAGACGGGGGGAGTATTATAAGGGGTGAATGGGGGAGAAGGAGCGAGGGGATGGGGGAGGGAAAGGGGGAGGTGGAGGGCGAGTGTGAAACGAAAGTATTTTATGCATAATGTATGCACTATTGATTTATTGATGAGGATCTTTCTCTATCTCTTGTCTCCAGCTCACTCGCTGCAGGAGAGAGGATAGGGGGAGGAGGGAGGGGAGGAGATGAAAGGGAAGAGGCAAGGGGTCGAGGAGAAGAAGAACAAGCAAAGGAACTTGAGGTAAGGAAAACAGAGCAGTGGAGCGGAGGAGTGATAGAGGAAGGGACTTGGCGAGGAGGAGATGGGACGGGGACGAGGAAAAAGGATGTGGAAGTTTTCGAGTGGACTAGGAAAACTGAGGCGGGGTGGAGGGGGATTGTTGAGATGAAGTAAGGGGGGAGAGGGGATTCCCTGCTGTATCGGGGTGGGCGGAGGACCACCAGTGAGGGGGGCAAGAGAGATGTAAGGCAAACAACGTCTCTCCCCTACCCCCCCCCCCACACACAGAATGGACGGAGGGAGAGAGGAAATAACAGTGAAAGAAATTCTGGAGCGCAGAATGGTGGGCGGGAGTTTTGTATGTGCTTGTGGGATGGAGTAGGCGGGGGTGGAGGAAGGCGACCCCCCTTCCACCTACAGGGAAAGGCCCTTGCCCCCCTCCCCTTCCCAGCCTCCCTTTCTTCCTTTGCAGTGCTCAATGCTAACAGGCGGCGTGCTGGAGGAGAGAGAAACGGAATAAAACGGCCAGGAGACCACCGATTCCCACCGACACACACTTTCGTCTCGGTGCTCTTCGGAATGAACTTGAGAGTAGGGCATGTCGGGAACTGACGGGGAAGGTGCCGGCGTCGTCGCTGCGCTTCCTTGCGCGTTCGCGCTGTGGGACGCGCGTACCTACTACTCAACGCAGGTCGGGAAGAAATAATGCATTGGCGTTCGAGTTGAGTTTAGCATTTAAACCTGATAAAATTACGGAGGTGAAAAAGTCTGTGGGCCAGCCAAGGGGCATGTGGCTTCCCTAACCAAGGGGCATGTGATAAGATAATTGTTAAAACATTTTTATTTTGATGACCTTCGGCTTCTAACATCTAGAGTCCCCATATCATAAAAAGTAAAGCATTTTGCTCTTAATAGTGAGTTTTATCTCACCGCCATTGGAAAAGAAAATTAACCCTTGCCCAGAGTAAACGAGCAACATATGTTTCTTCGGAAAACGATTTGAACTTATTTTAACTCGTCGATACACACTAATCGCAAAATGAACCGAATATTAATTAATACAAAAAAAGAATCATTTAATACAGAAGTGGACAACAAGTTATCCCTGAAAACTATGAGAAATAGAGCGACTTACCTAAGGACTCCTTGATAGCTCGCAACAATGCAAAAACAAGAAGGAAATGTAGCTTAGTGTATACTTGGTGAAAATTGCGTGTCTACAATTTCGGCAGCGTGCAGGGTAGAGGAGCTAGACTTGTAAAACGTTGTTATAATAAACTTAGTAGCGTATCCAAAATATTGGAGCAGATAGGCTGGGAATCACTCACGGACCAAAGGTTAAACTACAAATTGAAGCTCTTGTATAAATTGGACGGACATCTCTTTAATAGTGATGTTGAAAATGTATTATTACCCCCATCGCACGTACTGTGACAGGAGAGATCATGCTAATAAAACTACAGAGATCAAGTGTAGAGCAGATAAGGGCAAAGATGTCATTTTTTCCACGGACGATAAGGGACATTAATAACATTGTCCGACCGCGGTAGGGTTATGTTCGAGTAAAAATTATTCTGGTGTGTATTCGACCCCTGCCACACACCCTAGCGGTGGCTTGCAGTGCACATAAATAAATAAAATAAATAATAGCGTAATCAGTGCATGCCACTGTCCTGCTTATGAGGGAGTTCAGCGTATTCGAAACGCCTAGATAGTAGATTTGATCAAAAGGTATGTAGTACATGATACTCGAAAGTTTGGTAGAAATAGGTGCAAACATTTTCCAAAGACCGATCATAAACAGAAGAACCCTAAAATGAATTTTATATCTCTAGACACATTGTGCGGCGAGAATATCAATTTGAGGCCAATTCGGCATGAAGAAGCAGTTCAAAACGGTGTCTCGACGTTGACCGCAAACATATAATAGGCGCCATGCCCACTCGGAAAGAAACATTGTTTCAAAAGCCATCGGAACACACTCAATATTTCATTGCCTCATATTTCAGGCGATTCCAATAAATAGCCTAGTTATAGTTATTTTATTTATTTGAGCACCCTGCAAGCCATCGCCACGGTGGGGGGCAGGGAGTGAATACACACCAGACTTAAGTTTGACCCGAATGTGACCCTACCTCGGCCGGACAATTTTAATCTGATCCCTTATCGTTCGTGTAAAAAATTATATCTTAAATCTATCAGCTGTACCCAGTACACACAAAATATACACAAGCAAAACTCACTCTATTCATATTTATTTTCACTCTAGGTTTTTGACTAATTTAGACTCATTCTATTTAATATTGTCCGACCGCAGTATATTTTATTTATTTTTATTTATTTGTTTTATTTATATACGAGTATATCCGTCAAGCCAATGCCAGGGTGCGCGGAAGGGGGTGAATACACACCAGAAAAATTTCACCGGAACACGACCCTACCGCGGTCGAACAATGTTATTATGATCCCCAATCGTTCGTGGAAAAAATGACGTGGAATGCAGGATATATATATAGATCTTTTAAAAATTAAAAAAAATTAAATGCCAAGGTGTTACCCTCATTCACGACCTCTCCTGGCTGAAATACAAACGGATAATGTGTGGAAAAGCTACCCAAAAATTAGGATTTATTATAAGAGTACTAGGTAAATGTAATGAAAAGGTCAAAGAGAAATGTTATCTCTCGTTGGTTACGCCTCATTTAGAATATGCTGCAAGTGTATGGGATCCTCACGAAGTTGGATTAATTGGCGAATTGGATCGCGTGTAGCGTAGAGGAGCTAGATTTGTGAAACGTTGTTATGATAAACTTAGTAGCCTGTCCAAAATATTAGAGCAGCAAGGCTGGGAATCACTCACGGAGCGAAGGTTAAATTACAGATTGAAGGCCTTACATACATTGGAATGTCGAAAATGTATCATTACCCCCATCGTACTACGGTAGGAGAGGTCATGTCAATAAAATTAGAGGGATTAAGTGAAGAACAGATAGATTTAAGATGTTCTTCTTTCCACAAACGATAAGGGACCGTAATAACAATTTCCGACCGCGGTATGGGCATGTCCGGGTAAAAATTAGTCTGGTATGTATTCACCACCTACGATGCACCCTAGTGGTGGGTTGCAGGGTACATTAATATATAATTAAAAATATTACCTATGCCAATAAATATTGTGATTGTAGATTATATTTGAGCTTGTAAACACACGAACAAAAAGGAATATGAACTGAATTAAAATAAACTGGTTTTCTTCCAATCAAAAAGTTGTCATGGCAAATGACTTCCCAGGATTATACATTAATAATTAAGTATATTTATACACATGCTACCGAAGGCCTGCTCGTCATTTTGGAATTGAATTTCTCTTTTAACTTTTTGAAATGCTTTTCTTTTATCCCCGAGGATAGAATTTTCTACATTCTATTAAATATAAATAATGATTTCCCTGGTTGACAGAATACCCACGAAATTTTCGAATAAAAAAGTTTCGACAGTGTGATCGTAAACACTTCTTCGGAATTAAAACGCATTTCATACTAATGTCGCTAACTTTATATAATTCATCAATGATTCTCAATACAATTAGTAATAAATAATCTAGTTTCACCATATCAAGAAAATGTTTTGTTCCAATCAGTTGATTTAATTCAGTCATATCCGTTCTCACAAAAATATATCAACCTTGCCACTTGTGGAAACTAAAAATTTTCGATTGTCAAACATCATACAATTAATCCCTTTTCCCATAATTCACGTTAATATCCACGATAGTTGAATGCAATTGTTTTTTTTTTCTCAAAAATAAGAAACCTCATACGTTTTCGAATAACTGTTTGTAGTCCAGAGTTTGTTTCTCAGATTTATATAATTATAAAATAATGAAAGCTTACAAAAAAACTGAGGAGACCTTGTTATTTTGAGCACTCGTGCATGTAAAAAGTTTCATATTTTTAGAATTGTTCGTTTAGGAGTTACAGCATTAACGCTTGAGCACATATAATTTTATTTATATGGTTTTGCCTTATTTATCAGCGCAAATTTTCGAATATAACGCAGAACCAATTTGTCTTGAAGGAAACACAATAGGTTCTATCATTCATGAACCAAGTTTTAATTGACCCGGTTACGCATAAGCACACTTTATACGGCCTGCATGTACAAAAAAAAAGTAATTTCGCGCCCACGACACAACCGAAAGGAAACAATAAGTCGACGGGCGCCAACGCATCACGAAAGCTTTTTCGTATTAAAAAATCCTTTTCACCAGCAAGGCACTCGAGCAAGCTTTTACGAGTTCGTAAAATTAGCCAACAGAGAGAACCAGGACAGCAGACCACATCTAAGACACACAATGCAACAAAAAACTATTTCCCCCTCGTTCCTAAATGATCCAATAGGCTTCAGAAACAATCAAGGACAACTTGAAAGGACAGAATCCAAGACCGAAAAATATATGAGAAATATAAATATATCATAATGCTAAATGAAGAGAACACACGACTCATGCCACAACACACAGAACTAAATCATTCGAATACAATAGTAATGAAAAATCGAGAAAATAATAAACTCACGCAATGAACTGGACATTTATTTACAGCATTAAGTTCGCTTACAGGCAACTAAATGATTACGCCAAGTATTCCAAATTCATAACTCTGTAAGATCAAAATAAAAACTAGCAATAACAACATGGAAAAAATATTCCAACACAATCTTGAGAATACTTAAATTACATTTCCTATTTAGGAATCCCAAACTATAAACGATGTAAAAGGGGAGAATGATATATACTACTTTGCTAGAAAATTTAGGTTGGGATTCTCTTGTACAGCGGCGTTAACAATATAGATTAAACTTATTAAACACATTTAAATATGGGCCCTTTTCCGATGTAATTAAGAATATAATACGAAACCCAACGTATTACGGTCGGAGGAATCACGAATATAAGACTAGAGAGATAGACTGCAAGACTGACAGGTTTAAAATGTCATTTTTTCCAAGAACGATAAGTGACCAGAATGCTTGTAGTCGCAATCCCCCAGGAGTCAGTTTAACAAAATAAGTATTAACGTTCAGTTTAGGGACTGCGCGTGGATATACATACATATATATAAATATATTTATACTAACATATTTTTTTTGTTAATGGTTCCCCTCACCTTCCCCCACCTATTTGAAAAACCCCAACCCGTCATCCCTTACCCTTTCCTCCTGGTGCTAAACCCCCTGCCACACACCTTTAATGGTGGCTCGCAATGTATTTATGTAGATGTAGATATAAGTAGTGAGGGCATCACGTGTGTATTTATCGTATTTCTTAATATTCTAAATGAGCAATATAATAAGATTTCAGGAAGAGCGACCATATCCGCTTTCGCTTCTGAATTGTGCCCGACATTCCATAGAACCGTGAGCTTCATGAGATCCAAAATAACAGTGGAACCCCGGAATATTTACAGGCTCAAGGCAACGGAGGGTCGACTTAGTGGATTAGAAATGCAGAGAATGTTCACATTTTAACAAGAAGAAAGGCAGGAGAGAGAGCGAAGAGGGTGATGCAGCCGTGGAGGAGGAAATATGTACACCAAGACGGCAGTGACGCCGTCGAGACGAAGACAGTTACAGATAGACGGGCACAAACAACGACGACGAAGGAAGACAAACAGACGGACGGACAACCAAATAAGACCCTACCCGGGACCATCCTTACCTTCAACATACGTATTCACACACGCCAAAACCCACACACATATACACCAACTCCTCGCCTTTCCACCCTTCATTAGCCAAGGCGAGTAGGAGACGGGATACGGAAAGGGAGACAGATCGAGGCTGGAACTAACGATGAAGGAAAAGGGGCAGATGGAGATGAAATCGAGAGAGACGGTTAAGTAAAAATGCGAGGGAGAGAGCGAAGAAGGAATCAAACCAAAATGTAGGAAGAGATTGGATTCCCTATGTACGTGATCAGTAGGTAAGGCATTCATTTCTTCATAAATTCTCCATTACCTATCACTCCCTTTAGACAAAGAGGACGCCGCAGCAATGATAGAAAGTTTTGCGAATGTTAATGGACTTCATGTCAATGAGGTTGGTCTCACGGGTTGAATGAATGTCAATTCAAAGGTCATGTTTGGGCATTATTTTTCAAAGTATTAGTGTTCATAGCTAAAATGCTGAATTAATTCTGGTAATGAATTATCTTGAGACTGAATGCAAAAATTCTCGAAAGCAAACCCAGACTTTCAGAGTAAAAAAAACATTATTTATAAGATATGTGCACCTGCGCGCATAAGTGACATGGTGACAGAAAAATTGAGATATTTGCACAATGAAGCGCTGAAACATCCACCCTATTGCCAAGATTGTACTCCCTGGGACTTCCGCCTCTTACGAAAACTCAAACGTTTCCTCGCTATCAACGTTTTCCGCCCAATCAAGAAGCGATTGTGATTGTAGGCGAGTAGTTTGCAGCACTTATGGAAGAACATAAAACACAGGATATTGGCACTGGAAACCCACTATATGAACTCTATTAATTTTAAAGACGATTATATTAAAAAATAAAACTTTTTGGAAAACATAAATGCTAAATTTCATCATCAGGCAGAGAAATTTTTAGGTCACCCAAGTATCTTGTCAAATTAAGTCGCTTACCAAATTGATGAATCAAATTTAAGTCAACTAACTTAAAAAAGTTTCGCCAGTGACCTTCAGTTGAAGCTTCAAATTTTTGACCAGTAATAATAGGTACCCATTCACCGTTACAAACAGTTCACACCGATAGTTCAAGGCAATAATGTATTGAATCAAAAGTATTAATTTGTGATGAATTCGGATTTATATTTTAACGCCAAACCGGTTTCGCGAGAACTAAAATAACATCTTTCATTCGACCAAGCCATTCGTTTTCGCCCCAGGCCAAAAAGTTGAGGTCTCAAAGGAATGCGAATTCCTCATGGTACGAAACCTCACGGAGTTAGGATTTCGGATTTTTGGAAGAAATGAAAGGCCTATAAAACACAAAGAGTCAAGTAAAATTCGAGCCATCATTGTCCGCGACAAGAATCTGAAGTCTAACATACCTACTAATTTCCTTATGACTTTAAATACATTGTGCTGTTTTAAAACTCACCTACTACATTATTTGAATGTAAACGTTATTTAATTTTAATATGAGATATTTCATAAATATATTTCTCATGTATCAAATAAAATAATACGAGATTTTAGGCAAATATTCTTCTTGTCGGTTACAAGACAACAGTATGAGATTACTAAGCAAGCAATTTATTTTCACTTCACCAATAAAAGCAGAATATCCAAAACGTAAAATTACATAGATTATAATTATTTTCAAAAGAATAATAAAGTAAAAAGTGTTAAAAAAACATGAGTATAGTCACAAATAGAATGTTATTTAGTACTGTCAAATGTATGCCTTACTCCAAACACTGGCAGCCATTCCATTAGAAATATGTATCATAATTATTCCTAATAAATAGCGGATCGTATAAATACTGACTCCAAGGTACGTGTAAGAGTGCATTTATCGGGAAATTATTCTTATTCCACCACATGTAGCGTGCTTTTCTTGAGTTATGTTGCGAATTTAAATATAAATGCGAGGAGATTTCAGACTACAGACAATGTTTCCACTAATAAATACCTTATACCCTTTTTCCACTCCACTAAAATACAAACTTCCCCTCACTACTTTTAGAGTGAAGGGCAAGAAACGAATTTTCAAATTCAGTAATTTATGTTCAACTTCATAGTCATAGCGCCTCTAGAAAACTGAGGAATTAGTTCCAAACCAACTTACGAAGACAGAAAGAATCTCTGATGAAGATAAACGGAAAACTTATTTTAATTATAATTTGACTAAATTTAACGTTACAGCCGCATCTGTAACTTGGGACTAATTGACTGATGTTCAAGCACTGAGAATAAAATAAGGATGTACTAGGAGCTGTGCTCACGATTTTTATGGAAAAATTTTTAGGGACGAGTTAAGGTAAAAAAAGAGCGAAAGGAAAATATTTTTTTTTGTCAGAGAGGTTCACGATATGAAGAGGACAAGTAAATGTGTAAATTTAAATGACTTTCGAAAGCCATGTAAATATTCCGAAATTAATTTTAAAAGGTTATCTCATTTCAATCGCTACTGAGTTTACATTAAAATGGTAAATGGAACAGTATCTACTCATCTCAAGCTCGCTGCATGTACATCTCTTTCTCATTCTACGTAAAAGCATTAGCCGTTCCAAATTTAGTATTATGCACAAATCAAAATGAAAACTAGTCGAAGAGAAGCAGTGAAGGTTTTCAGCGCAATTTGTTGACTAATAAAGGCCAAATTAAAACAAATGATAAATTCTATCGGTTAAAGTCCGATAACATGAAGCATTCCTCAAACGAGACAACAAGCACCGCGCTACACTTACATAAATACATTGTCAAAATTAAATTGTAATAACGTAAATGTTGTTGGTGATAAGCCATGTGGATTGAGTTATGATACTTATTTTCCTCCAACACAAGATTCATAATATAAAGAAATACTTCTCCTCTTCATAATATAAAGAAATCTCAAGTTATAACGTACCGCAACCTAACGTGAGCTAAAAATTAAAGCAACACAGGTTTATGATTCCCAAATTAATCATGCGAATTACAGTTATGCAAATTTGAAAATTTTACAATACTAAACAGGAAACAACAATCAATAAAAGATTGAAAAAAATGCAATTTAAAATTTGAAAAAGTTTACCATCGATGTCTGAATGGCATTGTTTCATTGGTAGTATATTCTCAGTATCACGACATACTATATAAGACAAGAGTGCAACTAATCTTATGGTGTGGTTTGAATTGAATACAAGTATGACTTTCAAACAGCTTTGGATCATGCATGAAAACTGCATGATTTACATGATAACATTGAAAAAAGTAAAAATAACTTAACTTGATAAGTACAGTGTGACGAATTTGAAAACATTCTGTTTTTAAGGTAACTATCCCTCTGTTTGAAGCTAACGAGAATCCTTGGTGAGAAGGTCCACCCTTTCCGGCCAACATGGATGTGCCACTGGCTACAGATCAACTCATTCCCAGCAATCCACGTAACTCCAGTGTCCCTCCCGGGACCCGACACCTTTCTTCCCCCCACTTCGGCGATTCTGGACCGTATACGCCCCATTTCCCCCATTCCACACTATCTTCAATCTCTCTCTCCACACCCACTCCCCTCATCGCAGAGGCATTCTGCAATGCCAGTATATTTAGCAGCTGGGATGATGGCTCCTCTTTGATGGGAGCATTGGTGAGGGGGCGAGGACGGGGGAGGGCGTGGAAGGCCTGGATCGTCTCACGCATGCACCGCGGTCTCAAACTGTTGCGTGCCCAATGAAGGGAAGGGTGTAGGGGGAGAGGGAGAGAGGGCTGATGGGGTGGAAGTATGCGCGTATGAACTTGCCTCTCCTTCCCCCAACCCATGCGGACTTCTCCGAACCCAGTCCTCCTCTTTCCCCCAGAACCTCCATAACCATCCACCAACCCCCACGGCCCCACCTTCGAACTATTGCAAGAGCGGATGGAGGGGAATGATCTTCGCTGCGGCGTCAATTCGCCGTGAAGCTTTCTCGATGGAGGGATACGGGAAGAAAGAGAGAGAGAGAAGGATAATGGGGGGGGGGATGAGAGAAAAATGTGAGTCTGAGACCGCGAGGCTAAGCATATGCTGGAATGATGGATTGCATTACCCTGTGCGCCGGCGAAAAATAACAAACATAATGTGATGTTTTGGGAAATACAATAAGGCGAAGACGAAGGGAGACGAAGGCAGTACAAAAGTTGAGCATTCGTGTTCTTGAGAGAACTGGGACCACACCGCACGAAGAAAAACCACGGTAAAACAGCAATAAGGAACGGGAATCTTCACGGGTCGTCCGAGAATGGCGAAAAATACGCCGAAGACGCCGACGCGTGCACGTGGACGTGTATATCCTGAAAAGTGGTATCGACATCGAATCACGGAATTGAATGCAGAGTGTCACTGTGGTCGTTGCCTTCACACCGTATTAACACGAGCATTACCTCGGAAAACATTAAAATATAGGTAATAAAAGTCGGGTGCAGCAATATCTCAACGAATATATCATCACCAGTGGCCCACTGCCCGGCGACACGGCCGCTTGCTTATTCAGATTCCAGCAGATATTCATGAATTGATAAACCTATTTTGAGAGACGATCGTAGCGTTTATAAAAGCTTATTTTAGATGCACACAACAAGGTTTTGACCCATCGATTGAATAAATGTTTCGTAATACCTTTGGGAAGTGAAATGTAGTTCTCCAAACGCTGAAAAAATAAGAGAATGCTATCAGATAGAGCGGAAACGATATCAGCACCCGGGCCGGGCCAGAACACGGGCATTAACTGTGAAAGATAATTTATAAGAGCAAAAATTACAAAAAAAAGAGAGAATGTACCCTAGCTAACGTGACCGTTATGGCTAAATACCCCTGTACACCAACGATGTGCCCCCAAAATGAATTATTATTTAGGATGCAATCCCGATTTGTCCACGCGCGATTATCATATACCCAAAAACACATTTATCTAATTTTCCTATAGTAGACGATTTATAGGAGACGAGGGAGGGAAAAAAATATTTTTTGGGGATTTGTCGTATTCACGTGGGGATAATCAGGGAACAGAAATATTCCCGTCTCGAGTGGAATAGAAATGCACTATGGATACCAACGAAGTTCACATAAAATAAAAGCGATGCAAATAAAACTCTGCTTCAATGCAATGGGAGGAATCAACCTAGCATTTCGGTATAATTTCAGCATGGCCGGGCGAGAATCGTAAAAATTAAACCCCCAGGCCTTAATAAAGGTACAAAGTTAATCGACTGAGTCGGCAATGGCAGTTCCTTTAATTTTGAGAATGGAAGAAAAAAGGAAGATAAGGAATGAAAGCTTCATTAACATTGCTCTACCCAAATTGAAGGTTGTCAAGCGAAATCGCGAAGGGGCATCTGCCGCGAGGAACAAAGCGTTCGACACGCCGAAACACTCGCTTATCGCGCGAAACCGTGGCGATGTTTAAATTAAGTACTTTTAAGGTCGTCCACAGGAGGACAAGATAAACACAAAGATAAGTTTCGTAGAAATAGAAAGAAATAACTAAGACGCAGGAATTATGAATTTTTCCGGAATTTCGAAAGTTCCGAAATGGTTTCGTTAAAGACCACAAAAAACGTCGTCACTTGTTTTAATGGCGGACGCAAGCGAAGTGTTGGCGGAAATTCCGTCCTTAAAAAAAAAAAAGGCCGACCCGGTTGGAACCCTACACTTACGTCCGATAAAAATCTCCGGGAAGTAATAAAAAAGGTCAAGAAAGTGAATCTCTTACATCTAAATATCTTATAATAATCGAACAGAGATGTATTCTAAAAACGACAGAGACTCAAGACACTGCTCATGGAAATAGAGGGAGAAAGACGAAATAATTGCAGATGATTCTTTATTTTTACCCAAAAGAATAACCGTTAATGAAAGGCCGTGAGCACGGGAATTATATTTATTTGCGGCTGTCTTTTTTTCTCATAATCCTATACTTTAGGGGCCGCGCCTTTTCGGGGACGGTTCAAGGGCAAGCGAGCGAGAGGAGGAAAAACATGACGGAGAAAATAAAGCCCTAAGAAATGATAAAAAAAAGGCGTAAGGAATGAGGCTAAAAAGAAACTACACTTCTACACATATATTTAATTTTCCCAGATAGGAGTAATCCACCACGTCCTTGAATGCGAATGTAATGGCGGGAAGCGACTGTGGCGGTGGAAAAATTTCGGGAGAAAGGCGAGAGACAAGAGGATTACGTAAAGAGGGAGAGACTTCAGGAAAGTGAAAAAGGTCGTGACTTGTTGAAACCAATGAAAATGTATAGGCGAGCCCTTGCCATATTTCCTGTACGAGACCTTAAATTATTCAAAGGCGTCGGAAATCATGGCTGTCGATGTGGCAGCTACTTCGACCAAGATTTTGTTAACAGGACGGTTATAGTCATCTACCATTGGGAACGATTAACGGCTTCCTTCTAGCTTGAAAGTCACATATCCAGCTCTGTGTTCGTCGATGATTTCTCAAAATGAAACCCATGAAGGTGAACTGGACGAGAAACACGCACAAGCAAAAACGTCGTCTCATTGGACTCGGCATCTTTTATCAAACCAATATTTCCCAATTGCTGAGAATAGTAACAACAATGAATGCTTTAGATCCTAGGAACAACGAAGTGTCATCTACAATTTTTACTGTAATATTTTTTTAAAAAACATAACTCGGGCTATGAAAAGACTTCGGTTCAGCCACTAGGCGGGTTTTCATAAGTAGAGAAAGCAAAAATCTCTATCAAGTGGCACTAATGGGGCATAAAATACTTTTGGGAATCCCTGACTCTTATGTTGTGATCAACTCAATCGGCGTGAAACTTTCCTTTTAAAATTACAGTAGGCACAATGTGAAAAAAATACCATTTCTAGGTTTTGAGAGTCCCGGCATGTACTTGGAACGTTACCAAAAATAGTACACAGCACAGGAAGTGTTTATCTTTAACAAAATACGTTTGGTAACCCATTGAGAATGAACCGTCCCCCATTTCCAATCATGATGAATTATAATTAAAGTCAGGACAAACATAAAAACGTTAAGCAAAATGTAGTCCTGGAGTAACCAAATGATTTGGAACAACGAGGTAAAAATAAGAATACAAAAATGAGCCAGATTAAAGCCATTTTGTTCAACGCCGCTACATGAAAGAACTCGAGCGCACTCGTTGATAGAGTATGGTACTTATATGTGGGGTGTTTTTCTGTATATTTTCTACCTATAAACTACGCGTACGATGCCAAGTTTCCAGCGTTCTTTGTGGAAGCAATCCATGACTCCAAGAACACACTTTGTATTCCCACATAAAATGTTTATTCAAATTATTTGAATTATAAACTAAGGTAGTTCTCAAGGAGAATTCAAACACTTAACTGGGTACACATTTCACTGCGTAATTTTACGGGTCTTTTCAGACAGATGTTTGCTCATAACAATTGACAAAGTATTTCCATAAGGTTATTACATTTAAAATACTACGTGCGCACACACGCACTAAGAATGCACATTCCGTCCACCCCCAACCCCCTTTTCCACCATCCCTCCCTCTGCAATAAGGCGGTGCTTACATGCGAGTTTAATGAAATAACGAAATGAAGTATTTACCCGGGGCCAACAGGGGGCGAAGGGAGGAGGATCGCTGAGTCTGAAGCAGGAGAAGAAACACGAGAGAAAATCCAAGGCTTGAATTAGTGTCTGTGTGTCCTTAAAGAAGTTCTTATGTCGAGGAGAGGGAGAGCAGACGATATGAGGGGAAAGGATAAATGGAGGTCTTGTGAGGAGGGTTTAAGGATGAGGAGGTTAGGGAGGGCTACGCACGCATGACTCACTCCCACCCCATTCCCCTTTTCCCGACCACCCCCTCTCTCCGACCCCGCGACACTCCCTTCTCTCCTCCTCACTCCACTCTTCTATTTTGTAATCCTTATCCCTACACTAACCTATTCCCATGTCTTCCACCCACTAGCCCTATGATCAGAAAGGGAGTTAAACCTCCCCGCCGCTCGTTGGGCCGAACCTGGTATGCCAGCTGGCAGTCGTTGCCGTGGAAGCGGCGAATGGTTATGGTTGGGGGTCGCTCTTTAATTATGCCATCGATATAAGTTCGTGGGCGCCGTTTCGAACATTTATGACCATATATGATTACATGTGCCACCATTAAGATGAAACAAGATCAACAGAATAGCAACGAAAAAGTTATGAACATAGAGCATAATAGAACCCCGTAAGCATATTCTGTACTGTTTGGAGTTTCACTAGAAATTAAAGGCGACTTCAAAATAAACCGTGAGCATGAGAGTGCAAATCGCATCCCTGATGACAGGGGGGTTTATGCAAGCGTGAAAAATTTGACACATTGGCAATTAATCCGAATTATAAAGCCCCCAGATTACGACAAGGGTGTCCGCATACTTTTCTACTATTGAGAATATGAAAACTCTTGTGGGTTCTAAAAATTATCACTATTGTGATATTTAAAAATTCAGGGGAATCTTCAAGCAGGAGTTGCAAACAAACTTAAAAACGGAGAGTTGAACTTCTTGATACACTTAAATGTCCATCATAGGTACACAGCCATACAATAATCCGGACAATACTGAAATGAAATTGCGAGGAGAGAATATTTTCCGAAATATTAAGTTTTCCCTCTGGTGTACAGAAATGAGACTTCTTCAAACTTCAACGGGGCATTTGCTACATTTAATGAGCCGGGAAGGGCAGCGGGATTTCTGGCGATTCCTCCTTTTCACGTCGATTGCAAGCTAAGACGACGTTGGCCATATACCTATCCTGTCACGCGCCACTTTAGTGGATTGCAAAGGCAGCTCTCGACTTCGAGGTATTACACGCTCACAGTATACTTCGAGGGTTGCTGTGGTAACGGCAACGATACTGACATATCCATGGCCCGATGTCTTCTTCTCCATCTCTGAAGAGGCACTGGGGCCGTCAATTCCACAGCCGACGAAATGCGACACACGGCGAGGAAAACACGCTCAAGTGACGTTAAAAGAGTTCCTATGCCGCCGTCACGGAGTCACCGTGAGGGCATTCAAAAGAAATTCGTGGCAAAACTTCCACGACCAAATCATACGAGAGTTCACAACATAGCAGGGATGAAATACATCGTGTCACTTTTTTCGTATTCTGTTACTTGATTGGAGGATAAAAGATATTAAGAAAAAAAGTTTTTAAATCATATAAAATAAACATAAATTCACATTTAGAATTGCTTTGTAACTATCTCTCATCAATTATTTAAAAGTGATAACCTCCTATCAGCCAATTCTAATTTAGTTTAATCAATATCTAGAGAGCACCTCAATCAATTTCTAATTTCAATGCCGGCTACTAAAATAACCAACACAATAAGCAGAAACGACGTTCTGTCAGAGACCTAATGATCAGATTTCGATAAAAGTATGAAACCGTAGTTGACTGAAAAATAGCTAATGTGACTACTTCCAACTTAGCAATCAATTAGTGCCACCATCGCATCACAAGTGTGGTCTCGATCCCAGGTACGATTTTGTATGAGTATTTCTTGTTGTTGGCTCATTTCTATTTAAGAAGGAACCAGCATGTGACTAAAATCGGAAATAAATTTTTCAACACATGTTACTTCAACATGATGAAAGTAATATACCAAATGAAACTTTGCCTTAAAATCACTATTAATACACTAACACCTCATTTAGCATAACTTCACAGTAAGCTTGCTATTCTTCTTCTAAATCTCCAAATTTTTCACCACATCGTCATGAATGATGACCTGGTGGAAGACCGCGAGAAAAAAAAAACGAGAACATGATTTTCTGGTTTTCAGGTCGTTCTACTTTTGATTTTCTTACGATCGGTTACTACGCTTAATTTTATAGCATTTTTTCCTTCATATCATGCGAGATTGTGACGCATGTCTCACCAAAAGCGAGCACTGAGAATCGACTTGAAAGGATTGGAAACAGTCGTTGTTTGCTGTTCATTTTAAGTTGATCGTTTATTAAGGCCCCATTTCCATACCACTGCATAAAGTACCTGCGGGTGGAAACCATTCTCTTTTTATATACCTGACATATATTTGGGCGAGCCATTGAGGACAAGATCGCATCTGTCATTTTTATGTCCTTCTTTGCCCAGTAAGTTGAATATATACCCTTTGGTACGGCAATATTTCGCCCTTGACGAAGTCCGATGCAACACGAAAGGGAAATGCGAACTGCAAACTGCTCCAGGCACAACCAATCTCGGAATATCAATCCTCTTCCAAATCCCATGATCACCATAGGCACTTTCTCAAACAGCAAGGAACGTCATTTCTTACAAGCTAAAAGGAGAGTGGAAGGGGATGGTGAAAGACTGCTGGAAATAAACAATATTTAGCATTTTATTTCAGACAATCAGGTCGTTTGGAGAAAAGTAATTAAAAAAATATTACGTGTGATAATTTATGAAAATAAATTACTGGTATACTCAAGCTTAAACAATCTTGATCTCTTTGATCAAGCGCGTCGGGGGGTGCATAAGTTCGCGTTCATCCTGTTGGCGAATCACAAAGGTAAATTCAGAGATGAAACGATACAAAAGGATGAAATGTCCTCCACTATACCTATTATTATTGAACACAATGAAATTATTTCGTCCCGGCTGACGACTCTATCCGCATCCAAACTGCACCAGCTTTCTCATCCATTGTACCTGTCACTCATTCCCATGATTTCGACTCTCACGAAATTAATTAATCCACATAATACCGCTAGGAGGTTCACTTAGATGAAGATGGAGACTACGGCTATAGTTGTTCCCTATTGAATTTCCCAACGACGTGAGTAGAACATTGGGTAATGCGTATCTCGTAGGTTATGCCGAAGGAAGAGATCCGAGTCCCGCCTCAGGCACCGATGAAGTGTCGCGTAATAATGAAAAATTCGGGTCAAAATTAGTCTGGTGTGCAATCACCCCCTGCCACGCACCCGGGCGGTGACTTGCACGGTGATAAAAATACTACGTACTAAAATACCGCATGTTCATTACGGTTTAGGGCAGGACATGGCCACAACAGGGTACAGGATGATCACCTGAAAAACCAATAGCCTACTTCTGCCTACCATGAATTTTCTAAGTTAGTCGGTACGCATGCTCCCATAGATTCTCCCTATCCTGCGCATCTTATAGTACCTATTTCTCCTCAATCTCCTACTCTCTCCAACTACCCTCCCCATCCCCCCATCTCTAAAAGTCTTTCAACCATCTTCCGCACGACCCACACTCTCCACATTGTCCCTCCTACACTCTCTTCAGTCCGTCCCTTCCTCCAAACCATTCCGAAACCCCTCCGCCAGACCCTCCCCCAATCCACCATTCCAGTACAAACACACACACACACTCACACAGCACTCAGTACGGCGCCCACTCCCGAGTCAAGTCTCGTGCTTTATGTTATTGAATTTCATTAGAGACTAATTTGACGGCGAGACTCGCATAGCGCCAGTATGGCGAGGAGAATGAGGGAGGAGGTTGAGGAGGAGTATATACGGGGGGGGGACCCGAGGATAGGAGCTGTACGGTGGGGGGAGAGGGGAGCGGTTGGGTCGCATGAAGAAAAAGGGGAGGAGGAGATGGTGATGGTGGAGGGAACGCGGTGGAGGCGAAGATGGAGGAGTAGGGGAAGACGAAGAAGAGGACGGGAGTGGGATAAGAATGTCAGGGGGGGGGAGAGAAGGAGAGGATGGAAGAGGTTAAGGGGGATGAGGTTAAGGAGGGAGGACGTGAAAGGAGCGAGAGAAGAGAGAATATAATACATAGGGGGAGGATATGGTATGAGAGTATTGTGCGCTCCGCGGTGGAAATGCATTGTTTAGAGCCGAGTTCAGAGTTTAAACTATTCAGCGCTTGTTGGTGTCAGGAGGATGCGTTGAAGAGAGGAAGGGTATCGGTGCCGGGATCCATTTATCACGCTAGCGCGGCTTATCTCCATATAACTGCGTACCGCTTGGCGTATTTGGAGATCGGGAGTGGTTGAATATCCAGACGGTATTGACTTTAGTTTAGCTTGCCATCGGTTATACTGCCTGTTCTTCTGGTTTATTACCATTTAGTACCCTTGGCTTGTCCAATAGCATGATCACTACCCATAGTCTTATTTGACCCACTTGATTTAAACCCTCAATTATAACCATCGAAAAACATCCCTGCGCATGAGTCATAACGTAAATCACCATAGTATAATCATTCAAAAGAGAGCAAAGTTTAGATATTACACAATTTAATCCATCTCAAATTAAAAAGATCAAATGGGTGAAATATCTAAATCTAGTTCAATCGTAGGTGGTAAAATTTTAAAAGGAGTGAAAACCATGGACATTGGGAGTTTGGACAACCCGTTAATGTTTCAATCTTTTGAGTCGTCAATATTTTAGAATCGAAGTAAACATTTTCATGCATAAACTAGCATGGATATTCCAATAAGACAGGATGTTCTATTAATAAAATATAGCATTTGACCTCAAAGAGACAAATAGGCAAAGGACGAGATCGAAGAAAGGTAGCCTGGCTCAATTATTTATATTTCCTCTATTTTTGAAAGGGTCACAGCTATCCGTACAGTTGACCTGAGAAAAGTTTTTATATATTCACTGGCAAGAGATGAATTTTCTTCAATCCTGAAACACAGGCGATGATTCAAAAAGGGCTGACTACTGAATAGCCATGAAGCATCCACTCAATCATGATAAGCTCTTATGCTACAAATGCTAGTAACGCTTTCTTTAATAACACGTATAAATACTTAAGAGTATGATGGTGGTTAAGATAAAACTAAGAGCTCGTCAGCTATATCTATGCACATCGACGGAGAGTAACTACACTGACTTTTACAGCCACTAAGGCTGAGGACATTTCAAACCATAAATAAAAATAAAACTTGAATTATAATTTTCATATCCTAAATTTCCAACAATAGCACATTTTATAGACCACTGACATTTAAAATACTTTTATGTTGCAAGTGAAATATCAACATTGTTTCAAACGTAATCCGTTGTCGAAATAAATAAATATTTATAATATACTTATTACCTGGTCCATTTCAACGAAGTATTTATGGTTTTCTTCTCAGTAATTGAAAAATAAATTTACGAAGAAGAAACGAGAGAAAACACGGAAGAAAAGGTCTGATGAAAAAAAAATTACGCAGTCTCAACAAATGACAAGAACAAACGATGTTAAAGAGAAAATCATGGTATTTGGTTAAGCGACAAATTCACATGCTAAATTCCAATGTAGATTGTTAAAATTAAACAAGAATTCAATTAGGATAGCCTTGTAAAATCTGTGTGTATCCTTAAAATTAAGTCCTCCTGTTTCACGGTAGTGAAATCTCTACTGAGAATTTCGGTTCTGGAAGCCAAATCTATTCACCCATACTGGCCTCCTTAGGGGCATTTGGAAGCCTGTATAACTGTAGGTCGGTAAGCGACTCATGTGCAGAATTGAAGAGCCTTGACTGGGAGACGCAAAAGAAAATCAAGTCACAATTGAGACGCCGGCAATGCAAAACAGGTGCCCTTCACTCAATTCGACCGGATGGACGGTCGACGGTAGAGACGCTTGAGAGCGAAGCAGATGGGTTGGGAAAGAGGGGCTAGTAGAAAAGAAAGAGGATAAAGATTAAGTAACTTCAAAGCTCTGAAAACAAAGAGTCTACAGGACTGGATGGCCGTGTTACGGAAGTATCAGCGATTTATTTTATAAGGACTGCCTTTCAATCACCTTCAACCTCTTAGTTCATATGTACCTGCCTCTCAATGTGTACACAGATAACAATGAGTGGAGCGAAATTCACTGAAATTTTGACGACTCTTCTCTCATTACAGTAGAGATTTATTTCCGGAAATTATGCTTAAAGTAACACTTAAAATATGAAATTCTTCCATAATTCTAGAGCCCTTTTGCAAACATTATTGTTGCCAAGAAACAGCAATAGATCACAGTTAAAACCATGTGAATGTGTTAATAATCATTAAGAGCTTCAGTTACGCATGCTAAGTAAATTCCCACTACTACTAATCTCGATAGCTGGACGGGAAACCTTTTCATCAGTTTTTTTTATTTTGGCAAAACACTGAACAGGTTTTGGCCATTTCAATAGAGAACTCAGTGAGTGTACTGGTGTAAATAACGCACGTTTTATTTATTTTATTTATTTATTTATTATCGACTTAATTGGGCGAGGTTGAGACTTAATAGTCCCTTCTTCCACCTAACCCTTACATTACATACATTACATTGAAGACAATTACATACAGCCAAGCCCTGGATGGAGGAAAATCCACCCAGACGGGAATCGAACCCGTGACCTCTCAGTTGGTAGACGAGGACGTTACCCCGCCGCCACCGGGGCCGGCAAACGGTAGGACGGGACGATTCCGGAACTCATCGATGTTAAATGTTATTCATATTCCACAAAATGTAGAATAGCCCCCTTTAACAAGCCCTAAAATTGACGAATGAAACCTCGACGTCTATCTACATCTACATCTACATCTACATAAGTACCCTGCGAGCCACCAAAAAGGTGTGTGGCAGGGGGTGTAGCACCATGAGGGAAGGGTAAGGGTTGAGGGGGTTGGGAGTTAGGTGAGGAAAGGTGGGGGGAACCTGTAGGAAAAAAAAATATATATACATATATATATGTATATATACACACATACATATACATACATACATACACACATGTATACACATCCATGTTAGTATATTCAAATAATCCCTCATGTTTAATTCGAAGAAAAATATTTGCGTGTGGAAACTTAAGTTTTACCATGGAGTTTCCACGGAGTATTGACTCAATTAAGGGAAACCCTCAAATATTTCATTTAAGTTGCATCCTACGATTAGCGAGCTCGTAACCATGCTGAAAGAACAAATACAAAGAATACATCTCACTTTCGTATTTAATTCAAACCATTTCTACAATTTTTACCGCACGTTTTCTTGCAGTATGGGAAATTAAGACCAGTATATCTGCATTTAAAAGCAAATAAATATCCTGGAGACTCATTATTGCAACTTATACATCGCTAAAAAAAATATTATATAACATACAATTGTTTCTTAAACAATTGCTGAAAGTGTGAAAATATTTTAAAAACAGCGTTTTACAAAAAAATATCTGGCGTCGGAGGACATAAATTCAATGCAATGTCAGGCTTTGATTGGTTGATCCAGTCTTCTCGAATCTAATACATAAAAGTGTCATTAATAACTAACCTTATCGGAGACAAGTATGAAATTGGATATCCGCTCACATTAAATTGAACCGTGAATGCCATTCAAACCTCTAATTGTAATGGCTGCGAGCAATAAGGAAATACCAAGGTCATCTGGCCTCTCTTAATCCAGACAATAAGAACCATTCCTCGTATTTCATTCATTAGAAGGAGAGAGAATGGAAATGACCTTTCATGGATCTACAGAGTTTTATTAAATATCGTCGAAGTTCCTTTTCTGCAGAAGATGAATTACCAGCGGAAATTAAAACTGAATGATTCAATACCTACTTCTTATTCATCAAGTTTAAAATAAAAACACACCTAAGATATTAATTAAACGGTTTCCTTAGCGATGAAAAGGACGTGCGTCTGGTATTTCTATTGAGGGGGAAATTCGGCGAGAATCTCAGAGATGGCTAAGTACACAAGTATTACAAAAATAAGAGCTCCTATCGCTAATTACATATTAACCAGTAACCACATTAAAACATCCGAAAATAAAAAAATCTGAGATCATTTTTGCTTCGAATATTTCTGTACAAGTGAAATATCACGCTAATCACATACATATAAGTTAGACAAGCTTACACAGCATCATTCAGTCAATAGAATCGCTATTTCAAGACTGTAATGCATAAGACTCCGCCACAGATGCACCGCCGCAATTCGGCATTCGCTGATATTTAAGAAAAGTCGGAAGCCTGGGAGGCACAAACTGACTAATACACAACGCAAGTCCTACGAAGTCGCTAACCGCTATTTAATCTGATCTCACCAATGGGACTTTGTATAACGTACCGTTGTACGAAATAAAAATTTATGTGGTGCTTGTCATTATTTTACATTTGCATTGCAGTAATATTGTCACTGCGACACATCTCACTATTAACGTAGCATGGACGTAGACTAGCAACTTCACAAAAGGTACCTGCGAAACTATTGTCAAGGATTGATAATTACTATAGGCAAATATAAAAAATACTATTGGACAAACTTAACACCGAGGTTAGATAGCCGAACGATTAAAAAGTCAAGTCAACGGCGTTCTTGTGAAACCGTTACTTAACTTGGCGGTAATTTTGTTTTCAGATACTAATGCATATGCAAAATTCAAATATCAAAATGTATTGCCTCGCAAAAAATTAAGATGCAATATCCTTAGAATGTCCATGGTCAAAAGCAAAGCATCAACATATTATATTTTTTATCGTAAGAACTGCGCAAGAATAAGTAATAGGATACTACAACGTAAGTCCGTAGATATTTCATTATACACCTTTTACTTACATTTGAAAAAATGCAATCTGGAGTTTGAAAAGTCAGTTTATGTTTCCTAGAGTGGCTTAATATTGTAAATTATTAAGGTACCATTTGGCAGAATTGAGATTAAACGAAAGATATAAAGATATGGCATGGTTTAGTGATATCCAAAACTTTTATAATTGAACATTATAGTTAGACAACATGGGGACGTACATGACATCGAGTAATGAGACTACTAAAATAGGTAAAAAAAAATTGTACAACAGTCCTTCCGGATCCTCAAGAAAAGATCGTGGACCCAGAATGTTTATTTTTTTTACATTAGTGATATCACAAAGGGTATTCCCATACCACGCCATTCCTACAAGATGATTTGGTGAACATGCCCTTTCAAAAATTGCATTTTAATATTCGCAGCATTACAAAAATCCACATCCAATGAGATACTTGCCGAGGGAACTGTTCAAAAGAAAACAACGTAGATTCTTGAACAGCGTATTGGAACCTTAGCCCAGGGTACTAGTTTAAAGAGAAATATTTCAACTCGACAGATTTTAGCCAATGACAATGGCCTTCACCTGCTGTGATCATTTGGATTTCTATTCCCCGACCTCTGGGAAAGAATCAAAACTCTTTGAACGCGCAAATGTTGAGGACGCGGGAATAACTGCGAACGTGGATGTGGGGGAAACACCAAGTAAGGGGTCAGAGGGTGTGGCACGGCGCGATGGCAGCCAGGGGGGAGGGGGGAAATAGTGGCGACCCCTGCTATAGGAGGGCTCTCCAAGGAAATTTCACTCCATCGCCTTATACAAGAGGACCACCATTCCGAGAGTATCAACCCAACAAGGAACAGTTTCTCGATCTCATTCCCCGGCTTCCGACCCGCTTCGTCGTCCTCATCTCAACTTTTAACCCCATCACTCCACCCTCCCACCCACCCGACCATTCAAGCGCCTTAACCTCCGGAAAGTATTCCCCTCTCGGACTCAGCTCCCCCCACCCACTTCGGCTCCCACTTCACGGCTTCTCCCCCTCCGGACGACTAACCCCCTCGCCCATCCACTCCTCAAATACAAAAACCCCGCACCTCCAATGTCCGCCAAACAGAGGAGGACCGCTAGCAAATGCGTCCCTCCTCCCCTAAAACCTCTCCCCTCTCTTACCTCCTTCCCCACGATCCCCGAACCTCTTACACCCTTTAACACAGGCGACAAAGAAACCGTGAGCCAACAACAGAAATCTTTCCTCGGTCCATTTTCTCACAAGTCGCATCACCATATCCTCTCCTCTCCCTCCCCCCACTCATCCCTCCTTTTCCTCCTGGAACCTACTCACACAAAAATTTCATCCCTCCCCTCACCCCAATTCCGTCATTCCTTTCCCTCCAATTCCCCAGCACACGCCGTCCAAACCCCCTCCACGAAAACCCCCTCCTTTCCCTATACCCTTTATTTTTTTAATAAAATATAAAACGCCCAACCCGGGTTGCTTGCTACCCTTGGAAACTTCCAAGCACGCGCGAAGGAAACGCTCTCTCTCTCTTTCCCTCCCTCCCTCCTCCGCCTGCGCGGGGGTTGGGAAGGGATGGCGGGGAGGAATGAAGCGAGAGGTGTTAGTTTGGGGGCGTAAGGGCGTATAAGAAAGGAGACGGGTGGGGTGGAATTGAGAGTAGAAAGTGTTTCAAGAGGGGGTTCGAGGGAGAGGGAGGGTTGGCGAGGGAACGAATCGACGCAGGGCCTGGCAAAGGAAGAGAGGCGGGGTGCGGAGGAGGAGGAGGAGGGAGGATGTGTCGAGGCGAATGCCTAGAGCAGGAGACGAGGCGAGGAAAAAGGGAGATGAGTGGAAGAAAAAGCGGAAGAGAGGGAAGAAAGGGGATACGAGAAGGGAGGGAATGAAACTTGGAACTGCAAGAGTAAACGGTGGCGGGGGGTGAGTTCAACGAGGGTCTCTAATAAAACCAAAACTAGGAGAAATTGTGACGGCACAATAACTGATCAAGCTTTCGAAGAAATAGTTTTCACTAGCCAACGTGAAAATATCAGGCTAAATAAAACATTGGTAAGCACAGTAACCGCGGGGAAAATTTAATGTAATCAAATCTCTTTTGCAGGTATGAAGCTAATTAGATAACCTAGATAAATATCACCCATTAAATGGTAGAACGATTTACTTAGACGTGTTCTAAGTTTATGTTTATCTATGGTTTTATTATTTTAAAGTTAAAATATATTGAGGCAAATTGTAATTGGTCCATTCCGGTTAACATTATCATTAATACTAATTGAATATATACACCAAATGACAAATAATTTTCCTTAAAATTTAAATTGAAATTAAGGGTGGGAAAAAATGATTATCCCCTTTTATGTCATTTTGAGACAAGTAACTTGGTTGCTCTTAATATTTGATTTAAATCAAACAACTAAGTTAACAAAAACTTTGCCCTGAAGCATTTCGCATCTTTGACCTGAAGATGTTACACTATAATGAAACTTAGGTCATAAATTAAACTTTTTCATGTGGAAAAGCAAAGGATCTTCTGTCACCATAAAGGATTTCCACCATGTCATACCAGAAACGGTGTTATTTATCATGAAAATAAATTTCTCTAAAATCATGAAGATTTGTGAAACTCTCTCACTCTCTCTTCCTGCGCTATGGACGAAGTTTCACGACTATTCATACGAAGTTTTAAGGTAATCATTAAAAATAAATTATTTTGCGATAAACACCGAAGTTACACTTACCAACTCGAACGGCCTGCATAATTTCCCTAACCAAAAACATTTCCTGAGCATTTATTTCTTAAACACGCGGATTTTAGCCGGTACGGTTTTTATGGTAAAAAGATAACATTTAAACACCCATTCGGTTTATGTTTTCTTTTCACGAATAAGGATAGGAGACAACACATATCCTAAAGGGCAACGAAAACTTGTCCCTGGGATTTTACTCTTTACAAAAGAAGAGACATTTGAAAAGTCTGGCCTTATTTAGATTAAAGATGAATTTGTTGATGCCTGCCGAATCTTAACTTAAAGTAACTAAAACCTTGGCTGCCGTAGCAATACGTACGCACCAAATCAGAAAAGGTTAAATATCGACGACGAGAAGGCTGGTGGTCAGTACTTACAAAACAGTTGCAGGGAATAAAGTACAAAAGGATATAACCAAAACATGACAATTCACCAGCATCATAACGGTAGATCTTAGATAGACCTAGAGTTCGACATAGGACAAAGAGGCATGAAGGTCAGTCCGTAATTTACACCATGCAGGAAAGACAATAGGCCACATGAAGTGCAGTAGCACCGACAGGCAATCTGGGAGGGGCCTGGCACATGAGGTCATTTACACATTAAAAGATGAGTTAAGGAATGAGTGGAGCAACTGAAGGCGGGGAGAAATTCCTCTGTATTCAGTCTCAATGACATATGGAAGGGGTCACACACATTTAACGTCACATCCAAAAGACAGAACAACGTGACGAAAATCTTTTTCACGCCACGACCAATTGCGGATCAGAAACCCACCGAGAAGGCAAAAAAAAAACGACCATCTCGGAAAATCGAACCTGAATATTGCAGGGGGAAATAGTTTAAAAGGCAGGTTGGACATGAATAAGGAACCGAAAGAAAAGGAAGAAAACTAATAAATTACCCACAGAGGAATGATGAATAATTATTGGCACGATTTTCAGGAGGAAATGCATGGATCAATGGATTATTTTATTCTTTCACTTTACAGGGAGTAAGGTGAGCGGGACCTGTGATAGGTGGACGCATTCAGTGTTTTAATTTGCAGTGGGTTTCCCTCGCCATTAAATTGTAAGTTGCCAGAAAATTTATTTTTTCTGCCTTTGCTATGAATAGGCGATGAAAGGCGTCCCATGAGATATATGGCTGCATAAAATGTATCGTATGCTAACATTACCATTGCCCATGCTTTCTGATATTAAACTCAATTTTCTCTTAAATTAACGAAGAACCGTCTGCGCAAAGTGAAGCCCTTAATATGAATTATATAGGTTTCAAACATATCCATCCCTAATTCACAACAATTCGGTAAATAAATCACGGAAACACGAATGTCAAGGAGCAGCTCAATAGTCAGAAAAGTAGTACTGTCGAATTTCTCATGAAATTAGTTTATACACATTTATTGTATGAAAAACTCACTCATTCGCGAAATATTCTTCACAAATGTATGGTCCTGTTTTGTTTCCCATGCGTACAAGTTCCATTACAAATAAGGCGTGACCATTTGCCCAGTTACGATTAAAATAAGGATTCACCCTTAACCCTTTGCTGACCGAGTAACGACACACTTTTTAAAAAAACAGTACTACCTTTTTTTTAAGCATTTCCATAAATGTACTACATTCATTTATTTCATGGGCATACATATTTACATGAGAATGGAAAAAAATTATTTAAACAGCAAAATTAATAAGGAAGGTAAGAGAAGGAAGATTAAGGGAAAAATTTGAGTCGGGTTTACACATTGCGGAGGAGAGAGAGAGTATAATAAGGTGAGCGAGATAGCACGGAGAGAAGCTGCGTTCTGGGGAGGGAGAGGTTAGGAAATCCCATGCCGAGAACATATACACACACATTTATACATACATACAAACACACGAAGGCTCCTAAACCCCTCGCCCTTCTCCCTTGCCGTCCTTCCTTCGTCCTTAACGCATCCGTAAGAAAACCCTTTACCCTCTCTTGCGCACATACACACAACCGCTCGCACCCGATCCTCCCCAAAACCCTTCCAGAAAACCCCTTCAGCCCAGACTTTACACAGTTACATTATTTACAAAACGGATTGATTATCCCGGGTTCCTATTCAAATTAAGGTGTAAATTTTGCATACCTTAAGCAAATAATTCAAAACTTTACAATCCGAGAGGGAAATATTCATGAGGACTGAGAGGGAGTGAGGGCGGAGGGAAGGTTGGATCGTCAGGGAGCGTAGGGTGGAGGGAGGGAGCAATGGGAGGTCTGGGGAGAGGTTGGGTGGTGCCCGAGAAGGAAAGGGGGGGGGGCGTCAGCGGGTTATGCAATGGGCGGCCCAGAATGGCGGTAGCACGGTTCGGTTCGTGAGGGCAGGTCACACACACACACAGACACACTCACCTCTCTCTAAGAAATGGCTTCCCCGCGCTCTTTCCAGCCCCTTGTTTCAATCCGGCGGACGAGGACTCTCACCCGAAATGCAATTTTCACGGAGGCCAACCTATGCCATTCCAGCGACTTTAAGATGAGACGGCAATGAAATAATTTAATCCGATGGGAGACTCTGAATCTATTAAAGACATTCCTTCGTTGTGGTCACGATCTTTTCCGAGCGTAAGGGCATGCATCCGACCCGAGACACACCCCATGGGGTGTTTTGTTCCCTCGAGATAATCTCTTTTCGCTTTTAAAGGGTTCACGCGGTGCAATCACGAATGGTTCGAGTTGCCGATTCGTTTGAATAATTACATCCAAATCAAAAGCAATTCGTGTCTTCACTACGTATCTCTCTAGTTACGAGGCTCGGTTTTCTCTATGGATTTGAAAACTCACCCTAGGTGTGGTAGCTGATGCTGAAACATCATAACCTTTGGGTAAGCATAGCTGTCGTCTCCTGATTTGGATTTACGAATGTATTACACATTTATCAACGGTAATAAGTTCACAAGAAGTACCAGAACACATTAGCAATGAAGTATAATTAATGGGAAAACATGAATACGAACAGAAAAAAAGAAATGTACTCGCTGCACAAAATGTCCTCGTCGTTACTTTTATTTAAATTGCAATTTCTGTTGCACCAATGATACGCCCATATTTATATGCACATATGCACATATTTTTCAACAAGGGTACCTAATTTTACTGTTATTAACCCCAGAGGATAATGGTTATGCATGTGTAACTGCATGATTTTGTCTATGGATTTCAACTATTAAAGAAAACTCATTCATGCACAAACTTTTCAATAAAATTAATTTTCACAAACCAATGGTACCTAAAACCCAATACCAACGTATTTCACAATACTGGTGAAAGAAGTGACGAAAACTATTCTCGGCAAGAAACATCTCATTCCCATCGCTCAAGAAGTCGATCATCTTCATCTTACGAAACGGGTGAGGTGATGAGCCCAAAGAAAACATTGAGCTCTACAGGATCTACTACTAATGAAAGGTAAGATTTTCAAGGTAAACCAATTACAATGCCTAAAATGTCGCACAAGTAACTTTCCGTGCAATGAATTACATGAGAAAGGTATTCCGATACGGAAACAAAATTCACGTTTTCTTAATATCTCATATTTCCCAAATTTGATTTAATCCTCTTTGATTATTCTCCGTAACACTCCTTTTTCCATTACAACGTATACGTCAAGGACAAATAATTAGTACAGAAACAATTATGCCAGAGAAAATAAATGTATTACAACCGGAAGAGCAGGGTAATGATGAATCTTAACGCGCATCATCAAACTAAACTTTAACCGAAATAAAATGACACACGCGATTCCGTCGCGTTTGAGGGAATACAATCATCAAATAGTTATAAAAGGGATCCGAAGGCAATCGTTAATAATCCCAAAATATGGCACGATTTCATTCTGTGAGGCAATTTTATTAGAAGCATAGAGAATTTCCATTTGAAATGCTACATGAGAAACCATTAAGTCCATATTTACGACCGTACAATAAAGAGCAATTTCCTTCCAAGATTCCGACAATTCTGGAACGATAGTACAAAGGTATGAGTTACCCAGGCATTTGTGTAACTTGGACTGCTCTTCCTCCCTTAGATTAGCCATTCACCAAACGAAAAGAATTTTCCCTGGTTTTAAATTCATTGTTGACACCTTTCCAACTTGATACCAATCCAATACGGATCACATCTTGCCTCTACAGTATAAAATTTTTATGTAAGCAAAGCAGAGAAAATCTGAACTTAAGGTGATTTATCTTAACTAAGAAATTGACGATAACAGAAGATTTATCCATACGATTTGTGAAAAAAGAAATTGGAAGAGTTTCTATCGTGTGCAATTACAAAGGTAACATTAATCAATAGTCGCCACTAGACAGTGCATATGACTTACCCGACAAATATATTTTGCCAAATACGAGACACATTCAAAATGTGCAATAGATGCAATTTTTTGCGTCCTTATTTTATAGGTCGACTGCTTATCAGCAAGGTCAAATGCAATAAAAGTTTAATTTGATGACCCAGTGTATTTTTCAGCATTCAGAACAAGTCTCTTGAAGCTATTTCACATAAACACATGGAAAGCTATGCATTAGTGCGAATATCTGGTCAATCAAACCATTCTATAATACTTAGTTACATCTCAAAAATAATAATTCTAAAACAAGATAAAATTATTATTTACCTACTCCAATAAATGATCGTTCGGCTAGAAGAAACGGTAACCATCTTTGTAGTCATCGTTTCTTCTAGCCGAAGTTACAAATTTCCATGCAAAAAATTCACACGGAGATTGACAAAGGATCGGAAATCGGGAAAAATGGAGTAGATCGAGGGAGAAAGTCATTTGAGAAGCATTTAATATTCTCACGATCTAAAACAAATAATGATGACTCGGGAACAATTCATGACTAAAAATTCCTAATATTATTTCATAATTAAGAAGTACGCATACTATCATTTAATAATATCGTACATTGCTGAGTTTTTCATATTCATGTGTTTCATTTTGATAAGCATATTCGAAAAATAATTAGAGAATTCCTAACCTGATTTTTTTTAACCGCCGCTTTCTCATGAAATTCCCTTTTACCTACAGCTATAAAGTTACATGAATTTGCATATTCCTGTCAATATTATTTATGTATAGACCTTAGCTTACTTCAAAATTTTATTAAATAAACTGATTATAACATTTTCGAAACGATAATTTTTCAGTCATATCTCGCATCTGCGGTACCTGCTCAAATCACTCAATATTAGAATTTTATCAATTATAAAATTTATCATCGCTTCATGTGGGAAAGGTAAACTACTTCAGTCTACAGTTCTTACCCATAATTTCCAACTATAACGGGGAGTTTTCTACACTCTCTTAAATATCCATAGCACTGAAATCAGTACTACTTAATTTTGAAGCAATGACTCAGGCAAAGTTGAGAATCGATAATTTTTGTGCCCTAAGTAAGTATTCAATACTTTATTTTTTAAACGACTTCCCAATGATCCACGATGGTAGAAATTAATATTTTCCGAAGATTCGTCCCAACAGGGAATGTCATTAATATTTCACCGCGTCGGAATTTTCCACTGAGACTCCACTAAAAATCTAATCCTGCTCAATAAATCCCCATTTCTCAACAGCAAGATCTCCCATGTGATCCTGAGTCCACCTGCTTGCGTCACATACAAATGCGTCAAGCAACATTTTCCTCGATTGTTTGGCTTAAAAGTGGTAAGACAAAAGACAGATGGCAATCGTTATTTCACCATGCTTCCCCTTCACCTGATACCGCATCTTTTGAATTGCGTTCTTGAAGGGTTGTCGCCCTTACCACTTAATGCACGCCAGTGGATCAACCGGTTGGGGTTTTGTAAGCGACGCATCCAAAACTGAATGCGTAATACAAGTATGTATTACGAACGGAATACACATAACGGAATATGTGTGGGCGAATCATGATCTCCCTCTAGACGGTGGATGTGGGGGCGGGAAGGAGAGAGAGAGAGAGACCCAGTCGCGACCGGAAGCCAGTAAATCTTTTGTCAAGGGTGAAAAAGACCGTGATGAGGTGGGGATCCCGCGAAATAAAATATGACAAGCGGGGGGGATAACGAGTATAAAACATGACATACGTTCCCGAAGAATGGCCGATGTTATATACGTACAATCGCTCGCAGCTGACGCCCACAGACGAAATGCAACGGCAATACTTCAGCTTTAGGGCGGAGTGCAATGAGGTAGCAACAAGAGAAGTGTACGAAGAGGAAAGAGGAAGGGAGGAGATAGAGAAGCAGTGTGAGACAAAGGAGCGGGAAGGAAGAGAGCTTATTCCCTCCCATTTGTGACGCCTACATTGGAGATGGCAATGTATTGAGGGCCCCGGTAGAAACTTAATGCAGCCCACATATATGCATTCTACAGAGCGCTCCACCGCAAACGGAATATGACCTTTTTTACGACGAAAATGCCCATTATTTCAATTCATTTTTCCCCACTCTTCCCACTCTCTGGGTCGATAAAAATATCGCCGGTGCACAGTACTCTTCTTTTGCCCATTAATAACTCCCTTCTCGACTCAGTCGCTCATTACTTTTGGGCCGTCCTTTCGCATGCATTTTAAAACTCGCCTACACCACCTCAGTCAGATATGCCCCCTCCCCCTCACCATCTCTCAGTTGGGATTGCTTTCCAAACGAAATTTACGAGCGAAAAATCTTTAAATAACTCTAATTACCTCATATACCGTTCTATTTGGGACGTTGAGGTACATTTTCCAGCCATGGAAACCAACATTTTATAAGTTATCTGAGGCAGTAACTTCGAATTTTTCCTTTCTCTACTTTTTCCCTTTCTTATTTTCCAGAAAAATCGACGGAATCCGTTATTTCACCGGTCTAAATTATTATTGATGGAGCCGTCCATTTTTTACGCGATTGGAAGATATTCCACTACTTTTCCCCTTACTAATCATTAAAAATACAGCAGGATCGATTATATTACTTATAGGACAGTCACAGTTAACTAAAAATCTTCATTAGACGAAAGAAATTATGAAGCACACACGACATTCATAACTAGAAGTTAGGCACTCAGCTGGGGTCCAACTTTCCAGCACTCGATAGCTAAATGGTCATCATTTCAATTCCATAAAGTAAAAACGCATCGACCACACTGTTCCTAGGAAAGATTTTATGATGCCTTTTCGAAGCAACCTTCAGATTAGAAATGAAAGCCGTATAAGCAATGATGACTAGAAAACAATGAAGTAGATAACATAAGTTGTAAGGTTGCAAATGAAAATACGGTTTCCCAGCCATCACAAAATGGCGAAGGAAAATAATTTACCTACCACACATTTGACTTCAGACTTAACCATCCGATACCCACAAAAATAGTTATAACACCAAGAACCACATAACAACCATGGCAGCTAAATATTCTCAAACTACTGGGAAAATAAGACATCGCCGTATCATTATTTTGCAATTTATTCTAACAAAATATTGGAAAAACAAAAATTAAAACGCTATTGTACGAAGTACAGGAAGGCCCAATAATTCAATTAATGAAACTGCTGCGCATTGAAATTATTTCCATGTTGATCTGATTAACACAAATGACGTATTTCAATAGGAGAGAAGAAAGATAAACACCACCAAATGAGGCAGGTTAAATACACTTGAAATTTAATTAACTCAATTTATGACTTATGCATAAGCCTTCAACAACTAATCTAAATGGCACTGACTGATGTTCAGAGACTGCCCTCTGACACATAATTCTGCATCTGTGTATGTGTTTACCCATTGGATTTTAGGCTTGCATTAAAGATCGAAGATTACTGAAATAAAAACTCGTTCATTAACGGCACCAAAGTTCTGCGACTGAAAATTTATCTTAATGATCACCATAGCTTACATTGAACCCTTTAATTTGAAGGTCGCCCCAACACAATTCATATGGATTAAGGTGAAATCCTTAACTTGGGGCACTTCAATTTTTTTAAAATTGAAATATTTTCTTAAAATTTGAAGCTGAACTGAAGCTTACATCCAATGCCCAGTGACAAACATTAATTTTGACATCATCTTAATCTGAAACTTGTACCATCCTGTCATTCAATTTCATGTTTTTGGTGTGGGATACTGGAACAAGCAACTCATCAATTAACTCTCTATGAAATTATATTGCTTGAATGAAAGAGGTGAATGAAGGCTGACCACTACAGAACTCCGGATTCTGGGCGGGTATTGTGATCGGCAGTAAAAGTACCAGGGGTACGGCAATACAGAACCCGGCGCAGCCCAGTGATCAGAAGCAAGAATAAAGCACAGAAGATCGCCCAAACATCTATTGCTGGGTATGAAATGCTAAGACGAAGTACAGAGAATAGGAGAGTAAAACAGCAAGATATAACAATATGGAAGGTTTGTGTGAGAGAGATGGAAAAACAGGGACCTCTGGAGGGATAGTTACAACACAGGCATATGATGAGAGAATGGCCAGCGTCGTGTGGTCATAATACTGAAGGTTATTGAAGAGAACGTTAGTGAACTCTGATCAAGTAAGTTGACAGAGTAATTACAGTAGAAATACAAGCAAGTTTGACAGTTTCATTTATACTCCAAATGCATCAATATATTAAAATGCAGAAGAGTCATCAGCTAGGGAAAATGATAACTTGGATGAATTTTTCTTCGGGAGGAAAATCACTCAGTTCTGACAAAGAGTAGCATTTTGAGAACTGTTAAGTAAAGGGAGACAGACATACAGGATCGAAGTGGAGAAGTATTTTATCAAGAAGTAGGCCCCTGGGTGAGAGTAATGCAAAAGAAAAATTGTATTACCTGACAACTGAGTCAAGTAAAAACATAAGGAGAAGTATAAGTACATATAGAAAATATATGGAGACACAAAAATTAATTTTAGGTAAAAATACGATTATTAACTATTACAAAGAATTAACTTTAGCAAGAGCGCCGTTATTCCCCATTAGGGGAAGACGCAGATTTGGTAAAAACTTGCGAGGTTATGAAATATAATTGCAAATTCAAAAGGACTAATTTGGAAGGAAGGCTACCAATATGCCTTAAATCCGTGACTATGTACTTCATTTCCTACAGCATTCTTAGTCGAGATATACACAAAATATGGATGCTCATATGTATGAGTTAAAAAAAAATATGATTGGTAGGGTTTAAGTATTCAGAAGTACGTACTGTTTTCCTAGCTATTAACATTTGGAAATGTAGAAGAAATTCTTACAAAACATTACCATAATACTTATTCTAACAACATACATAAAAACCATAACATATTCGATGTAAAAATGCCCAACAGTATATTCAAATCATCTAATATCCCGATTCCTCGAATATATAAAATATATTATAAAGCCCACTAGTGGCTTGATACTAGCATCCTCACTAACGCAACTAAATATGCTAGCGCGTATCCAGTTTATCCTTCAGCTTGTACATTGAAAATTGGTTTTGGAGTGGATCATAAAGTCCTGAAAAAAATCAAAAATTCATGCCTCGCTTGACACCAAAGTTATTTGGTTTTAATTAGGAAAGAAAGAAGAATCAATCGAAAGTTCAAGCCAAGACATTTTACATCTGTGACTTTAAAATATGATACCTGTAATACCGACCTACCACGCTATTATACTTGGAATACAATTCATCACATTATTGGAAATGTTTCATTACTACAACAATTGATGATATCACGATTGAAAATATATGCAAATATCGTAACACTATTTGTTTAATGATCCATTCATTCTACTTAAAGCGGATACCATGAACAGAGGACAACTGTTCTCGCCTTATTTCCCTTTATTGCATTGGGTAAAAGGAGAAATGCAGCTATTATTAAGAAAACATACGACATCGCGTGTTTTTAGGGAATATTTTAGTTTTACAAGGAAAATCATTTTGATTACACGATAATGCGGTCCTTATATTTCGCACATATGAAAACATAAATAGAACGACCGTCAAGTAAATAACGGTACCTTTTCCCAACTAAAACTTATACTCAGGCTAAAGTTTTCTCTTCTAATCAACAAAGATATCCATTAGAGACCTTTCTAAATGCAGGAATCATTTACTGCACTCATATGAATTTAGCCTAGAATTTTTATTTTCTAAAATATACGGTTCTCTGAATTTACGAAACTGGATTCAGAGGCTAAGAAAGGGGAATCCATTACAAATATTCTTCAAAAGACGATCAAGGAACTGGAACAATATTTATATTTTGCGTCCCATGCAATGCATTACTGATTAAATGCCTTACAAATAAAACATAGAGACGTTTTGTGACGACTATTTCGTCCTAGGGAAATACAAGATGCATTCTAATGCATAAAAATAAGCAAAAAATAATTGTTTAACAATGAGCAGAAAAGCAAAGTAACATCAAATTATGGTGTAGGTAAGCACAATTCCGTTGTTTTCATGCACTAGAGAGGAATTTTGAGCCATTCTTAATGTATATTTCGGCGCCTGGACGTTATAGCGATTTCAGGTTTCCAAAACTCAGGGGAAATTAATTTCATTTCATAAGAAATTTACGTAACGACACAAAGGGAATACCAGGGCATCTCAAGTAAATAAAAATAGGGGTTGGAGTCGACATTCCTTAGTCCCCGCCCTGCCGTCATAATAAAACTTGGAATTACTTTAGAAAACCGTCAGAGGAGAGAAGCTGAGGGACTTAAAAATTTTTACTTCCTCCACCCCAAAAACTCCCTCGGAGAACTTTGGCCTTTTTAACGATTTCTGCTAATGTTTCTTAAAGGTTCAACGGCCGCTGGATCCTGTCCGAATTGGCACTTATTCAACCAGAAACATTATTGGTATTTTTTTGTTCCTCCACGCCATTCCCCGACCCCAATACAGATCCCGCGCCATTGCTCGCTTTCTCCCTCCACTTTCCTTCCAACACAACCACCTTCGATCCCCACCCTCCCCAACACCACTCCCTACCCCTCCCTTCCTCTCCCCCCCCCCGCGTCGGGCAATTTTGATTTGTAAAAATATTCCAGACGTTCTAGGAAAGCTAAAGCTTGCCGAGTGAGGAGGGCCTTTTCAGCGGAACGAAATTAGCAGGTCGCGCCTATAAATTGGCCGGATTGCCAAGTGCGAAAAACGAGTCAGGGCAACCAGAGGGAAAATTATAAGTGCGACTCGTATCGAAGCCAATTCTCATTACTTCCAACGTTTCTAAACCATGAGAATTTTTTTCTATTAAAGAAATCTGCCGAAAGCGACTGGAGCGCGCTTATCACACGGAGTTTTAGGTTTGCGAAAGCTCCGGGGCGTAACGGCCCAAAAAGCGCTTGATGGAATCCGAGGAAATTAATTTTTATTGCTAGCATTTTCATTTGACGGCTACCGGTAAGGGTAATGGTTGATATTTCCACTTACTATAATGCTCAAAAGTCTTCCTTTAATATCCTAGACATTAGAAATGCAAAAAAAAAGAAAAAAAAATGCTCCAGAGATTATCTATCGGTATCCAACCTCACTTATTGCCCAGTGATTATAAACGTCTTTCTCCCGAAAAGATTACAAAAACAATCGCTGAATTCTTCAACTATTCACCATTTTAAAGTTGCACCAATGAAAAGATAAACAAACACCAACAATAATTTTACAATTATTAAATATTAGCTTCTAATACCTCTAATGAAAATGATAAAAAGTAATTCATCAAGGTATTAATCAAATACGTTGCACACAATAGAACTTTCTATGAATCTCACATCCTTGGGGAAAATTGATATTAAAAACATCTAGTTAGGTTGAATTGGTTAATAATCCATTCGCCATCGTCAAAAATAAAATACATCCTTCAAGAAACTTCACAAGAAGGGTCTGAAACTCAACGCTAATCAAATAGTTCCAACAGCAAAATGATTCAGCCTGAGTTAGATAATTATTAATCTTCAAACAATAAAATGTCCAAAGAATGAACTATAAAAGTTCCTAATGAAAAAAGTATAGTAAAATCCAATAGAAAATATAGTAAGCTCTAATGCTCAGTGAAAATAATTTTGTCTTTCCTCAAAAGATGAGCAAGTCAAACCTTTTCGCTCTTAGTCATCCTTTCAACAGCACTAGATACTCGTGCATTGCCATCCGTCAAATGACACGTAAGAGACATGAATCATTGACTATACGTTCCGGAAATTCTATTTAGGTTCTCGAATACCCAGCATGAAGAAATAAAGTCAAGTCGCCTATCCAACCATTTGTTAATGACATAACTACCTACCGATTAAGGCTGAAAGGGCAACATCTATTGCGTTGTTCTTAAGATACATTCCTTTCGAATTCTACATGCATAAAAAAGGACGTTTCAGGCGTGATATGTTGGAATATCATGATTAATAAAAATTGGCAATTTTTAACAAGAGTGAAAAATTTCCAATTTTGATTAATCCTCATATGTATTGATATGTAGAATCCGAGCCATTAATACCTCCATTAATTAAATCACGTTAGATATTTAGATCTTTATCCATGTGCCCTCGATTCAAACATACAGTTTGACTAAACTGAGCTTCTTACCAAGCCATAAACCATTCACTCAAAATTTGCCTTCTTTGTTTCATAGCCATTTGAAGATAGAACCACTTTAGAAAACACAGAAATAGGTACAATTAAAAATAAATTGTGTAAAGAAAAATTCCAATCTACTCTTTACCACGAATAGCAATAATAAGAAATTTTTCCGGAAAAAAAACAAAAGGAAAAATGCCTTAAAATGAAACAAATCGGCTAAAAATGAATATGTATATGTGCTATTTTTATTTTCAAACGCCGTTCTGTTCAATTAGCCTATCTCTGAAAACGCATAGATATACTGGACTAATGGATTATTGCAAATTTGGTACACCAGTTATATCCAAATGGACAACAAATTAAATTCACGCTAGTATGTACATCAAAGAAAATGAAAACGTGAAACACGATAGTTACTCTTTAACGGCGTTAAATACCTTTAAAGGGTTAACATTTCAAGAAGATATTGTAAGTTTAAGTTAAATGGTACACACATTTAGACAATACCCTTCAACCACACTTAATGTTCATAGGATATTAATGTCTTTATGTTTCAAGCTCAAAACCTAATTCTCCATGAAACACAAAGTATTTCAAATGAAAACGAGCTTCTCTTTTCAAGGAGAAAGTGAAAAACATCTCTGGGAATTATATGAGGATGCCTGGAATTTTTCGGTCGGCAGTTCTCAGAAATACAGATCCAATACGCAGAAACACTCATGAGGCGAGGGAATTAAGTTTAAATCATCGGAATCCCACGCTTTCAAAGACTGCAAGTTCGCCTATTTCACGAATCAATGAATACAGCACATTATGCAAATTAAAGAAGCGGCAGAAAAAAAACATTATATAGGATGAAATTATTTTGGGTCAAGAAATAATCCCATTTAAGGAATTTGAAACAATAAAAATGTTCCCATACTTTTGCACCTAAATCGAAGTTTGGCTTTAAATAATGATAATTACAAATTAAAATACTGAAATTACATTATATTTTAGAATAAATTTTTAAAAAATAGAGCCTCATGAGTTATCTTTACGTTAGCAGGTTAATTTTGACTAGAGATAAAGCAAAATTTGCATGGGATATTTGTGCAAAACGAACAAAACATTAAAACACAAAATCACACTAGGAAAATAGAAAATAATTTAAAATAAAAGAAAACCGAGGCTCTAGAAGACGCTAATGATATGTTATTTGCAAATAAAAATCTAAAAGAGGCAAGATATTCAAACGTTAAAGTTTTTCCCTTTGCATGAATAGTGTTTTTGTTGCTGGCCGCAGGATTCACAGAAACCTCGATTAAAGTGACGTTTAAATAATCCAAAATAATACGTAAATGCATCCTTGTTAATTAATTGAAAAGGCAATATGAGCAAAAAATTGTGTCATTTATGTATTAAGTTCCATATCGTGAAGTGCCTATATAATTAGTTCTACACTTAATTTTATGCGTTCGGATCCTATTTGTATCAAAAAATTTCCGCATGAAACATTATTGGATATCTGGACATTAAATTAATTAAATACTCTATTATTCTAATACTATACACCTGCAGAATTTGTAAGTTCAGCCAATGGAATAGGTCGAAAAAATTTCCATTTCGCAAAATGTGAATCATCGCATTATGAACAATTTGAACGTGATCCTATAAGCGTGTGAATTTTTTTTTAAATCATGCAAACGGCAAAAGCAATTATATTAAATAATTCTGATGCTAAAAGTGTACATGATGGAACAACAATGGCTGCTACACTACCCTTCCTTGTGCATTTGGTTTAACAAGAATTAACAGATTATGCAAGGATTTCGATTTTTAGAATTATTCTTAACTGAAAATTGGTAGAATTCATTAAAATTTCTATTATTGAAGTGATGGTCAAAAAAGAGCGTGTTCTTCAGCCCTCTTAGAAGCTCATTTTAGCCAGCGTTCTCCGCAGGATGCATGTGAGGTTGTTAGGCTGTAGATATAGAGCATATATGGCATATATATAGCATAATGAAGACCATATTTAACTGGAAACACAAGAGGCAAGTTACAATCGGCTACCAAAATTCTTCGCACGATGCGAATTGAGATTACGCTAATATTATTAGGTAACCTACCGGTTAAGGTAGGTTTTTGGATCGACAAAACTATCAAATAAATATTTTGTAACTCCAAACAAAACCCAATCCAGCAACCTACTCTACCTCAGGTCCCTCTTCATTCCTGCGTACTTCTTTCCTCCCTTCATCCCGTCCAACATCCCTATTCTGTTCCTGCCCTTTCCTCGCTTGCCCAACATTCTCCCCTCTATTACCTTCTTCAACATTCCACTACCGCTCAATACGCCTTTCATCCATTTTTCCTACCTCCATAGGATTTCTCTCAACAAACCCCTCTCCTCACCCACCATCTCCAGTACTTCCTCATTTGTTTTCCTTTCTACGCTAATATATTAACACAAAAATGAATATAACGTCCGATGAAAGAAATACATCAAGTGGCATGAAAATATAAAAATATATTTACAGGTATATTCTCTCGCTTTGTATCATTATAAGTGATAAAATAAAATGTGTATTGAAACAGTATTACTTAATAAACGCATTATTTGTCGAATGTAAGGCACCTAATAGATACACAATATACGGAATATGAAGCAAAAATTTAGACATTTTGAAGATAAAAAATCTGACATGCAGAATCAAAAGAATCATCCAGTCAAGTATCAGGAACGAGTACGACTGTTTCGATCAGCATTGAAACCGAATTTAAAATCACTTTAGCAGCATCATATAATTGATGTTCATAAATTAAATATTAGCACAACATGAGAAAACAGTACGTAGAAGCTTGTAGAAAAACAAAGAATAGAAATAAGAATGATATAGCTCAATGGATCGAGTGTCATCATGAATTTTAATAGGAATGAATGAGCTATTCCTTTGATAGGATTTTAAGGAACTTAACAGAAAATCAGATCATGGTAATCAAATTATGGGCAATGGGAAAAATATTTTTATGCACACTTAACCCAGCACCGTAAATCATATCGCGAAACCGAGAAAAATCTTGAGTGCTTAAGAGATCAAATTAGTATACCATACATTCTTAGGCGCTTAAATATTAATAATAACTATAATCACGATTACAAAAAATATAATTTTACATATCTACAGTTTTAAAATTTTTGAAAAAAAGACAGTTCATTCAGGACTGGTAGAATAAACGAAAACGGCAGTTAATTAAAAATACTAAGATCACAAAAATCTCAATAAGAAAATAAATCTTTCACTTGATGCAAAATAATATTTTGCTTAAAGCCATATTTCATGAATATCTACGAAAAACGTAAGTGGATGGTGTGTGGTGTGAGCATAAGAAATTGCTTTTCGAGTGCATTCCATTGTAGTGTCTTCGTTTGCGTAATAACATTTGGAAGGAATCACACAAAGCTTTAATTTACAATTGAAATTATGACCAGAAAACTGATTGTTATGGTAGCATGAAGATGTCATAAGAATGCAAAGAAAATTATTAGTCATTGGTACGAACTTCTTCAATCATGAGGAATATATTAATAACCAATCTTTCGGAAGATATTCAAGTTCACTTTGAAGTAAATTAACCAAACCTCGTCTTCGAGGGGAGATCTCAAGCAGCGGGATCAAAAGAGAGAATGCAAGTCTAATAGGTCAAACATATATACCGTAGATAATAGTAGATATTAATTTTACACAAAACTCAAAAAAATATAGTAGTAGATAGCATAAAGATAATGGCCAAATATGAAATTCCACAAAAATTCAAATGAAATAATACATTTTTGTCCAGATGGAGAACAGCTGAAGATTTTCTCCAATACGAATCAAAACATGGAGGATTACACACATCAATACAAAAACCCGTAATACTCTCACACTATCACATTTTTAAGTGAAATGAAAAACGTTTCAAAATTCAAGTGCACGCATTGCATGATATTTCGATGTATGTTTTGAAGATCCTAAGTTGATACAGATATCACCTGAAACACAGAAAGTGAAATGATAATACCTTCTCTCAGCTGAAAAATTATCTATTGACAATGTAAGCAAGGAAGAAGGGACTTCAGAAGCCAAAGATGAAATATATTTACCTAGAGGAATCTGCAGAATATGAACGGGAAACGTTAAAGGTTTCGTGAAATAATCGCGTCTTTTAGAGTTGATGAGATCTACGAAGATCCAAGCTACCGAGAACGTGAACGACGACGACTTTGCTTCGTGGGAGCCGAAATAATCTCCTCAATCCCAATTTCCGCTTGCTATGGCTGTATTTAATTATATACACGTAAATGCCGTAAGGACCGCGTTGGCTATTTTGGAAACTAAATTGAAAGGGAGAAAAATTAGTGAGAGGTGTGCTCACGGCGGAGTGGTTGGGGGAAAGCGGATGAGGGAAGAAATGGAATGGGTCGCAATGAAACGGATGGGAAGGAAGGGTGGAGAGAGTTATATACAAGAAGAGATATGGGGGGGGAGGTAGATGACAGGAAAGAGGAGTCGGCGATGAGTTTTCGGGAAACAAGAGGGAAATGGGACAAGAATATTAAAATTAGGGAGAGATAGATGAGTGAATACAGTTACAAGAGTATCATTCGGCGAGGAACACGAGGTCAGACAACAGAGAAGACTTTCAACATTTCATAATTTGGGATAAAATATATCCAAATTTCTCATCGTTACTGCCATCAGCACCTCTGGCGCCATATTTTGATGAGACGCTGAGATTTTAAGCCATGAATTCCAGGTTTAAAAAAAATTAAATAATGTTAACTGCAAGATAACGGCGCCCTGCATAACTAAAAGAGCATCTAGGTACCACAATAAGGCGATTCAAATGTTTCTTGTAAAGCAAAAAATACTTAAAATATTCTTTTTACAATTCCTTTGGTCACCCAATACGAAAATAAGATATTTTATCCGAAAATATTCAGGTAAATAACGCATATTCCAAAGGTTTTACACAAAATAAAATTTGAAAACACTTCAAAGAGCTCAGTTAACAAATGTCTACGAAATCCAGGAAACAATCTAAAATTTGTGATTTTTCTGAAAATAATGAGTTAATTTTGGGATTTTTTTCCTCTAATAAGTTAAAATATACCGTGCAAAATTCACAAAATAATGGACCAAATTTGGGTTCTCTCAACAAACCCCTCTCCTCACCCACCATCTCTAGTACTTCCTCATTTGTTTTCCTTTCGGTCCATTTAACCTCTCCATTCTTCTCCAAACCCACATTTCAAAAGCCTCCAATCTACGTCTATCCTCCTGCTTCAGTGGCGCGGAAACGTGGTCACTGAAGCAGGAGGATAGACGTAGATTGGAAGCTTTTGAAATGTGGGTGTGGAGAAGAATGGAGAAGGTGAAATGGACCGAAAGGAAAATAAATGAGGAAATACTAGAGATGGTGGTTGAGGAGAGGGGTTTGTTGAGAGAAATCCTATGGAGGCAGGTAAAATGGATGAAAGGCGTATTGAGCGGTAGTGGAATGTTGAAGAAGGTAATAGAGGGGAGAATGTTGGGCAGGCGAGGTAAGGGCAGGAACAGGATAGGGATGTTGGACGGGATGAAGGGAGGAAAGAAGTACACCGAGATGAAGAGGGACCTGATATAGATTACTTTGCTACGTGGGGAGTCACAAAATGTTTATTTGATAGTTGTGTCCATCCAAAAACCTACCTTAAGCGGTATATTACCTAATAATAATAATAATGGACTAAATTTCCAACGTCTCAAAAGTATGATTATTATATTGTATCCTCATATGCGAATAACTGTAATGTTTCAACGAGTGCCTTTTCTCAAAATTAAATGACGATTTTCATGCCCTGTCCTGTCAGTAAGCGAAAAAGGGATGGATCAAGAATCGACTTTCGGAGGACGTCATTCAGACCAAAATTGCGGCAAGCTGATTTGCGGGGATGAAGGAAATTGCTGAATTCAGTAACAATTCATACGCGACAGTTTTGGATCCACCCATTAAGTGAAAGCAAAGTGAATCGACATTAGCAAAGAAACAACCCATCCATCCATCCACAGAAACATTCAACCAGAATGCCGTTTTCGTAGATTTCGAAAGACGAAAGCAGCACTCACTCCGAAAGGAGTCTTAAGGAATGCAAAATTCGCATACCGAAGATAGGGTGGGGGATTCCTTTCCAAATACTACAATTTAACACACTATGGAAAGGAATTATGGATATATTATGTGTGTTTCCACATTCACAACCCTTTAAAATTGGTCTTCCATCCAATTTCAAATAATAAAAGGGTTTAAGATAAGGATAATGTTTCGCTCGGCTCCACATGATGTCTGATCGACCACTTTAACTAACGTAAGTGAACCGCTCTCGGTTTCATTGCTGAGTGATTAGGATGACGTATCAATATGCTTATTCGGCTATGTTACAGCTGCATCCGGATTACATTTGTATTCATCACTATGCATGAACTGTCCTGGAAGTGTTTCCGTCAAATAAACAATCAACCTTCTCATAGTTTTTTTTTGCATCAAGTGCTTCAGCATTGACTTCATTGAATTTAGTCCATTGTCTTCGTTCGGTGTAACTCCTTTCCTAGATTATTTTCTTACGGAAATGAGTACACCCCTAAGCCCTACTCTATCCATTCATTAAATTCAAACAATAACGGAGGCAACATAACGACACTTCAATTTTAGGCCAAGTCTTCACGGTTTTCAACTTTTTCGGAAACACGCTTAACCTCACGTGAAATCACATTACCTTAATAAAAGACTATCTCGACAATGAGCTAAACAAGCATCAATCCAAGATAATTGTCTAGAGATAAAGCAAGGAATATAATTTTCAAAAGAAAATAAGGGATGATATTTATAACAAATAAATTTAATGTTGACAAAGGCACTACTTTCAATGAGATACGGTGGCTAATGAAGATGACTTTCCCATGATTTTTAAATATACGTAGACTTGAGGTGAGCGCAAGATCCCAACAACGAAGCATCCGATTATATGAAAAGCATAAGGTTTTAAGAACTACATTTTTAAGAGACAAGAAAACATCACAATGCTCAGAGAATGATAAAAAGCCCATTTTGTGAGGCAGTGAGGCTGTGGAATTGAATTGGCAGGTTTGCAGTTTTGTAAAATATGATACATATTGAAATGTGTTTTTGAAGACAGAATTTTCTGGTTGTAGCTGAACCTTTTTTCTATGAATAGAATTATTATTATTATTGGTATTCCACGGTTGAATATTTTACGGGTGTAGGTGGTTTCGGATGGATAAAGGCTATACAATTGTACAATATATTTCTTTGCCTCTCCCAACACATTATGAATATGTAGCGTTGAAAACGTGCATTGGTGGAATGTTTTGTATAGAATTTCAAAACTGTTGAAAATTGGAGCCTTTTCAGGAGACAGTAGCAAAGTAAGTCCGAGGAATGTCGTCGACTCCAACGTGGATACGTGGGGTCCGCGGGCATCCTTATTGTTAGAGCGGCCACCAAACCCAGTTCCAACCAACATTTCTCCCTAGGTTTTCGGCCTCTGATGACGATTTGAAAAATGGATCTACCTTGCATTTAGGTATTCATCAATTAATTACGTAGCACCACAAAAATATGCAATGAGCCAGCACAAAAGTAGAGAAAATATTCGGATTGGGAGAAGATCCCGTAGAGTTCAAAGGAAATTCATTAAGCGAAGTAAATATGCGACCAGCTCTTCAACCGAGTAGATTCCTTGAAGACCCCACAAACTGTCTAACAGTGCCATCATTTCACCAATAGTTAATTTTTAGTGCATTTTTTTTGGGATAAGCAGTAAAGCGGAATAGGTCCTCTTCCCTTTTCTCATTTACATCGTTAACAGGTTTTCTAAATTAATCACAAACATCAGATTATTCACCGATGACACAATCACCTACAGATATACAAGGAATTATAACGGTCTGCGGGGCTCTAAGGATAGCAATCAATACTGTTTGGTGTTTCGGGTAGGTAATGAAAAAAGGAGAGTTTGCACTTTTCCACAGATTTATTAAAACGTACGACGCGTTTCAACTCACAGAGTCATCATCAGGTAAAAGTCTTGTACCTGATGATGACTCTGTGTGTTGAAACGCGTCGTACGTTTTAATAAATCTGTGGAAAAGTGCAAACTCTCCTTATATTCATTATGAAGAACTTCCACGACCTTAAGCCTGAATCTGTTGAACTTTTTCCGGTAGATACTACAATTAAAACCCATACATGTACAGAGTAATGAGTTTATTGAGAGAAGAACTCTATTGGTCCTCACAACTATAAATTCGAGTGGTATTTAACCAGAGTCTTGATAGGATCAGATGGGATACTTGGGAATCACACTAAAACTAACCAAATATGGGGAAAGCACGTCAATTACATTTGTGCATCTGCATGAAAGAAACTCTGCTCCTTCAAACGATTTATGGAGAAACGTCCGAAGAAAAAATTGAGAAGAATTATCATTTTGCGTCGGTTATACATCAGCTTGAATACGCATCGAACGCTGGGGAACCTGCACTGAAGGACCTACTTTCGGAATCAAAGAAAACAGAGGGATAAATGGCCGTTCCATGAAAAGTCTTTATGAACGAACAGAACACGTCGGAAATTATTGGAAATCCTAAGTAAGGAGCCACTGGAAGCACGAAGAATATATGATTGACTTAAAATATGAATACAAGAAGTGTGAATGGAAAGCAATGAACGAAAGGAAAAGTCAACAATTGCTGTGCCATTACGTTACTATGCACAAGATGGTTTCTTAAAACTTATAAAGGGAGGGATTACAGACAGGAAGAAATGTAATGAAGGCTGAGATACAAATGAAGGAAGAAGTCACCGCGAGGAAGTAAAGGATTTCAATTTTTATTATTTTAATACCGTTCACTTCCTGACCGCTAAATGCAATCGAAAAGCAGTAAACTTCATCATCGAGTTAGATATTAAGTCCAGCGACGTGTTACGTATTAAGTCACATCCTCAGAGAACGTTCCGAGGAATCAAATACATTTCATCTTAATGCAAAGATGGAATCGGTCCAAGAAAGCAATGAAACTGTTAGGACACCAATCTAAAAGCGTCCAAAACATTACCTACCCTCAATCTTGAGCCAAAATAATGTAGTTAACGCGAGACATTTTAATGTAAAATATCTGAAAAAAAAGGGAACTTTAAGTATCTGTGTGAAGTATAAGTTTCAAACTTAAACTTTCTCTGAAACGTAGCAGCTCATTCAATGCGCAGTATAATCCAGACAAGCATATGGGATGCGATGACTGGTGCGATAACCTCCTCCATCCACTCCTGACTACATGCTTGTTATAAACTACATGAGTGTCAAAACTCTTCGACCAAAACTCCACGCGCGGAAGTTAGTCCGGCCACCCCCACGTCACCCACAATTTTCTCCAGAGAAGAGTTGAAGATGCTAACGTGGGCGTGTACCGCATTGCCCTCCTCCGTCAATTTCCCATTCGCTCCTTCGTTTGGATTCGATGACACGGGGGCGAGTATTCGGGATCGCCACGGGACGCGAATTAATTAGATCACGAGAGCGAGAGGGGATGTGTGGCTCGTCCCTTAAACAGGGCCAGTCAACCAACCGGAGCCGGCGGTGGGGTGAAGTGAGGCCGAGGCTGGCTGATTCGGGATACACTTCATCAATCACGTGAGAGGGTGGGTCGAGTTAAAGGGAAAAATGTGGGTGCAGAGGGGGGCGGGGTGAAAGGAGATCGGGAGGCCATGGGTCTCACGCCTGGAAGACCACCTCTCGTACTCCGCGGGAGAGCCCAGGGGGGGTTACACCCGCCTCGAGAAGTTGGCCGCAACCAAGGACCACGAGGAATGGGGAAAAGAAGGGTGATTTACGCGCGCGCCCGTGTCCGCCGAACCTCTTCCGGGGGCTTTCGAAGTGAAAAGTGAAAACGGTCGACCCGCGAACTCATTAGTTGCTTATCTGAAAGGGCATCGGATGTAGGAAAACCGAGAGAGGAGACCTCGATGGACGTGAATGCTCCATCCCGCACTCTAGAAACGACGGGTGGGAATTTTCATGGAAATGATTTGCTGATTCTTTTTTCCCTTGGGAGATAATAATCTCATGACCTCTTGGCCCTATTCGAAATAATTCTGTGGGCACGATGAAAGAATAATTCACGCCAACACACAAAGTTTTCATTCGGACGAGAGGAAATAATTTGTAATTCTAAGCTCAAAATATATTATTATATGTGATTAGGTTACAGCTACACGTGAAACAAGCAGTCAAAGCAAAATATAGCAGAGAAAAAATACAATCCTAGCCGCACAATCTTATCTACAGAAATCAGAATTAAACGCTTAATCTATTGTATCGGAAGTGGATTCTTATTCTATAAATATTATCTGTCATAAGTACACACTCAACTACCACTACCCACTAAGCTACCACGCCTAGGTTGGATTCCTTTAGATAGATTACATTAGTAAGAGAAAGAGTCCCAGATTTAAATACAAGGTGGCACATTTGGAGGATGCCATACAAAGTCCAAGCGGTGGCCAATATTTCCTAGATACCAGAACTGAATAGTATTACGTAGGTGACAAAAGGAAAGGTATGGAATCCCAGAATATGTGAATTTCACACGCCACAGACCTGAACTCCTGGTGAGCTCCATCCTCACCTAACAACACCAGCCTTTGGCTTGCTTACTCAGACGGTTATGAATTCTTCCTTTCATTCTTTAATTTCAACAATTTATTCGCAGCAAATTATCATTTATGATATCTTCCTATTTGCTATTGCTTTAAAGAATTCCGCTGTATTTTCTCAAAAACATTTCGTTTCATACTGTATAAGAAAAACTTCGATTAAAATAAATGCACACATTTACTAATCACTCTGATCGGGTGTGGCTAAATTTCTCAATTTTCTCCTTTAAATATAAAGTTGTAAATTGTGACGTGTTCCAGGATGTGAGACATTGCCGCAAAAAAAACCCGGTACGGAGAAATCAATTCCATTTCATATGAATATTCATGTTTGGCCTGATCTCTTCGGTTCATCCAGCAAGACCCTCATTACCAACCGAACTAACCGGGTTGATTTTTTATATTGCCTACAAGGCATGCGTTTAGGTAAAGAGTTGAAATACAGACTTGTCTTCGGATTTCCGTTATGCTTGCTTGTTTCGTAAGTCGACTTTGGATTCCACCGCATTTTTTGCAGAAAATAATGAGACCGGACACCATTCAACTGGTGTTAGTAGTCTACTCTTGAGCTCTAAAAGTGTTCTGAATATGGTTATTCAATATCATTCAATTCTAATTCTGAATGAAAAACATCTACAAGGTATAGGAGCATGATAACCTATTGTTAATTTTTTTTTATACTATAACATATAATTCAATTAATAATAATATGTGGACGAACTAAATCAGCTTTCATTTGGGAAGTTCAAGTAGAATCGGACAAGCCCAAAACTAAATCGTTTTTCAGAAAGAGAAACCCAAAACCAATCAATAAATGCGGATAACTTGTTTATCTCTTTCTCAACACTAGGAAGAGCAAACACACATTCGAAATACGAAACAAAGCTACAGCTTCTTTTCATGGAAAACGAAATAAATAAGTATCTGCCCAACTTTGCCTTCTATTTTCATGAATAACAGGGGATACGAAGTGTTGGGACGTCTATTGCATTTATCTAAGATTACTTTCGTTGGATTGGAAAATTTAAACTCCGGAACTCCAGAACAGCTTTCAGTAAGAATGAATCCATATCTACGACACTAGTTTGCCAATCCATTCCTCCCGGTCATTCCTCATTTGTTGACCTACCTACCTATTAATCCTTCTTAATGCCAAACGCTACATCAGAATTAGAGCTTTTACTGCGGCTACTTTCGAGATTTATAAGAAACACAGTTTTGTAATATTACAAGTGATAAAGGGAAATATTACAAATATGTACGAATAGGATTGTAAGATGAGCTACGGTAATTTTGACGAACACTGCAATTCCTGTTTTAATTATTTATATTATTAGGTAATCTACCGGTTAAGGTAGGTTTGTGGATGGACACAGCTATCAAATAAACATTTTGTGACTCCAAACAAAACCCAATCCAGCAACCTAATCTACATCAGGCCCCTCTTCATCTCTGGGTTCTTCTTTCCTCCCTTCATCCCATCCAACATCCTTATCCTGTTCCTGCCCTTTCCTCGCTTGCCCAACATTTTCCCCTCTTCCTTTTACCTTCTTCTACATTCCACTACCGCTCAATACGCCTTTCATCCATTTTTCCTGCCTCCATAGGATTTCTCTCAACAAAACCCTCTCCTCACCCACCATCTCCAGTACTTCCTCATTTGTTTTCCTTTCGGTCCATTTCACCTTCTCCATTCTTCTCCACACCCACATTTCAAAAGCCTCCAATCTACGTCTACCCTCCTGCTTCAGCGACCACGTTTCCGCGCCGTACATAGCTACGCTCCATATCAGAGTTTTTACGAGTCTTGTCTTAACCTCCGTACTCAAAGTCCCCGTCATCAACTCCCTCTGTTTCAATTAGATGTCTAAAAATTATTTTCCTTGTTTTGTCAACGATTACCTAAATGGCGAAGTAGTAGGATAGTGAATATTATTTGCCGTTAGGACAATCTAACTAAACCTAAGCCACATGTGGCACGCTGCACACTATGAATAAAATGAATTTCTTCCAAAGTAGGGATATATATTGATTTAGTTTTTGAATAACCGACGAATTTATCGAATCGAATTTGTCCATTAAGAAAAATTCATCATGAGACAATAAATCATTCTTACCTGAGGTGATATTCGATCCCGCGGCCATCGGATTATCTGGAGAGCGATTTAGAGACAGGATGATCATTCACGATGCTATCCAATTATTTTGAGTGGCTTTATATTCTTAAACCAGACTACGTTTAAAAAATTCAAAATTTGGACAGGATTTCACATAAACGCTGGTTGGGTTATTAAATGAAATTCGATATATTTTTTCTTAATCAACTCCTAACTTAACATCACACGGAATTATGATCACGATATATAATTATTCATCATAATGTTTATCCAAATAATTAATGAGAATTATATTGAGTTAGCATTAATGTGTACACATTCATCCGAAAAATCGCGGGCTACTTATTCAGTGAAACAGTTCAGAGTCAACATTTTAACAGGATCACTAGCGTCCCACTCGGATATTTACGTATTTCTGAAGCAAGGTTTTAAGAATAACAACTTTGAATTCGGCCAATGATGCTTCAAAAAAAAAATAAACATTCTTGTCTATGGTAACGTGCTCTCCCCTTGCATGATCCATAAAAAGCCATTAGGGAAATCGTATACTTCCGGTAACCAGCTGCTACATCGACAGTTGTTCTGTAAACCTAATTCTCTATTATTTCCCGGGAACCAAATAAAATTTAACGGTCTAATTTTGTCAGAGACGCCTTCATCTGACATTACATCAAAACGAACGCTTTCTCTAAATTGAAAATTCGAAATGTTCTATGGAAAATTAAAATGAGAGCAGAGAAAAAGACGTGGTCCCAAAGGCTAAACAATTTAGTCAAACTTCTCACCATTCATTTCCACTCGCCGACTGTGAAGAACGGTGGAATACCGATCATGATTATTTTTTCCATGCCTAAGTCTATGTTTTTCATTCATTAAGAACGAGCAGATGTGTGGGTTTGTTCATCCCTGTCTATCAATCTCCAGATATTATCTATATTGCTCTTTCCTCAACAATTGCTCCCTTTCCTTTACCCATAATCATTTACGCACCTTCGGTCGCCCCCGCAGCGGAACATCGGCGCCGCCGCGGGGTGCCGCGGTACTCATTTTGGGAAGTGCTGACCCACAAGCTTCACCAACCACAACAAAGGAACAACCATTCCACTAATGATTCATTTATAATATCTCCACAACGGAATCTCGAAGCAATGAATTTCATTCTTTCAATTTTGAGGAACACAGGAAGTTCCATAGACAATGCAAGGGCCGAAAAGCCATTTGAAAAAAAAAAGATATTTCTGATTAATAAATTAATAATACTATGCTTCCTAGGTGGAATGATTTGCAAAGGTATCTTTTCTGAAAATGTCTTTTTGGACACATTAGGAGGTGGATAATACAGGCATGGTAGGATATGATATGGTAGATAGGACCCGCATAGTAGGATCCGTGGCTCTGATAAAACAATTCATTAAAACAATCTCGTTAATAATACTGAGCATTGATGTACAAGCTTCACTAAGCCAGGACATAAGATTATGGAATATTTCCAAGTTTGCAGCGGTGTTCAGGGGGTAAGTGTAACATGTCGACCAGACAACCCAAGGTTTCAGATACGGATGTCGTGCTTTGCAGAACTATGAGCACTAAAGTGGTATCTACTGGTGCCGAAAGACATCATAGGAAATGATGTAATTATGCCACCAAGTTGCAACAGTGAACAGCACTCTTATAGTTAAATAAGTGATGATTAATACACTACACAATATAAAGAACAACAAACAAATTGCTTGTAATATTTTTCAAAAAAATATTCACATGCTCTTTCCTCGACATGGAGTGTGAAGAAATAATTGTACGCGGAGGTACAAAATGGTGAGAATTTGGCATGTAGTTCGTTAGGAGGGGAAATAAGTGCATCTCTACCCTGTCTCTTCACCCAAGAGATAATGCTACATCTTTTTCATTGTTTCCTACATATATAAGGCAAATATTTTCTCCTTGAGCGACCACATAGCTCAACTTCCACTAGTCAAAACGGAAAAAAATTTCCAATCGCATTTTCCCATCAAAACTAATAAGAATGCAACCTCCTAGGATGGAGGTCGCCTCAACGATTCCACTTTGCATTTTTCGACGAGGGGGATGTGGAAGGAGAAAGAGGGAATAAATTGTAAGTTTACTGCAAGACAAGCAGCATCTAACACATCCGCCATCAAGATGGAAACAAAAGAGCCCACGCCCAACACCAGTAGCCAAGGAAAGAAAAAGGACGGAGAGTCTTTGCAGACAGCGATTGGAGATTGCGGGAAGGGCAGCGAAATAACTACACACACCCTTCTAGATCACGAAACAATATTCATTGTCCGCATCTGAAAGAATTCCTCATGGCTTGTGAAGGGCGAGAGTGGGGATGGGAAGGATGGGAAGGGGAGACAAAAGAGGTCAGGAGGAGAAGGCTTGTTCTGGAGAACGGAAAGGGGAATATGTGGAGAGAATTTAGGGGAAGACGAGGAATGGCGATAGGAGAAAACTGGAAGAAGGGCGCGTAACTATGTAATAACTACGCATGCTCAAAAGTATAGAAATGGGTGGGGGAGGGAAATTTCTCCTCTTCAAATTCGAAGGTAGCAATGATGTTAAACGATGGGCGGAGGCTATTTCCTCACCCACTCACCCACCCCCTCTCCACAAAGCCACCAACAACGCGAAGCCACGGCGGCAAACCCACCATCTGCTCCATTACCCCGCAACCCCCTTTCCCTAACAGCACCACTCTCGAAGAACTCCGGAGTATGAGGGAGGAACAAAGAGAGAACTCCCGTGAGAGAGATCTCGGTGAAAAGAAGCGGTTTTTCGCCAACCGTCCTTCCCAGAGGCAGAGGGGGGGAGGAGAGGTGAAGGGAAGGGAATGCGGAGAAGGCGAGATGTGGCAGGAGGAGGCGGCGAACAGTAGCCGGGTGGTTGGGCAGAGTAGATCAAGGAGTGGATATGAAGAGTCGGGTGGTGAGGGAAGAAAGACGGGAGGAGGGGGGGAGTATATATGAAACTGTTGGGAAGGAGAGAGGGAGGGGGAGCGGGATAAGGGAAGAGGAGAGGGGGGAAGATGGACGAATAAGGCCTATCACTCTTCGGCGAGAGAGCTGGGGTGGGGAGTGGCGGGGTGGTTGGGGTTGAAAGTGAGTGGGGGAGGAGAGTTTAGGTAGGCGGGGCCCGCCAGAGGTACGCAACACGCCTCGAGAAAGAGAGAGAGTTTGAGGGAAGACGGAGGGAGGAGGAGTTATAAAAAGTGCCGAAGTTGAGAGAGAGAGAGATGTGGATGGGTGATGAGGAGGGAAGTGAGGAGAAGGATGCCAGAAGAAAGGGGGGAAGGAGGCGGTGGAGATGTATCCTCTCCCTCCAGAGGAAGGACGAGGAGGGAGGTCGGGGAGGCATGTGGGGGAAGGTGTGGGGAGTTCGCGGGAGACCGGGATGTAGATAAAATCCAAAAAGGCGGGTGGTGGGAAAAAGCGAGGAAGGCGGGAGGGAAGTGGGTGTGGAGGCGGCGGAAAATATAAGCGGTTATAAGAGCTCCAGCCACCGGGAGTTCCAATGGCATTAAAGGCTTCCATCCTTCTCCCCTCTTAACAACTTGATCGTGACCAATCGGCTGGCGAGAAGCTCTTCATAAAGGTAATCGGCGGATTTTTCTGTACCACTGGCATTAAGGTTTTTCGACCGTATAGAAGTAGGCAGGGGTGGTTTGGCGGCCGGGAGAGTGGTAGGGGTGGGCTACGGAGTCTGGGGGATGGGGAGGGAAGGAAAGGATATGGGAATCGGGAGTGGGTTGGGCGGAGGGCATTTCTTCGCCGGATTCGAATATATAATGAAGGAAATGAGGGGCGGAATCGCCAAACGAAAGACGGCGAAAACTCCCATTCCCTATTCCAGGGAAGGAAAAAAATGCGGATCATTTTTTTCCCACGTAAATGCCGACCCGTAAATGTCCTTCATCGGGAAAAATTCAAGTTTCGGTAATGTCGAAGTGTTGAATTATCCTCCAGGTGACGGACGGATCTCGGATTCCGTGACTCGGAAAAAATAATTCTCTCATGGAAAAAAAAACTTTTCGTTTTTATCGTTATTTCGAACAAAAAATAACGTTTCTTTATTGCATACGGCGGGAAATGTAAAATTGGCAAATCCGATTTGTGGGAGGAGATATTCAAGAAGATAACCTTTTATGGATCGCTGTTAAAAAAAAACAGCTACCAGGTTTTCCCCGCTACCCAAATGGTCGAATGATTTTCGATGAGATGCGAATATTTGATCGGAATTTCATATCTAGAAGGTACCACGTTCTTAAAAGTAAAGCTTGGAGGCTTCACGGTGTAATTCTATTCAATCCGCATTATTGAAAGGCCGATCATTATTTCTCCACTCCCACGATCACAATCCCGGGAAGACACCGAATAAGATTTATCATGAACGATAGGATCTTAAGAATCTAAACCTTGGATTTCAAACTATGTTATGAATCAGCACGTTATGTTAAGTTACTCTTCGAACCTTAGAGTACTTCAATTATCAATTTGTGAGTTCGCTTAATCTATCGTATCGAAGTATTCATTCAGGCATCTATGAATACGACTGAGACAAATGACAATGCATCGTTAGTGCCACATGAAAGAAACTACAAAAGATACTATATTTCCTGTCTTTAGCTATATTATTTGACTACCAAATACGAAATGGAACAATGAGAAGAATAATAAGGTAGAAATATATCTAATTACTCCAGGGCTAAATCATCATCTTTAATGCTAAGTTCTACTTATTCGACTTCATTATGTTTTTTCAACTTTATAACGCCTTTAGAAACACTAAATTGCCTATAACTAATTAATTAAACATGCGTGGTATGTTGACATTTGAAAATTAAACAACTCGGCTTTTTCACTTACAATTTTTTATTCTTACGAACTAGGTTTCGTTATGGCATAACATCATCAGGTAAAAATGCAAATCAAGCACAGTACATATACATATTTCACAAAAAATTTAAGTGAAAATGCCAAGTTGTCTAATTTTCAAATGTCACTATGAAGATTTTCCGCCAATTTAGGCCAGAAACTGTTTCATTTATGCAAGGTATTTAATTTCGTTACAAATTATCGAAACATACATGACATTTAAGCAGCATATTCCGATTTTAAGAACACAAATTTGACATAAGTTCTTCAAAAGGTCGATTGACAAATGTTTTCTTCCGACCAAAGCTAGTACCTTGACTTCCTCTGTAACTACGTACTCGTATATAACGTTACGGAGTTGTGAAGCACTACTGAACAACATGAAAACCTAATGTACAAGGCTCTACAGTTACTCATACTTTCTACCCCTTCCTTTCAGTACAAAATGTCTATTCTGTTTCGCTCTCTTCCCCACTTACTTAAAAATCTCATTTCTATTACATAAATCAAAATACTAATGCATAAATCAAAATACTAATACATAAATCTCATTATAAACTCCATCCACTCCACCGTCTTTTCAAATTCCTAGTGCAATTTTCTTTCCTCTACTAGAAGGTATATCTTACACTTCTTTTTCTTCCTGAATATTGATATCATCACCTCCATCCTACAACTTATCCACATCACAAAAATTTTTAATCATCATTGATCATAATTAAATGTCATGATAATTCTAAACAATTAGGAGGGGTAGGAGAGTTTCGAAGTGGAATCTTGAAGGGGGAAATTCAAAACGTAGGGAAAAGGTGACTGGAGCTTCAAAGGGGATATAGAAACTAGAAGGATGACAGAGAGAAAGATAATTAAGAAGCTTTGGGACACGAAACAGATGCCAGAGAATGGATGGAAGAAATGGAAAAACGTGCACGCGGAAATTAGTAAGAGAATGAACACAGAAATGGGCATTGAACTTGGGCGAAATTGGCATTGAAATGGGCGAGAAACTAATAAGGCCAAGGAAATGCAGTGAAAATGTATGCAATGAAATGGAGAGCTTTCAGATACTAGGTAGATAGAGAGATAGGGTAAATAGGTAGATAGAGAGCGCTATGCAAGGAGATAAGAAAACAATCAGGATGTAGCACGGAAAAAAACTCAGTTACATGAGATAAGACAGAAAATTCATTAATAGGGATTCAGGGATGGTGGAAAGAATACATTAAATGCATTACGGAAAAGACATTAGGCCGGTCGGTTTGGAAATAGAAAGGGTATGGAACGCATATGAGTACAACCTGGGTCCCGGAATACTAGATAGAAGTACTGCTAAGGTAGTTGAAGTCGAACAGCAGAAATGGTTGGAGTCCGCGCAGAATTGCCGAAGAGTTTACGGAGAAAAACGGAAAGAAGAGATTCTTCGGATATGTACCTGTGCACAGTATTCATGAGGAAGGAATAACGTAACAAGGTTTCCTTTGGTCAATTTTCATACCGATCCCGAAAAAGCGTAAAGGGGCTGAGGACTAGAGAAGCCGTAACGCTATGGTACCGATAAGAATATTAATAGAAAGGAGCATCTTCTATAATCATGGAGTCTTTGTGCGTTTTGTGGGTTCTGAGAAAACGCACGGTCATGTAGTGGGCAAAATAAAGAAATATTGCACGGTGGACTGGAGGGATAGGAGACTTATTCGATACTTGTACACGAATTTTACGGCACAGGTTAGGGTAGCAGATGGATAATCGGGATTGGCAGCGATTGGCAGGGGATAGAGGCAGAGTTTCCCGTTAACTCCAGTATCTTTCACCATACGACATGGTGAGGAAATGTGAAGAATAGCATCGGAAGGGCATGAGCTGAGGAAGAAAAGTGGGGAGCGAGACGATTAAGTCGCTTATGTTTGTAGCAGGTCAAGCAATGGTCAGTTAGGCAACGAAGGGACTGAAGTTATAATTGAGTTCTTTATGGGCACAATGCAAGAATGTGAGATAGGATTAGGTTTAAACAGGAGAGAAAAAAGTAATGGGTTTCTTGATAAGCTATAAAATATAAGTTAAATATTATATCGGAGGGAATAAACTAAAGAAGGTAGAAAATTTTGTGTATTTGAGCAAGAAAAGGGACATGGTAGGGAGGAGAAATGCGTCAGCGAATCAAACATTAACAAGAAGAGAACTGATGACGGTACATTTGACTATGGATGTGTCGAAAAAATTAGTGAAGACTACCGCATAGTCCTTTATGGTTGTCAAACCTGCTCTTTAAGGCAAGAGGATGAGCGTAAATTGGTGGAGTGAGAAGTGGAGTGGCGGAGAACTGAGAAGATAAGTTGGAAAGAGGGGAAGAGAAGCTCGGAGATTTTAAATAGGGCGAAGAGAGGAAGTTACCAGGGGAAATCTAAAAAAGGCAGAGAACATGGAGATGAAGAATATGTTAAAATGCAGTAGTGATTTGAAGAACGTGAAAGAACGGAGAATATTGGGTAAGCGGGATACAGGAATAAAGAGAATAAGTCATTTAGACAGCATGAAGGTAGGCTGAAATTACGACGAAATGAGTGAGGAAATAATGAGGAGAAAAGAAAGAGGAAGTTATCGCGAAAAATACAAGTAAATATTTGCTAGGGACCTAGCTTTAAATATGCAGAATACCTTGAATCAATCATCTTTTGATATCCACTTTAACCATGCACTAATTCTATTCAGTTTGTAAATTTAAGACTAAACGTAGACTCAAAGGCTAATACGATTGTTACGGTACCTTAGTCACTTGTATTTAGGTATGCAAGACGGATGAATTTCTTAAAATGATTCCATACGCAAAGGAATATAAAAATATTTTTGGGCGTTTCATTAATTTCATATCGAGAGCTGCGCAAGCATAGTGGAGCATCTGCTACGAATATTTACGCCGTAAAAAACGAGTAACACTTACAGCAAATAAATTTAATCTAACGGGTAGGAGAACAGATTGGGAAAACGTGCCTCGGATGCAATCGACTTTTTATAAACATCCCGAATTAGGTCACTGAATTTCAAGCTCTTGTCGTTCATCATCCTGCAAAAGACATTAATTTTCTTCCATAAATAAGTACTCCTTAAGGCAAAGAATAAGTGGATTATTCCACACTATTAGCTCCCTCATGCTTTCTTTTCTAAAAGAGTAACTATGCACAAATTATAGCAAATGTGCATATGGGACTGCCCAAATCGTATTGAGCTCATGGCTACCTCCGCTATAAATGAGACATGTGCCAAATAACGGAATATATGATATCATTTTATAAAAATATATGTACAGCAATGTTTTAGTTAACACTTAAGCAGAAATAATAAAACAGACATAAAATAATGGTGTCTTTAAAGCGTTTGCATCCATTTTCTCGAATGAAATAAAGAACTCCTGAAGTTAGTATGACCAACTCAGTGGTGTCTGTCATATATCAGGGTGAAGTGAAGCTCAAGGCACAAAAGATCCTAAAATAAACAAAAACTGAAAGGTAGAGACATTTTGCAACTGAGTTTTAGTTGATAGGCGAAGCGACTGAAGACGGGTCATCTGCGCTTGTAAGTCAAACTCATCAGATCCAAGTACCGACTCGGTTATTAATACTGCCTAAAATTTTTAGCACTGAAGTCTATGCCTCCGTAGTAAAGAATCTCATGAGATTAGTTTTTCAAAATAAATGGTAAAAAAAATCGGAATACGAAAACCAATCAGAATCAAAGTAAGTCCTGAACCCGCCTCCAATAGGCTAAATTTGGGTGAGACACACCAGAGGAAAAATTGGCGAAATGGATAGACTGTACCAATGGGCACCATAAATTTTACTCAAGAGGTTGACAGAATTGAGAGAACGACAAGTAGGTAAAAAGAACTGCTACAGGAAGCTTTTGAATAAACCTATAGATGGATTCAAACACGTAAGAAATCCGTGGTAGTGAACAAAAAAATTGGACGTTTTGAAATGTTGACCCAGACGTTTTTAAAGCACAGATTTTAAGTATTATTTCCAGCTACACATTTAGGACCAATGATTTTGATCAATAATATGACCTTAAATAAGTAACAAATTTATGAAAATTACAATGTAACTGGAACATGACTTAATAATACTCATAATGATTACAATAATGACGCAGAATGGTGCAAGAAGTTCGACATTCTAAGAAACATTCAGCGACACAATATATATTTCGGAAACTCATATTTGGGTCAAGTCCCATGGGCCTAGAAACGGAGAATGTTTTCAAATACATGAATTCAAAAAACAAATAGCCGTTATATAGAACAAAAAAAGAGGGAAAAGCGCGAAATTTTATGCGAGGCAATAATAAACCAGTGCATACAGTAATGGGCTCAGAATAGGTTGGGATGGAATATAGATATGCCATTTATCTCCAATTTACAAAGAATTTTCAAAATTGATACCAGCTAGAGAATCAGCTGAAAATATATTTTATTTCCGATCTATAAGGACTGTACTATGGGATAAATGTTCAATACAGCAAAATTACAAAAGTATAATTATAATGCCCTAAGTTTGCTGCAAACATTATTGCTTGTACATGTTAGAAAACATATACATACTTAAAAGATGCAGATTTTCACATATTAATATTATTGATTAAATATTATTCTAATAACCGAAGGTTCCTCTTACTGGAATACATATAATTAACACCATCATTAAGCAAGAACGTTATGTTAGCCACATCTGGGGCTAAATTTAAAAGAGATGCTTAACAATCCGTGACATATAATATCATTATTAAATAAGACTGTGTATATATTATAGTCGAAGTATTCACAGAAAGTTTTACGCCAAGAAAAATCATACTAACTCAACTAACAAAGTATTTGGCAATTGCCATAGCCACACTTATTTGTAAATTACTATTCTCTCCAACGGCTCCAATTATGATGCTTATGCGAGAGAAAATAAGCCATCCCCGAGAAAATTACTTCTATGGAACGAATCATTAATCCCCTTTGAATGGAACCAGGAAGAGGTTAGGACTGTGAGACGTAGCAAAGTAATTCAAACTTTTTCTTCGTCCAAATGTGCGGGAAAAGGATAGTGGAAGACACATGAGCAACGCAACGAACAAATGCAGCCTCCAATCGGGGCAGAGGCAAGAAACATAACGAAAACTTCTTCCAAATCTAGTGGCAACACAATTCCACTCCGTTTAAGGATTAAGTACATTTAAATCGTTACGTGCGGCAGGACGAGAAGTCTTCCACCTGGTAGTTGAGAAACGAGGTCCCCCCAGAGCCCCTGAGAATAAAGGCAATAAATATTCCCAGCGCAACGAAACTTATTTTAAAGTCATTAGAGACAACAACTTTAGTTCATACATAAATTTCAAGGCGGACAAAAACACTAAGTATTTCAATAGTAAGCTTTTTCCGCGAACAAAAACTCGACTAAAATTGTAAAACTTTGGAGAAAAGTCAAGACGGGACATGCTATCTTCCCAATGCGCATACTTTAAAACGAAGGAAACTTTACTCCAGGGAGGGAAGTCTGAAAAACAAAGGCGATCCATCAAAATTATTTCTGGCATAATACGATACATAACAGAGAAGAAAATGTCTTCGAAATTCCTTAGAGGAGACCATTAGAACTTTAGGTAATGAAAACGTAGCCGTAAATGGCATAATTTTCAGCAAACTTATGAGCTTTCTCATCAAATCTTTATTTATAACAAAAAATGTTAACATTTTTAAAGTATGACAATTCAAAACAATTTTTCTAAAAAATGCCTCTCCACTACCCCCAGTTTACTTGGGCATAATTTGACAACGGCGGTCATATATAAGCTAAATCTGTCTCGTAATGATGAAAGAAGAAACAGTGAGAGTCTACCTTGCGATGTGAGATTTATGACATAAGAAGAGATCGATAATGTTGATATCTATTGAAATAACTAAAAGTAGCATGATGAATTTAGCAGTGCCATTAGTAAAATACTTTCATTTACAAGAAACTGCGGGAGACATTGCGATAGTAACTTTTAAAAGAATCATCTACTATGTGTGCATTATAATGCAACAATTTCAGAGTGTAAAATTCATTCGCCTTGACCGGGATTCGAGCCCGGATACCTCGATGCCCGTCCGAGTGCTTTAGCCAGTTAAGCTACCGAGACGTCCTCTTACATTTATTCAAAGCTTAATTTACTAATGTGATCGATTGTTTTCACTAAATGACCATGCATACAACCTTATCAAGTTATTATAAGGATTTTTACGTTAATTCCAGCATTTGACTAGCGCCAGAGCAGTTGTAGGGTACCACCTTTAGATATGACAGTTAGGAATCACTAGACTGCAACGCAAGTGATGATAATATTCTTCCTGAAGGACAGAGCGAGAGATAAAGAGATATTTAAAATTACAGCAACTATTTTTTAACACTTTTCAATTATACATACTATGTTATTCCCCTAAAGCAATTTACTGCATCAGAAAAACTAAAATGGTCGCAAGCAAAGATTAAATTAGATGCATCCAAATTAGTTGATATTTTAATGGATTGTTAATGCACAAATATTTAAATTGATAGATTTTCCAGAAGGACGAGAGAATTAGAGAAAAAAAATAGTCATTACTTACTCAAACTTGAGGCTGCTTAACACGCACAGGAAATAGCATCCGAAGGTTACTACGGGTGCTAATGTTATGCAATATAACATAATTTATATTCATGCGGTTCAAGCGTAGTTCTCAAATCATTATTAGCACAGAGTGTATATACATATATACGTGAAAAGGAACAAAACAATCGATTCGTTCTTTAAAGAGACCCTTGTGAAAAGCTCTTTACGGTTGCATCATGAACCGTGCGATAACACGGGAACCACCCTCGCCGGAAACGAGCCCCTCAGGTGAGCAAAATTACGAAAAAAAGGGACAATGCAGCGTAAAAACAATGAAGTAATGAGGGTAGCGGAAGTGGTGGACTTGAAAGGATGTGTGACTGTCTGGGGATGCGGTAGTCGAGCAAGAGTGGCGAGATGGCGCTTTCAAAGAGCGTTGTTGGACACGAAGATTACAGTTATGATAGCAAAGGAAAGGCCTTAGATGAGAGGAGAGGGAAAATAAAGGGATAAACGAACGAATGAGTGGCCAACCATACGTTTCAGAACATCAGAAGACATAAAGAAACTGTTGAGATCATCAGGTAACATGTACCTCAAAACCGCCGGAAATCTCTTGAGTGGCTGGCGTGAGAATCGGGGATATGATTAAGTATGCACCAAATTGGACTTAGATAGTTCAGGGGCTCCTCATTCCATTTCGTAGCTTTAAAGTCACCTAGAAAAATGTATCCAAAGATAGAAAAATCATTTGTGTACGTGCTATAAAAGAAAACGACTTTTTAATTAAGATGGTAATGTCGGAGTCACTCGGTAACACGAAAGAAATTAGCACAACCCACACTTTATGCTTGTGTTTTATTAACATTAAATAAACAATACAGACCTTTCGTATGGCGTGTTTAATCTTCAAGTTCCACTAAACCCATTCATACTACTCAGCAAATATCGCGTAAGTATTTCCCGAGTCAAATCAATTATGCGGAAAATTATTACCAAGCATTTCCAATGAGGATATATCTATTCATTCGCCCGAGTGTGTAATTAACGTGAAAACATAATTGTCAGTCTCACACAACTAAAGAAAAATACCACAATCTGAGAGTAGATAGTGTGTTTCCTTAAGCATTATATGGCGCAACGGTGGCTTTATGGGAATGCCAGGCAATCAACCCGAGTGGACAAGTTAATGGGTAACTAATAAAAAAAAGTAATGATTTAGGCATCACTTCAAGACATTCGGGAAAGGAAAAAAATCAGCTAAAAATGGTCAGACGAGCATCAGCTGAACGAATCGGAAGACGGAGAGGTACGGGGGTCGACATATGGAAACGGAAATAAAACAACGCATAGGCGGCGAGACAAGAAGGTAGTCGCGCGGATGGTTAGTGGGAGGAGAGTATTTAATAATACATTCGGTGAGAATTGAAGAAGTGGGACTTGAGAGGAAGAGGGGGTGGGATGGAAAGGGGTGGGTTGGGAGGGGATAGAGGAGGAGGAGAAGTTGGAACCGTCCCAGTGGAAGAAACGCGTTAACATGCGGAAATAATTGCTGAGGGACGGAAGATATAAATCATTAGGGTTGTGGAAGAGTCGGACGTTACCCACAAATCCCTCTCTTCCCCCATTCCACCTGCCTCGCCGTCCCCCCTCCCATCATCCGCCCATCCGATATACACATTCCCCTCACCACCTCCCGAACTCTCTAAGCCGGGGTCTCCTCCTCATGCACCCACGACCCCTACGGATACCCTTCGCCTCCCCCCCCCCGCTTCCCGAACTTCGCCTCTCGCCTACACCTCCTACTTCCCCGCGGCAAGCAATCCCACCACCCACACCACTTAAACTCTCCCTTCAACCGTATTCTGGAACCAACAACCCAGGCCACGCTTATGATCGGAAACCCCTCTCCGCTCCCTTCCCGCCAGAAAGGCCTTTGGGGTCGAATCACAATGGACACATGAGGAGAGATAGGGAGAGGAAGAAGGGGAGAGTGAGAGGGAAGAAGAAAGGGGATAGATAGAGAGAGAAAGAAAGGAATGGACTAACAATCTTTCCCAATTTTTTCCCCCCCCGACCGAAACGGACAAAACGATGGTTCGCCATATTATAAGGGGGCTTAGCGGGTGAATGTATGAGAAATGAATATCACGGATCAGGTCCCACGATGATTTATGAACCAAAATAACAAACTGCGCTAAGACCGATTATTTTCGCTGGAAATATATGTATGAATACTAATGAGAGTTGCTATCTCTATTGTGCCACAGGTTAATGATGTAGAAGTTAATTATCATGGAAAAAAGAAGCTAGTCGGAGAGGTAATTGCTGGTTTCCCTACGCAACTACACCTTCTGGAATGGCTCTCAAAGTTTTAAACAGACGTCCGCCCATAAAAATATTAAAGTTCGACTAAGCATAGATTAAAAGCGCTCACGAAATGCCTCATGGGTTGGCCAGTATGACACTAAAATAATTTTGATTTATAAACTTTTTTTGCGTGCTTGAATTGGAAGGACAGAAAGGGCGGACACATCATCGTGTGGCAATAGAAAGATGGAACAACAATATGGACTTGAGTAAATCCGAACATTTCCTTAGTAGCAACAGTGTTAAAAAAATTGCCATGGATACAAATTTACCTACAGTATATGTATATTTTAAAGTAAGTAGGCATATGCAATTCTGTAATTTGCACACATCGTGCAGGATTTTGGGCATAAACTAGGTGAATTTGAACTTCTGGGCGCATTACGATACAACAAACATAGACAAACATTTATCATGAGATTTCCAATTATGAAAAAAGTGCGAGAAGAATAAATTAAAGTTGAGTTTTATCAAAAAACATTGTCAAAGTCACTTATTTCAGGATTAATGGACGTTACTATTTTGCTCCTCTTGGACAGCAGATGCATTAAACGCCCAGTAAATGTGATCTAATATCGAAAGGTTTCATTCCTGACATCTTAGAGGTTTACAAGACAAAGAGATTAGCTGAAAACTGAAATGATATTATGAAGACCTGGATTCAGAATCATTCGGGAAAGGAAGATTTATCCGTAGATTGAAATTTTAGATAAAAAGTGGAAAGAAGTTGCTTCATCAATGGAACTCAATCAATTATGAGTACCCAAACTCATAATTCTCGACCGGATCGCAAGTATATCTTAGCGAAAAAGATAGAAGTGGAACTGTTTGACCTTTCGAAATATAAACGATACTAGCAAAATAATTCTGTCCAAATCTATTTAATGTTTTAAAATGTTTCAAATTCCAAACCTGCCTTTCCATTGGTGAAATTAGAAGTGCCATTATTGTTGTGGTGTTTCTAGGTCTACAATGAATATGGATACTTCACATCGATGAGTAAGAATCAATGATCCGGATTTACTGAGTGAAAACTTCTTAATTCTTTCATACTTAATTTCCTTATTAAAATTTGAAAGAGAAAATAAATATCAAAGTTCCACGCTGTAAAAGTTTCCATCAAAATTTTCCCAAATTTCTATAGTCTTAACCAATTCTATAATATGCGGTATCTAGGTAAGAGAGAAGTCTACGGTAATAATTAACTTTTTCCACTTTAAGCGTGTTTTTTCCATGTAGAAAGGGACAGGAATGACCAATGTTGTTTTCGTTAAACTTGGCATTATATTTTTTGAAAGAAGAAAAAAGATGAGGCCGACAATATATTATATACTCAGAATTTGATAATATTTTACAAAATGCAGTATAACAAAAGGTATGCCATAAGAACGAGAGCCTGGTTTATACGAAGATTGTCAGTCAACATGAGCACATCGAGATGAAACATTCATTCTGCCGTAATTAATAAGAAAATTAGGGCCTTTGAACAATAGGAATACATACGATAGAAATAGCCTAGATATCCTGGTCAAGCAACAAGAAAATTCAAAGGCGCTGACGCAAGGATTTAGTACGCTACATTGAAGTCCAAGTGCGAAATTCCACACTTTGTACCAAAAATTTGAGCAGCCTACCAAATTGATATCACCTTGGTCCAAGCCGCTTTCACACAATGGACACGTTAAATCCGGACTTCTGTATCTTCTACTGCTATAAGATTTCCAGCAATAAACTTTGGAGTTTCTTTCAACTTGGAATACGTTAATCAGCAAGGCTAACATAACCGCTACCATAAAATATCAAAGAAATATTTGCATGCCCAACAAAAGCAATTCTCCAAAATGTTATTCGGCTTAAGGTTCAACCTCAGTTTAAAAAAACGGGATTGGTTAAAAATATTCTCACGGTGAGCAAGATAAGTATTCCAAGAAAGAATAGAAGTTTATAGCCATGTTATTGTTTTCAGAGGAAAACTGGCGTCATATATCGCCAACAAGTTTGCCTCCTGTTTCACCGAAAAATTCTTAAACGCATGCACCAATATGAAAGAAATGTCTTGAAAACAGAAGGATATATTACAATGTCCCTCAGTGCTCAAAATAAGCCAGGGAAATAATTTCCGGATACTAGGAGAGAACGATAAATTGTTCAAATTAGCAACGACACTTAAACGTGAATTACCATAAAATATCAATAATCGCACCTAATTTACGTACACATTAAAACACTGCCCGCCATTTAATTCAACAAATAATTCCCAAGACATATTAAATAACATATAAAAAGCTCGTATTCTCTCATATACGTGCCAACAAAGTATTGTGAACTTTCACTATGAAAATATCAGGCGAAACATTAAAGTATACACGAATAAAATGAAATGTTGGCGAAATTATGAATATATATTTCGTTTATCATATTTCCTGTGTGCTCAAAATCGAAGTTATAGGTGAAAAGAGAATTGAGAATAAAGACAAAGGACACGAGAGTGAAAAGGAACAAAGGGGATGAGGAATAGGGCAGGGGAGGGCACACACACTTGGCGAAACCCTTAAATAACCGAACGAAATATAGAATCCAGAAATCTCTGTCTCCACGATGCTGCCGTTGCCGAAAACAAAAATAAATGAAATACGGCAGCAGAAAACAAGAGAGCGTCGAATTTATTATTGAAAACTTCTACGGTGCTCCCTCCCATACCAGAATTTTCCAAAAAGTAATACATGTATATATATTCACATACAAACACACACACATACCTATCTTATGCTTATATATTTATATTAAATACACATGTGTATAAAGAAAAAAATATATTGATATATGTTATAAAAACATTTTTGCGGAAGTTCTTGTGTTTTATTTTTTCTCTTTTTCCCCGAACGCTTTCTGATGTTTTTTTATGTATATGTATATATAGTATACTATATATATGTATAAATATACACACATTCAAACACGAAATCACGCCATACGGCGAACAAATATTCATTCACATAGAATATGCATAGATATAAATATATATATTTATACATAAGATAGAGGTCGGGGAAAAAGCGAAAAAATAGCACACAAGAACTTCCCCAAAAACCAGTCCCCGTGTATCATTCACGTGTTCTCCCTTTTCTGCTCACCGACTACTTTCCTTTCCACCACCTCAGCCGCTTTTCTCGGCTGGACTCCGACCATCCTCCTCCCTTACTACCTCTCTCCCCCCTCTCATTCTCCCAAAACATATAAATCGAAGGATCTTTATTTACGAACGTCCCTTTTCGCACAGCCTACGATCTCGACAATGAAAGAAAAATGCTCGCCGACCGACAGGAGAGAGAGAGAGACGGAAAGGGAGAAAAAAAACAAACGTGCGCATATAAATACGTACATATATATATACACACACACACACATAAATAGGGTGAACTCTTGGGGCTAACCCCCATGACCAACGTCCACCCATACACACCCACCCACGTGTGTGTGATTCTCCTCCACAGTTCCCTCACACACACGAACACGTCTACACTCCCCTGACCACACTGCCTCTCGTGCCCTTTGGCAAACCCTTATCGCCCACGGTTCTCTGTTCCTACACACACACTATGCCACCCCTTCCCCTGCTGTAGGCGTCGGTCCCGTCCCACCCCTACCCTTTTTAGGGCTACACGACAATTCATAATACTCTCTCTCCCTCTCCAGCGCATGCATACGTGCATAAATACTCGCGCAGGATACCTCATCGAGATACTACGGCGGTCCTGCTTTTTTGTTTTTGTCGTCGGTTCTTTATTTTTTCCGGCCCGTGGCCTCCTAACCCCTTCCTTCCCGCACTCTCTGCCGCACTTCCGAGGGGTCCGCTTTCGATAGAACAACTGGTGTATGTTGTGTGTTTGTGTGTGTGTGTGTATATATATATATATATATATATATATATATATATATATATATATATGCATATGTGTGTGTATATATACACACACACAGGGTGCGGCAACATTGCTTCCTTTTTTTCAAAAGCAAGACCCCTTTAAAAAAGGAAGTTATGTTGCCGCACCCTGAATATTTGTATATTTATTTATGTATTGGTATGTATGTGTATGTATACATATGCATGTGTATATATATGCATATTTATTTATTTATGTATGTGCGTGTATATATATATATAAAATAAAAATACATATATATATATATATATATATATATATATTTAGAAGTAGAGCGTTGGGCAACCGGAACGACCGGAGGGCCCGCGTTCGATTCCCGGGCAAGTCTCTCTGGGCACCTGCAGCTCCACCCAAGCTATGTGATTTCTCGGGTACCAGATCTTCCTGGGAAACCATAACCGGCACAGGGAAAGGAACTGGCCTCCCGAACTGTCAATGTATGACTTTCACACGCCGTCGGGCTTAGTACTGGGTGAACTCTACCGTCACCTACCAAACCGACCTTCGGGGTGATTACTGTGTTTATATATATATATATATATATATATATATATATACACACACATATATATATATAGATGATTTCTTCGAAGTAACACGGAAGTGTTGAATAAAAAACTTAGACAGTAACACACAGCACGAGAACACATAAAAAGAACACTCACAATAATATCTTGATAATTTCGACGGACTCGAGCTCAGTCATATCTTATCTTCCGAAGAAGACGGAGCTCGAGTCCGTCGAAATTATCAAGATATTATTGTGAGTGTTTTTTTATGTATTCTCGTGCTGTGTGTTACTGTCTAAGTTATATATATATATATATATATATATATATATATATATATATATATATATATATATATATATATAAAACTTAGACAGTAACACACAGCACGAGAACACATAAAAAGAACACTCACGATAATATCTTGATAATTTCGACGGACTTGAGCTCCGTCTTCTTCGGAAGATAAGATATGACTAAGTATCTTTACTAAGTATCTACTTTCTAAGTATCTTACTTTATCTTCCGAAGAAGACGGAGCTCAAGTCCGTCGAAATTATCAAGATATTATCGTGAGTGTTCTTTTTATGTGTTCTCGTGCTGTGTGTTACTGTCTAAGTTTTTTATTCAACACTTCCGTGTTACTTCGAAGAAATCACATATATATATATATATATATATATATATATATATATATATATGTATATATATATATATATATGATAAGATGGCCACCAGCGTGTAGATAGATAAATTTACAAGGGTGTATGTGGATGTGTGTGCAATACAGATACACAATCACAAACTCGTTATTACAAAATGGTGGAAAAAGAAGAGTGAATGGTTAAACGTGAAACTCATGTCTTTAATATATGACTAATTGATTTAGGGACTATTTAATTTTCCTTCATCTAATTCATCCTTCTTGCATTGATAATTATATGGCATCCAAGAAAAAATATAATTCGTTATTCCGTATATATTACATATAAACACAGCAAATTTATCTTTAATAACTCTTCCCCCTTGAGTCTCTTATCCCCTCTTGGGCATTCTTATAACTTCACGGCTATCGCACCACCCCAAGAGGTCAATAATGCCTAAGCTTCCCTACACTCTCCACAGCTAACATGATAGCCATGTATATACAATCGTGAGTAGGTTCCTGACATATCACACCATGTACAGAAGCTTCAGAGCAATGAAATTAGCTTGACGAAAGGTACACACCTAATGCATATGCACTATTCTTACTAAAATACCATTGCTTTATCATTTAAGTGTGAAATAATTCAATATTCCACAGTATATTGCATGTTATATTCAAAAATTATTTTGTGAAATTTTAAAACAAATACCTCTTCCATGTCAACGTCAACCTGCCGCAATCCTATTTTTATATATATAAAATAGGAAAAAATATACCTCACATAAAATTATAATGATTATATCCCCTCTCATACACAATCTACTTAAAGTCATAACCTTGAATCAAATACACAATAAAATAAACAATGACTGATAAATATAGATGTGATTACCGAAACATTAACTTATTCTAGTATTTACCCTCATATTAACGCAATAGAGCCCATTTCTTGCCCGTGAATGAAATAGTTGGCATGCTGACGGTGTAACATGAATTAATAAAATTAAATAAACATCATCAATATGGAGTTGTGACATTTAGTGTGACGCAAAAGAAACGTTGGTCGCTACAGTGCAAATTGTCAATAAAAGATAATAATTTTATGCCATGTGAAAATATTACCATAGTTAAAGAAAAACTGTCACACAAATTGTCAAACGATGCATAAATGAATTAATGAAATAACTTCACTCGGGTATTTTAAAAAGAGAAAAAAAGCTGCCGATTGGTAGGCGTAGGGTAACGTACCTTGGTTGATCACGATGTCAACGGAAGGAAGGTGGGTTGGTAGGTACCCTGAAGAAATAACCAAGAGGAAATGTTGAAAAAGAGCAGTTCAAAAAGGAAGAAATGAAATATTATTATTTTATTTATTATTGGCATTATACCGGATAAGGTAGGTTTTGGATGGACAGAGACTATACTACGGTACAACGATATATTTCCTTGCCTATTTTATCAAAACACACTATGACATCCAAAACTACAATTAACCCCTATTCAATTCAGCACAATTCCTCCCTTCATTCATTCCGTTCAAAATACATATTTATCCTACTCCCTTAAGGCTTGCCTAACGTTTTCCCCTGTATCATAGTCTTCAAAATCTCATTGCCAATCAATGCGCTCGGCATCCATTTTGTCTGCATGCTTTGAATATCTCCCAATAATCCCCTCTCCTCTCTCACCATGCTAAACACTTGTTTGTTTTCCTTACAGTAGATTTCATCTTTCACACACTTCTGCATCAAAAAAGCTTGGCATCTACACCTATCGCTATGCTATAGTCTCTGAGCCTCTATTTTAATATTAAACTTAGTAGTTCTCTCTCTGGAAAATCTCGTGACTTTTATTTTTACATTGATTCTCATCCCATAGCTATAGCACTGAATTTCCAATTCAATCAGTCATGATTGAAACCCCTTGGTTGGCTGACAAATTAAAAGCTCGTAAAGCTTGATCATCAACAAACCTAACTGATTTTATGAATTCCCTATCGAGTTTCTTTCTTATCTCCAATTCTTCGCAAGCCTCTTTAACTATTTCCTCAGCATATACGTTGAAAATCACTGTTGATAACGTACACCCATGTGTTACCCCGCATTCTAACATTGCCCATCCCGACTTTTATGTCATTATAAAAAGAAGTAAAAAATAGGGTCATGGTTCAAGAAGTGCTATGAACATAAATGTCGCGAGGGACGTCCAAGACTTACTCATACACAATGAGAAGATTTTGTTTATTTTATTTATATTTTGTTTATTAGCAACAAATACTTCATTGGTTACCAACCACTCGCTGATAGTAGAAAAATTCACGTGAGGCATGCCTATGAGTTGTGAGTTCCGCGAAATCCCAATTATCTCACGACTATCAATGTAAAATCTCCCTTATATTCCAAATCTAGCCTCGTTTGCCTTTTTTCTCTTCCCCAATGCCCAGAAACATCTCCGTGGAAAGTTTTCTTCATTATCAGAAGCAGGCGAACTGAACGTTTCGATTTTGAAAGGCTACCGTTTATGGAACACTGGATTCATACCAATGAAACTTGTCGCAGACATACGTATATTGCACATTATTCCAGCAATATATTAAAATTAGGTAATCTACCGGTTAAGGTAGGTCTCTGGATGGGCACAACCATCAAATAAACATTTTGTAACTCCCCACCTAGTAACCTAATCTATATCAGGTCCCTCTTCATCTCTGTGTACTTCTTTCCTCCCTTTATCCCGTCCAACATCCCTATCCTGTTCCCGCCCTTACCTCGCTTGCCCAACATTCTCCCCTCTATTACCTTCTTCAACATTCCACTACCGCTCAATACGCCTTTCATCCAATTTTCCTGCCTCCATAGGATTTCTCTCAACAAACCCCTCTCCTCACTCACCATCTCCAGTACTTCCTCATTTGTTTTCCTTTCGGTCCATTTCACCTTCTCCATTCATTTCATTTCATTCTCCAATACAACTGCACAATAATTTATGCAAACAAAAACTCTAAGACGACTCTTTACTGAAAAACTCTTGTATAATCGGTATTACGCATTATGCAATTTCAAACTTGATATTTTTTGCGTTATTTTTATTTCCACGTTCTGATGCGAGATAGATTAGTTCTCTTCATTGTTTTGCTGCCCAGAAATATAAATTCATACCTAGCTAATGTTTTAACCTACATTGCCTGCCTCGCGTTTTTCTCTCGTTCAGGAAATATTCAACCTCCACATTTTTGCAATAAATACTCTTCTACTTAGAAATAAATTGATATTCTGTTCCTCACCATCTCTTCTTCATTCCTTTTTCACCTCCATCCTTACCTTCCCGCTCCGCCATCCACTCTTTCTCTTGAATTCTCCACTCTCTTTCCTTCATCAGAAGGCCTGTATCCTCTTACATCTTTCAGAGCTACCCCTACAAACATATCCTCCTCCTACACCAGCAACCACCCTACTCCGAATGCTTTTCCAGCCCCTTCCTTCCACAGCATTTTTTGACTCTCGACCGCAGTCTTTCCCCCAAGCACTCTGCCCTTTCCCCAACACGGACGAGGTGAAAGATAGGAATTTATAGGTGCAACTTAGACTATAAAGAAAACTCTTCTGACCTGCCCATTCCATCAACTCCAACCCCCGCCAAGCGCGCACACACACCAACACACAATGGCCGTATACACACACAATCGGACACACGCGAGGCGGGCCCACCGACACCAGCCTGTCTTCTCCGACCTCCCTCCAACTCTCCACCATTCTTCCATCAACCTCTTTTACCCGCATACACGAAAATGTACTCCCCACCAAATACGTAGAACAGCGTGCTGTAAACCCAATCTAGCCAACCTGATATGAGACACTTCTACCTGCAGTTAATCTAAGACAAACTACACAATCTTCGATGTATTAGGGGTTCTAAGGGATATGATCCTACGGGCATTTTCCTACTCTTTTCCGAGTAACAAAATATAATGCTGGAAACAGAGAACGATAAGATATTTTATTTCCCAAAAACAATTCGTCTAAAATTCGAGAATTTAGAAATGCATAGCATGTGCCTTAAAATTTCAATATTCAAACAGTTGTCATGTCATAAAACGTGCGTAAAAAATAAAATTTTGTGCTTCGCCGGAAATTTCAAAGTGACATTTGTACACAATAAAGGCTAACTGCACTTCTGAATTAAAAACTACTTGAATGCTATTTTTTCCTCTTTTGTTTCGGCCAATAAGGTACGTCAATCGGACACGCACTTTTCTCTCATTCATAGGTTTCTTTCAAAACTGTCTATGCGATAAAAATTAGTAAAATCATCCAATAAATGCAATATTTGCAATAAATACTGTTGATAGATATTGGCCTATTGGTTAAAAACGAATTTAATCAAAGTAAAAATCTCACAAGAAACTTTCTCGTCTAAAATCATAAATATATATCTTAAGTGCATATTCTCCTCCATTCCTTCTATCATCAATTAACTTTTTCTTTAACACTTTATCAAAGTATAACTTCTAATACAAGTTACGTACCTACTTCATGTAGTTCGATACGAAATATCCTTTAGTTTAATTAAATTTTACTTATTTAGTGCATCTCAATGCAATATCTAAATATTTCCTTAGTAGGTTTCCTCGTATGTAGATTTGGCATCCAATTTCCTGCCACTATTAATTTTTAAGTACACCAGCAGTCAAGGAAATCTAATAAAATATGTTCTTTTAACGCATCTTAACCCAATTAAATCTGGATAAGAGAGAGAAACATTTACATGGGGTACTTTTCAGATTTCTATCTTCAAGATAGTTTACAATATTCTACGTTAACTCTTTTTATTCAATCCCTTGCCAATACACCTGTTTCATTAGTTTTAGTCTTAAGTCCGTCCGTAGTGTAACCATAAAGAATAAAAATTTGACTTGACAACAATGTTTAAAAAAACATAATAAGCACGGTGGGTATGAACAGATTTAATTTGAAGGAGACCTGACAACATACCGGTCACCTGAATGCACAGATCCACCGAATCAAAGGTGAACACAGAAGTTCCACTAACGATGTGCCAAGGTATATTGAAATGCAAGATGTGGAGCTTGTGGAACTCCCAATTCACTACGTCAGCCTCCACAAATATCAGACTCGGGTTTTACGCTTCGAAGGAACCTATGAATCCGATCGCCGGTTCGTGCCGTGCATTGTAATATGTTTCATGGCCAGGTCCTTCCACTTGAATGAATTTGCCATGGATTAATTCAAATTGGGATTGAAACTACTGAAAATATAATTTAGTTTATAAACTTACGCATTAGTAAATTAGAACTAAACTCGAAATGAGTACATTCGAAATATTTACAAGGACGAATCGATTCTTCATATACATTATATCATTTTTTATTCATATATATTACATACATATATATATATATATATATATTACATACATACACACATATATATATATATATATATGTATGTATGTAATATATATGAATAAAAAATGATATAATGTATATGAAGAATCGATTCGTCTGTTTTATTCTGTGTTCTATTTTGCCGTCCAAAAGTTATATGATATTTTTACCTTCGTGATCTGCTCACATCCGCCATCCCCACCTCTCTTGTGTTCGTCCTTTATATGTGTTCCTTTACCATTTTCCTTATCTCTATTTCAATGTGAATGAATATTTATTCGCCATATGGCGGTATTTCGTGTTTGAATGTATATATATATATATATATATATATATATATGTGTGTGTGTGTGTGTGTGTGTATCTACATACATATTATATAAATTTCACGCATGTCGTCGCTTTCGACCCTTTCCTGGGTATAAAAAGTATTTATAACAAAGACTTTTATGCAAGTGTAGCACGCATTTTTTTCTCAGTTTACTTCAATGAAAATTAAAACATTCTAATAAATGAACTTCCACAAAGTTGAAGCTGAAACTATGGAGTTAATGAAAACATTCTGATCATTTCGTCAAATATACGAAACTGACTCACGGTCAGCTTAAAACATTTGTTATTATTTATTTTTATATCCTTTTAAAGATATCTATGATCCAAAAATCTGTGGACAAACATGCTATATATTATGAGTTACCAATCATAACATCGATGTTAAATAATTTCTCACTAACTATCTGCGTTCAAATATCTATTACTGGAAGTGAAATTTAGAATTCCTTCGTCACGAATGAATGCTGTTTAATTTGATATTTATTTATTGTCGTCATAAATAACCAATTCGCGTCAAATTAGAAGTAGATTACTTCGCAATGTCTACACCAAAAGAGCATCCTTCAAAGAAGAAAACTGGGCGCACATGTGTGCTTAGAATGCTAGATAAACCAACAAAATAGTATCATATAAAACTTTTTCTACTGAACTATTAAGCGGTGACACTTCATGCTCGGAAGTCCAGATCAATCAAAGTTAAAACATTCTAAACGTGAGGAATTTTAAAACATTATAAGTCCTCAAAATTTTATTTTTCCTTTTAAACTACGAATCGTGGCATAGCACGATAAGTTTTCCACCCCCGAGGCATAATATTAACAAATCAATCCAGAAAATATTTGTTATGGTGGGATAAATGCGTCACTAAAAGCGTGGGAATTTAATCCGATGAACAAAAGTAAAAGCAAACCATACGTTTTAAGGCATTTTAGGCCTCCATAACCTCCTCGGAGGTTATTATCATCCGAGGAATCGCACAATGAACTAAAATGGAATTTTCTGCATCACTTTTTAACTGGCCGGACGCACACCCTAAGTCTCTTTCTTCCTCCCTACAAATGCGGTGCCTTTAACTCACAAAAGCCTCACCTTCCATCACCCTTCCTTCTCATTCTCCCCGCCCTCCTTAAGCCTATCAGCCCTTCATCTCATTGGCGTATCTCCTTCAGACTTCCTCCCCGCAGACACTTCCTCCCCCTTCCCGTCAACCCTTCATTCAGCCCCTTGTACAAACCTGCGCCTGAGAGTTTTTCTTCCTTCTTCTCAGATCCTAAAAATATACCAAACCCCATTTTACACGTATAGATGAACCATTACCTGTGTGCGCGCGTGTGTATGTGTGTGTGTGTCTGCATGTTCCGATAGCATATGCATGCGGGAGGGGAAATATGTAGCGGAGATATACCGCTGGAAAAACAGAAGAGAAACGCAAGCGCTTTCCGTGTAACTCGACGGAATCAGGTCGTTATATATTAACGCCGGCTTTTTTCCCTCCTTCGCCCCGAGAAAAAAAAAGGTTTTGTAAGGACGATATCCGGTGGCCGTTCTTTATTCATTCATCACTTTTTGACGAAGCTTTGTTCAAACAAACGGTCAGTTTTTGCCGCTGGTTTCGGAAAAAATTATTCCAATGTGAATATCTTGTTAGTATAAATAGGCAACGAAAACCTGACACCAAACGCCAATTGATCCCAGTATTCAGAGTTACCCTGTAAGTAATGGTTTTCTAATACGTTTTTGCAATAGGGTTGCAACGAGGCAGGACAAATTTAGTTCACCGTACTGGAAAACTGTCTAAAATAAAAACTCATAAAAAAAGCTGATGCATAAAACGTGGTCTGCTTCCTTCAATTAAAATAGATTGTGGGTATTTAAATGTGAAATTGACAAATAATTTTTATTTTAATTTTCGAGGGAGTCCATGTTGAATCACGAAAGCTTTTCTTTTTTGCAAATAAACACGGCAGCGGGACGAAGTGAAAGTTTGTTTCCAATTTGGAAGAGAAGCTGGATTTCATCACTAAAATAATGAATGCACCACTTTTGGTTTGACAGCGTATCTTGCTATAGTGAACAGATTTTAAACTCTGTCATAAGGAGTAGACTTCATGTTTTTAAATGGCTTAAAGTACTTCTTTTTGCATGTAATATTATTTTTTTATAAAAACGTTCTCAATCCAAGAAGACAAAAATTGCATTTCTCTGGTGAATCTTATGAAAAATTACGTCGGGATTTTTCTGGAAAATCACTGACAGATTTTTGGCATAGTGATCAATTAGTATGGGATAGGTACCGTAGGAATTTCGTGGAGATAATAACACTCCACCTATTCACTTGAACCAAAGGTACGTTACATTTAGCATATTTATTGAAAGTAAAACCTCTTCAAGAATTACTACTTTGATCAAAAAGTTCCCGGAATTTATTCAGAAACTTAAAAATACAAGTTTATTCATCTAAATCTATATTGTCCCCTTCAAAGTAATCCCCATCGACTGCAACACACTTATGCCAGCGCTTGATCCAATCCTCGAAACATTTTTTATATTCGGTTTTCGGTATGTCCATCAGTGCTTCCTGCGATTTTTCCATTACTTCCTCTCGGCTGCTAAAACGCGTTCCCCGTAATGGTTTTTTAACTCGATTGAACAGAAAGAAGTCACAGGGAGCCAAATCAGGTGAATTCGGTGGCTGTTGGATGGTATTTGTTGCATTTTTCGTCAAAAAATTACGAATAATGATAGCACTGTGCGACGGTCTCGACGCACTGTGCGACGATTTCTGGTCTCTTTCGGCGAATTGCTTCACGCAAACGTCTCATAACGCCCAAATAATACTATTTGTTTACTGTCTGGCCTTCTGGCAAAAATTCATAATACACTACACCGTTGTAATCCATGAAAACCGTCAGCATTGCCTTCTTTTTTGACTGAAAACGACGTGGTTTTTTTGGTCTCGGCTCATTTGGTGAACGCCATTCACTTGCCTGATGTCTGGATTGCGTGTCGTACTCATAAACCCACGTCTCGTCTCCAGTAATGATCCTTTTGATGAATGTGGGATCGGATTCAGCCTCGCAAATCATGTCTTTTGCGACGTCAACACGGTCTCTTTTTTGCATGAAATTGAGGTCTTTTGGCACCAACTTTGCTGCTACACGACGGAAACCCAAATCATTAACCACAATGTCTTGGGCGGATCCATAGGCAATGTTCAAGTCCTCCGCTATTTCTCTGATGGTTAATTTGCGGTTATTGACCAACATTTCTTTTACTTTATCAATTTTTTCACCGACTTTCGATGTCGATGGTCTGCCACTGCGTTCATCATCTTCGATTGACTCACGACCACTTCTGAACCGCTCGTGCCACTGGTAAACGACCGTTTTTTTTTTAGAGAATCGTTGCCGAAACACTTTTCCAACATTTCCAACGTCCGTGCGCCACTAAATCCGTTTTTTACGCAAAATTTAATACAAGTTCGTTGTGGCAAATTTAAATCAATTTCTGCAATTGTAAAAAATCGCCAACACACACAGAGATAGATGTACTCTTGGCTACGTAACTTTTTCAAATGTCAAGTTATGACACTAAGATTTAAAGGGAATATCAACAACAGATGTACCAATTTAACAAAAAAAAACAGAACTCAAATCGGAACGATGGGAGCGCTACACGGTGGTTATTCCGGGAACTTTTTGTTCAAGGTAGTATGATGAATTAAAAGCACCAGAAGTGAAAATGTCATTTATTTCCATCAGAATTTTTTTTTAATCCAACAATTCCCCCTAATAAAAACCATAAGATTTTCTTCCACAACTTATTTTTATGAATACTGTAATTTCAAAGATATTCTAATTCCTTCGTGACTCCGATTCACAAAAACACCAAATCTGTGAAAAATGAGTTAAAATAAAGAAAGGTATTGATAATAATTTACAGTGTGAAATATTAAGTTTACTTTCATTAATTCAGCAGCAAATACACATTACCAGATTACGAGCAGAACACGTCAATAGCCGTTGCGACATATCAAAATTACATTAAGGAATTATATTGCATTGCTAGGCGTGAGCATATTTCCAAAGAATGTAAGTGAAAGTAACAAATTCTATTATTAAAATACAATATGCAAAGCACGGCCATTCGACACCATTATGAAAAGAGAAGTATGTGAAAGGCATTGCGAGATTAATTAGCTAACGGGGAGGACTTTTTTTTCAAAGAAATTATGCTATGTTGGCATCGTTTTGACATTAACATTGCTGATTTATTAAGTTTACCTTCACTATGATAATAGAATACATTTCAGCCGTTAAATAACCATAAATTGATACCTAATGTAAGTTTTTAAAGAGGAATTCAATTAGTGTAAGGAAACCAATTCTGACCACGCACGATTCTTTGCATGGATATATGAAGCAGTGAGAGAAGTGCAATTTCAATAAATTCTTAATAATATTTAGAGCGTATTAAAAAAAATGCAGGAGATTCCACGACAGTAACTTCTAAAGGAGTCACCCGCATAATATGCATTTTTAATATCCAAAATTTCGGAGTGTAAGAAGACGCTAGGAAGCTTAACTGGCTAGATGACTCGAGGGCTAAAGGATATCGAGGGATCCGAGTTCGAATCTTGGTTAGGACGAACGATTTTGTAAACTTGAAAATTTTTGCATTGTAATATGTACAGCGTAAAAGGCACTCCATTAAACCCGAGTAATATCAAAAATATGCGTTTCTAAAAATAATTCAAATATCTATTCCACTGCATCCTTTAATGAGACGTACAGCTGGTGGAAGCATAAGACAAACATCTGATTTCATTGAGAAACTTAGAATAGTTCAATAGTTTCGCGAGCAATATTAATGGTTCTTCTGTTGTGACAGGAACCTTGGACTCGATCATTAATACCTTATATCAATCAGTTTTGCCGCAAAATTGTCATTGCTTTTTCTCCTGCCAGGGTACCACAGGATTAGAGTTACTGCTGTGACATTAATTAACTTATGTAACTTATTTTCCACCCAAAGATTTTCTTAAACGTTAACTTAATGAAGAGAATGCCTTCCATGAAAGCTCTTATAATAATTTTGCAGCATCATATTCATAACGTGCCAGACAATACATTATTCAGAAGGAGAAGTCTTTTATATGTTTTCAATCAAAAATAAACTCGCTCAATTGAGGGTTGCAGAAACAAGATGCTTTTTCGAGTAGAATTTAAAGTATGCAAAATTACACGCTCTTTCATTCGAAATTTTTCCCACTCTTACTTTGATTAAATGAATTTTCTTGAATCTGCCAAATATTCCTCATATTTCTAAGGTGTTTTCCAAAATATAAGATCAATCCTAGAGTGACCACCATTCTTGAATGCTACATCTACGTCATGATGGTCTCGTAGGTTGGCATGAGAGGACGTTAGCCCGCCGCCACCGAGGCCGGTGAAATAGTTAAGATAACTGAAAAAACTGGCTCCATAAAGGAGAGCGAATCTATTTTAATTTCACTAGTAAATTTTGAGTGATCTCCTAAGCATAACTATCTTCATTTTTACATGCTCCTAAAGAATGTTCAGCATTTTATTTAAAACCAGAATGAAGCTATTTGCTGCTTTGACTACAGCTGTCTAGACGCGTTTTCTCATTTATTTTACTCTAGCAACACAGAATACAATTTTATAACCTTCAATCTACCTACTGATAGAACTTCAAAGTTAATCATGAACTTTTTACTTTCTGCTTTACGTAAAGATTTACTTACAACGAATAAAATATGTCTCACAGTCAACTACTTAGCATTTAGAATACGTATTCTGATCTACACCTTTCCAAAGCGTACGACTTTCTTGAGTAAAATATCAAAAATGCAGAAACGCTGTAACACGAAACAATAAAAGACACTGGACAAAAATTCTGCAGAGAAGATATCAACTGGAGAAACACTAGTAAAAACAGAGCATAAATTCTCCAGACAAACAATTTTGATTACTTTTGCACTGTTTTACATGCCCTTAAAAAATATGAGCTCTGAACTATACAGCCAAGCAGAACTCCCACGATTTTTTACAGTTTTATCGTGCAACGCAAAATATCACCCAGGGTTTGAAGCATCAAAGTTTTGCGAAAAAACTGCTCCCCTACAAAGGGCCGTGAATGGAAAACTTGCAAGGAAACGCTTTGGTGAAAAATCTTCTCCCTCTCTACAGGATGTAAATTCACGGAAGTACAGAAGCGGCATCAATCGGGTTCTACATTTTTCAATCTCCGTGCAGACATAAAAAAATATACATCTAACACAGAGACAATATGAGAAACCTTTTTTTTACGATTTTCCAATCAAAGCGGAGCATGTACTTTAGGACGGGATGCCATTACAGAAGGCGCACGTAGGCATGTCTTTTTCAATTAAAAAAACCTAATCTGTCATTACAAAAAACGTAAAAAAATTAATTTTTTTAAAATTTAAACGCACGCGCACATCAATTTAAAACTCGTTATCTGTCTTTATGTATAAATAAAATATTTTATCATTTCAGCGGTGAATTAATTTGCCTTTTTCTCGTATTTTAGAACTTTCAAAATAAATGATTAATTTTTAGAGGGCAAACTGGATGTTAGGCAATAAAATATACATACTTCAGAAAGCATAATCTACATATAAAAACATAGGGCATGATAAAATGAAAGATACATTTTGTAATTGAATGCGTCACGATCTAATATGGAACCATATTAATTATTGAATTAATTTCTTTCACTGTTAAAAACGCACAGATAATGAGTAAACTTAATCTGAAATACTTATAGTAACTATAAAAATTATTACGTCCATTAGAAATGTTTAACATCTACGTAATGACTCGTTATAATAACTGGTGATTAGTAATAACGGTAATGACTGATAATTAACTAGTGTAAATCTGAAGAAATGATTCAATAATAAGCAGGATGCATTCCATCAATAAATAATGTTTACCGTGAAATTAATCATTCCTTATGAAGACGTTCCAATGGGTAAATATCATTTGCCTTGATCGAGAATAGACGCCCGGATCCTTCGATTTCGAGCAAATTACTTAAACCGTGGAAATGCCTCCTACAGTATGTTTTTATTTTGAATGGCTTAAGGAATCGGACGGATATTGAGTGATAAGGGTTTCAATCGAGGTTAATTATTTTTACCCTGTGAAGTTCCTGTATTTAAATGCAAATTAGTGAATGACTTCGCTTAAGTATCCGTCGCGGTATCTCCCGCAACTAACAGAATTTAATTTTTTTTTATATGGTTCAGTAATTCCAAGTTTCACACCCCAGATTTGTGATCGATAACTACTTTTTCGGGAAAACTACAAACAGATGAAGTTCCGCGTAGTAAAAATTGATCAAGAAAAGAACTCCGTTGACACGATCATAGATGCCCATCGCATAGCACGACGAACTGGTGCTGGAGGGCAGCAATTAATTTCATTCAATTATCTCGGAAAGCATTAGCTGACCCTTGCATCCCTATAAGCATTGACAGCGGGTAACACATCCATCCTCCGACTAATTTCATTTCCATCCTTTATCTCCCCGCTCAATGCACCTCAAAAATCCCCCACTTTTCTTCCCATGTTTAACACAGCCTGACTGCCATGGGCTGTCTTCATCTTCGGCCTCATCCCGTTTTCCAAACACGACCGTCTTAAAAATCTTTCATCCCATTCTCTCCTCTCCAATCTATCTCCCAACCCACCCTCCCCACTCTGTTCTTCCCACGACGAACATAAACTCACCTTCTTCGCCCCTGCCCCGCACTATAACATCCTCCAAACCGATCGCTTATCTCCCGCCACCTGTAAGCCTTGTTCCGTTTTGTTTCTTCGCTGGAAGTTTCACACGTCATGTGCCGATTCGCGCGGAAAGCATTCCTAAAAGGAAGAAATGGAGGGAAAGGTGGGGGAGGAGATGGGTGGATGGGTAGGGAAGGTGGTGAGCGGGGCGGGGAGAGATGGGGGAGAGGTGTGTCGGGAGAGCGAAAGAGTTGAAGGCGGGAGGAAGAATGAGAGCGTGACTGGACAGAGATCGACCCCTGATGAGACCGGAGATTGCAATCGCACAAAGTTATGTTTCTGATCTAGGCGAGAGGGGGGAGAGGAGGTCGGCCGTGTGCCCCGTGCGGCCCACCAACGTTCGCTTTATACGGTCATCGACATTAAAGGCACGATTTAAGCCACCTAAACACTCATTTACACACCGCATGGAGCACTAAAAAAAATCAGATAGAATGATGAAACGATTACGGAAATTTATAAAGAGAATTAATTTTTTTAATGTGACTAATTACATGATTACTGTGAAGATGGGAAAAAAAGTATATGTTTTCCATATCATAATCCACAGCTACCTTCAGATACTGCACTGAAATAACCTTTTCTTAAAATATTCGATTGCGACATAATTATAGTGGGTTGTTGAAACTTGAATAGCAATTAATTCGTCCGTGATTACTGATAGTTTCATCGTACAAAATCATCAGGTTGATTTGAATTGGGTGAGCACGTAGGTAGTCACGGAAACAAACAGTTGAGAAATCAAAATTCAGGTCGGGTACAATGAAACCTTAGTATATCGAGCATAATGGAAAATATTTACCCAGTACATATGAAGTTATGCATACTGTTCTAAATCCTATCCCTTTGAATTATTTTTTAGAGGTGGAGTATCAAACTTTCTTGCGTACGAGTTAAGGAAGACTTTCCTGCAGCCTTGTGGAACCTCGAAGTGTTTCTGACGGCGGCTATGACTTACTTCCAACGGTAATGTTACCTCACGTTCGGAATTACTCTTTAGTATCCATTGGTAAGTTTAGGTCAAGGACTATGGGAATTATCTGAACGACTTGATTCACTTATCTCTCGCATGAAGTTGAAACTTCAGTTTTAAATTGCAACAATTCATGAATTTAGTTTAAATAGTATTCTCACCGGAACCATGAGTATTACAGTATTCACGTTTGGAGATCTACAGCGTGAAAATCATTTATGCCAGTCAGACTGCATGTATTCACTAAAATATTTGGAACACTACCTAGAGAAATCATTAACTGCGCTTTATTTCTTTTGTAGAAGGGAGGACATGGCCAGAGGTATATCGTAGCAATACATAATTGAAAATTTTGGGAACATATAAGGAAAAGCAATAACTCAAGCGATTGGCTTCTTGATTTGAGAACTAAACCGTTTAATATTCATTAAAAAACAGTTTTGTAATATAAAAAGTATTCAATATGATATCATTAAATTTTACAGAATACAAAAACGGAACATAATTTTTTTAATTTCTCCAAACCATATTTCAAAGATATTTCAAAACCCGCTTTGATCTTCTATCACGTTCATACAAACTTCACGATTGCCTTAAGAAAATTCTGTAGTATTGTCCGACTTTTGCAAGCTATCAGCAATATCGTATTAGAATATCATTAATGGATAGGACTACTACCTGAAATGCTCGTCCTGTTATCTTGGATTTCATTAATAATATGAACCCCAAATAAGATCTGGTGCTTTCCCGGCGTATTTGCTTGATGAACTTTTCTCGGGTCTTCCACCGGGTCAGGGGGGCTTAATGGCCGACGTTTCGATGCTCGACTCGTGCATCGTCCTCAGAGTACTTCTTCAAATGAGAGACAACTTCATCAAATGACCCCCTAATGCTTAAAAAATTATTTGTTTTCCTTTCGGTCCATTTCACCTTCTCCATTCTTCTCCACACCCACATTTCAAAAGCCTCCAATCTACGTCTATCCTCCTGCTTCAGTGACCACGTTCGGAAAAACCGTACAGTAAAAAGGATTTACGTTGCTCAATGCAATAGGTATGCAACGTGAAGCATGATAACAAAGGTGGGTTAATTTTGTACCGACGTCCATTTGTGTGTGGCAGAAGACATGAAATGCCAGATGCTTCCAAGGATTACTTTTCGATTATTATTATTATTAGGTAATCTAGCGGTTAAGGTAGGTTTTTGGATGGACACAACTATAAAATAAACATTTTGTGACTCCCCACCTAGTAACCTAATCTATATCAGGTCCCTCTTCATCTCTGTGTATTTCTTTCCTCCCTTCATCCCGTCCAACATCCCTATCCTGCTCCTGCCCTTTCCTTGCTTGCCCAACATTCTCCCCTCTATTACCTTCTTCAACATTCCAATACCGCTCAATACGACCTTCATCCATTTTCCCTGCCTCCATAGGATTTCTCTCAACAAACCCCTCTCCTCACCCACCATCTCCAGCACTTTCTCATTTGTTTTTCTTTCGGTCCATTTCACCTTCTCCATTCTTCTCCACACCCACATTTCAAAAGCCTCCAATCTATGTCTATCCTCCTGCTTCAGTGACCACGTTTCCGCGCCGTACATAGTAGCCTACGCTCCATATCAGAGTTTTTACGAGTCTTGTCTTAACATCCCTACTCAACGTCCCCGTCATCAACTCCCTCCTCCTTGAGAAAGCCTCCTTGCCTAGCGCAATACTTCTCCTTACGTCCGTACCACTTTGACCGTTTTGGTCCAAAACACTTTCGAGATATGCCAACTGTTCTATCTGCTCTATTTTTTCCCCGCCTATTTTAATATTTAGCTTAGCCTTTTTCTTTCTGGAAAATCTCGCAAATACCTGCAAATATGGAATTATATTGCGGAAGTGACGTTAATTTGACTCTCGCAATCTCATAAAATTGCGAAACTATAAAGGTGGCGAGTCCATAATATTCGAAAAGTTTAGGAAACGTTTTTTGATCGCGAAGAAGCAGGTCAAGTAGAATTATAGTGAATACTTTCAATTACCACGATGTGCTAGAAAAGGTTCGCTCCGCCGCATTGGGATATGATGCCGACGTTGATTTTCCGCTCGGAGTAAATCCTATGAAGACCTACTAACGTTACTCTGTAGCCAGATGGATAAGGTTGGACGGAGATCGAATCGAGAGAAAATGTGAAGAAAATGAGCGACCAATCAGATTTCAAGAATTATACTTGCTAAAATTCAGTGCTAGCAACTACAGTTGAATTTAGTTTCGAAATCACGTAATTTCACCTGCTACTAACGTAAAACATATGTAATTAGTTTAAAGCACTGGAGTTTGTATTAATTAGCATCTTTTTCGCCTATATCATATATTTAATCACTCCCGTTCCCTCTGAGAAAATACAAGGGGCCTATGGCCACACGAATATCCGACGTACATTGAAAATCAATCAAAACATTGCAGAATCGGAAAACCATCATAAGCCTTCGCCTCCCACACACATTGGTAAGAGTCGAACGAGGACTCTTGCCTTGATTCCCCAGTACACCAGCCACCGCAACGATTTGATCTCCAATTCGGATATATCGTGGGCGATGACAGGCGCAACGGCTTTAAATTTCTTTTTTTTTCATCAACTGGGCGGAATGCATGGGTGCTTCCAAACCACATCAAACAAATTGAGCTGAATAATATAAAAATCCAAATCGGAGGAAAATAAGAGGAAATATTACCGGAGGGAGGAGAAGTGAAAGGAATGAAAAACATTCGAGGGGGCGTGAGGAGGGAAACAATGAAAGGAACTTGAGGGAAGAGCGGGGAAGGAGTTTCAAGGGGGACTGGGCCGGTGGGGAGGGAGGCAGGAGCGGCAAAGGATTGATGTATTGAAGGCCTTTGGGAGAAAGAGCAGATACGGGAAAAGGGTGGATTGGAGATGGAGGCAGGGGAGGGGTTGGAGGCAGGTGGGGGCGGATCACGGCCATGGGAGAATATAGGAGGGAGGAACGATAAGACAATAAATTGTGCGTGCGGCATTCATTAATTTTCGATTGGAAATGTCTTCGCCGACGACGGCCCCGTGTATATCTGTGACTTCTCAATTGTAAGCTCCTCTGCTTGTGAGCAAGCGGCAATGGAAACTATTGGTGCTAGGCGACGTCTAAACAGATGCAAGACGAAGGAATACAGAATGCACCTCTCTCCCAATGTATTTTAAGTGCCAAATTCGCCACAGGGTTCTATTAAAATGAGGCATCCCGCTGCTCGGATGAATCGATTCTCACGTGCGACGATTCAATGATTCGCATCAGTTTCACGATGATATTCGCAGTGACACGCGACGATTTTTTGTAGTGAACCTGAGTAATACTAGGAAGGAAAGGAGTGAAACTAAAAAAAACAACCCAATACTCAAGTGTAAAGGCGTTTTAGTATCGGCGGTAAAGTTAAAATCTCTTACATTGACCACCTCAAAGGAAATTTAACTAAATCTATCATCGTTCTCGTATGGTATTTGAAAATGGATCTTATATCGACTTATAGACATTCAGATCTACGTTGCCTCTGTGGAAGGAGAGAATACGTAATGTATAGTTCCACGATGAAAAGTGAAATTGGAAGACAAATCAAAATGACACAGTTTTGTTCCTTAATACAAGTACATCAGACAGTCTTGTAACTAAGGCCTCTAAGATATTTTTTATATATGTTGATGTGACAACCACCTGCAATAGTAATGCCTCCATAGTATGCATAGGGCTCAGTTCAGGTCTCCGAACAGAGATAAGAAAAAAAGCTATTATAGAATCTCTACATACATGTATGTGAGTATAACATATAATGTGCATGCCTAATAGAGCCTCTCAATCTCTTACATAGCACTTTTTTATTTTTAATTGTTGCTCCTGTGGTTAATCATTCAATTTTTCATGTATTGGGCAGGCATTTTCCATCATTTTAGTGAATAACGTAAATATAAAAAGAAAACATATTTTACTGTGGGAAGTAACCCTATTTGCAAATATACCGTTGAAAGGAAAGACTTAACGGAGAATTTTGTGTAAAGTTTGAATAAAATCAATTGAGAGATATTCATAAAATGATGAGAGCATTAATTTTGTTGACGATGAGGCTAAAAGTAAAGCTACCTACAAATCCCAACTTTAGATATTCTTACAAATGCGAAACCTACCGTCGCATCTAATTACATATCATTGTATTCAACATTAGAAATCTAAATGGTTAACTAATGATAGCATATAAAAGAGTTACTTATACAAACAAAATCATGAGCCTTTAAAGGAAACGAGAGCCTCACAACTGTGGTCAAGAGCTTTACTAAGAAGGGGGATTTACGTTCACTCAAACAGAAACACTAACACGTGTCGACTTCGCCTATTGGTCATTAAATAAGAACATGGGTAATAATTAATGAATTGTAGTCGTTATGAAAGTGACTCGATGGACGAGTTGTTGAAATATAGCATGAGAAAGGGAAAGTTAGGCATGAGGGAGACAGCAGCGAGAATTGACTAGTGTTTTTTTTTCTTTCTGACACTTCTAGTGGTCCGCGTGCACCTGGGACTTCAATAAGCCTTTACCTGTAGATTTAGTACGGCATCAATCCACACAAAGCCGAGCTGGGTTTGAAACCCGTGGCCTTTGAGCTACAATGCGCGCGCATTACCCACTTGACCAGCTCTGCCACCAACTTGTTCCGACGAGCGTCGAGTATGACATATACTTAATTGTAAACACGGGAGATAAACGTGACACGCGAAATACCTCAGAAGAAGCATTAACATCTCGAGAAATGGAATATGCACAATAAGGAGGGAGGCTAGTGCATTATTCGTAATTTCCATTTAATAATCGTGTTTGTACTCCAATTTCCTGCCAAGAATTTAGGGCTGCACCAGTGTAGAACGAGGAAAATATATCAGAAGGCCTCGAAATGGTTTCGAAAGAAGGCAGTCGCTTTGACAGACTAGAGAACGAACATAAGCTGATTTGTGTATATAGTAGGATTCAACTTGGAGCGGCAGTAGCATGAGTAGAGCCTGAGAGTAGCAGAGAGGGATAGGAGATGAAGTAGATGGGGTGAGAGTAGTGGTTCGGAGGGAGTGGTAACGAGGTGCACGACGAGACGACGAGAAAAAAAAAGAGAGGGACGTGTGGCGTGGTGGAAGGTGGTGGAAGGAGGGAAGGATTGGCTGGTAGACACCCATGAAGGTGGCGAGCACACTTTTAAACAGGAACAAGCTGATAGCACACTGCTCATGAGAAGCGAGCATTTTATCTTGCCTGTGAGGCACGGCCTTTCATTTTTCACTCTGTTCTAACCCACCCCAGAGCGGACGCATTAGAGATTAAGCCCATTAATTGCGTTGCAGAGGTTCGTTTATTAGCCGCAGGTTGTTTGTCTGGGATGGTGGGGAGGTTTTGGTGGGGCAGTGGGGAACATTAGTGAGGGAGTGGGGGACAAGGAGAGGGGGTGGACGATCGAAGGAGGTGGGTGAGAGAAAGAGGGAGAAAAAAACGAGGGAATGAAGCAAGGAAGGTTAGAGAAGAGGGAGGGAGAGCACGCTGCGAGTAAGGAGAAAGTAATGAAGCGCAAATGAGCGCTAGTGGCGAAGAAACGAATGACGGAACGCCGATAGAATAAAGGGACTCGGGCAGCATGCGGATAGGACGGGAATGGGACAGTCATGCATGCTGGGCTAGGTGAATCCACCTTAAAGCAACCAATAAACAACCGCAGATCTCAGTCTGCAGGTTAGTTGTACGCTCATCAGGGAGTAAACCATACAGCGTTTGAAATGAAAACATTCGTGGTAGTAAGGTTGTTTTTTATTCCGTGTGGAGGCAGAGGTTTTCCAAAAGATTGTGGCCTTCGGTCAATCAAACAACTTGAATTTATGTGAGAATATTCAGAAGTAAAACCAGGCTATGAACCTCCTTAGGCCAGTGGTTTAACGCTCTACCCACTGGGATCCAAAATCACATGAGGTTCAATGAAGTATCCTGCTGCAAAAGCAATCGCCGAGATTATAGTAATAATCCTATTTTCAAATTCCTTCCAACAGAAGAAAAACTCACGACGACCTACTACTGTATTTCAGGGATCTGTGCACCTTCCAATGTCGACTGTTAGTAAATACTAACCCATAAAAATGAACTTAGGTACTTAAGTCACAATATCAACACTCCAAAATGGATTAGACGTAAAAAAGGGGTTGGAAATGTTATCTTACAGGGCCTTTATCGTAACATATGTATAACTTTATGTATTTATTGTAACGAACTATGCTATACAATATATAAGATGATTACTACAATACTATTCGGGTTGTAGGAGAATATCAAGATACCGCACGATAAAAGTTTCAAGCCCTCTTTTGCATTTAATCATTTTACGAGCGTTTATTTATTGAAAAAAATACATACTTTCATTATTAATACATTTAAATCTTTAGCGTTTCATAAAATTCACTCAAACCCTATAAATATTCTAGATTTTTTCCACACTCCTATATGCGTATCCACATCAAATAAAGGAATACGAAAGAGCTGTTTAAGCTACAGACAAACTAGTCAATCTTTACCCTACAGACAAAGCTCTTTACACTATACACAAATTAGTCAATCCTTTAAAATATCACTAACATGTTATCGCTGCTTAGGTTCCCATGCAGAATTAGGATGTGGAAATGATAGCACTTTCATAACATTTCACAAACAAGATAGGAAAATAAGAAAAACATTTTTATGAGAACTCTTATGACTTCAGGCAATCATAACACGAGTTCTATTGCTAAATTAATAATGGTATAATTTACAAGTGAAAATGATATTTGATATTGATGATTCTCTATCAGAATTTTTCATCAATATTCTTATTTATGAATTATTATTCAGACAAATGAGAGGATTGTAACTCGCAGTCGACATTTATATATTGATTCTTTTTAATTAAAAGCTTTGCACTAATTTTAATTCTGCTCAAACAGCCTTTTAAGAGACAAACTATGTAGCAGGAGCAAGGTATGCAACATCTGGTCATTATCACTTCAAGTACATTTACGTTCAAGTTGTAACTTAGTAAAAATGGCTGTTTGCGTACTTGATTGCTTATCTAGTGTTACGCTCCGAGATAATAAAAACACGTCAAAACTATGTGGTACTAATTGTCTTAAAACAACTTGTTACTAGAATAAATAACTGTCAAGGAGACCACCTGGATGTGGTCTCCTTAACCTGGCAGGAGAGAGGAGACGGTTAGGTGTAAATGCAAATAGAAATAAAAGAAAATAGCACTAATGTCACGAAAGAAGAACTGCATGAAAAGATTGGAGCAATTTATTGGGCAATGATTTCTGCAGAAGTTTTTTTGGCCTCAATTGACAGTGCCCCAACACATTTCGTCGCCTATGAAGGAAAAACAGTGAGTTACTGAATGATAATGATGATGAATATTATAGTAAGGTGAGTCATACCATAAGACCCTTGGAATTAAGATATCAGCAAGAGAGAGAACGCCTTCGGAGGGAGCATGGGGACGGAAGAAAATATTACGAGGCGTTTAAATGGGGACGAGGAAAGAGTGTGGTAACAAGGAGCAACATCACAGTCCTTGCTCGAGAACAAGGCAAACAAGGAGGGTGAAGGAGAGTGAGAAAGAGAGAGAGAGGGAGGGAAGGAAAAAAGGGAAAAGTGGAACCGCGCAGATTTACGAACAGTCGGTGAAATCCTCTAGGAAAGGTGCTGAGGTATGTTGAGCACGGCGAGAGTTATGGCCCGTGGCGTGCACTACTACACGCACGCTGTGTCGCCTAACACATATCCCCTTTCTCCAGCTCACAAGTACCCTTTTTCCCACCCACCCACCTGCCTCCTGATACGCGATCGAAGACAACGTTAAGGAAATGTCGACCAGGGAGAGGAACGCGAGAGATTGCAAACGTCGTTGCTGTAAAGGAAGGGGAGGAGGGGAAGGTGAAAAGTAAGAGATGTGGAAGGGTTAGGCGGACACGGGGGGAAAAAATTAAAAACCTTACGCGAAAACGAAATTATAACGAGGGTGAAACACGTTAGCCTTAAAGGGGCTCTCGACAAAATGCGATGGGGAGTTTTTTTTCCTGTTTTATATTCCGGGACAACAAAAATAAAATTTCTCACTGTGTGCTTCGCTCTCTTTGCGGAAGATTTTTCACTTAAGCCTAATTTCGATTTGAAGGCGATATTGACGCTACAATATATTACGTAGATGGGGTTAAAATATCTGCGAAACGTCGGCTTCGTGTGCCGTATTGCCGCTGCCTACGTTCAATCGGAGTTAGCATTATAATTTCATTTGAGTGCTGATCTTAGTTGGGAGGAAATGGAAGAAATTATAAAATATAATGATATATTCCTAAAAGTCATGTTTTTTGCACTAGTGATAAATAATAATGCTTAATTTGAAACGATGGGAAATTGATGTTTATTACAACGCCACCATTGTCCCTTGAAAAAGGTTAAATATGATAACATTAACAATTACATACATTACACCCAAATCTTGAAACAGACATTATCGAACTGAATATATGTCGCCACTTGTCTCGCGAAATACATCGCTGAACAAAATTATCAACGATGACCATACAAACTACATAATGCCCCGCAGACCTCCGGGGGTTGACACCATAGTATTATTCCCGGTAATTGTAAAGAGACGGTTTACCGAATGCTTATCAATATATAAAAAACCAGGAACATAATGTGAAGTTCTTTCTATTTTTTAACTCATCTTATTAACGAATTACCAGTGATTCCTAACCACAGTCCTTTTCTTGTAGAGGTCAGCGAATCAACAAGGAGGCAGTTAAATACTCCTCGCACGTGTGTCGTGGTTAACATTTTACGGCACAAATAGAATCGACATTTTGGTCAATCATGTACACTATTAATTAGTGAGTCAAAGAGACACGAAAAGACCAATCTACTGAAGTTACTATTGGCTAATTTGAATGTAAACCCAATTCAATATCCATTTCGTTTCAGATTCCAGCTTCTCCACCTTTAGAATTGGGGGCCTGTAGATCATTAAGTGAGATGATTATGAAAAATACCGACTTGGCTAAGATGATTTAAGAATATGCTACTCCTAATTCAGCAGTTGAAAATTAGCGACTAAGTTAACAGACAAAGAGATTTTCATATTACTATTCGCTGAGTTGACCACATGTTTATTACAACTTCCAAGTGAGATGCAATTCCAATACTACAGAGTACGGCAACATAACTTCCTTTTTTTGAAAGTATTTTGCGTTTGAAAATAGGAAGTTATGTTGCCGCACCCTGTATAATGGAAAATGGTGGGTCAAAGATTAAACCTCCCTCAAAATATCTTTATTTTGACTGTAACATACAAGAAACCTAAGCGTTTGGCAATCAACCATCAAACAAAAACATCGGCATAAAAAGTTATATCCCACATAAATCTGACTGACGCCAATATTTTATTTAGTTCAGGACAAAAATTAGCACCGCTTGTTAATTGATGGAAGGGGCTGATACGAGGGAGGTTAATTTAGATGATTCATCAAACTTTCTTGGACAAAGATACAAGTTACCAAATACTACCAACTCAAAAAGCGTTTCGTTGGTATACACGCATAAGGCACACATAATATGCGAGAGAACCGCTTGTGACATAAGAGATTTATCATGGAGGTTGGTGAGATATCATACTGCGGATCAAATTCTATTCCCCTGCAAATTTTGAGTACGTGCGATTGAAAATGCTGCGAACAAAAAATTAACGAGCCAAATTTTTCGATTAACTTGCGGGTTAATCATCGAGCAACCGACGCTTCAACTTTGCGCGTCATTGATTACGAATTCACGGATTCACGCACCGAACAAAAATCCGCATGCGACTTATCGAACCAAAAAAAATCGCCCCTTCTGATGCGAAAAAAATGACTCCACGATGCACGAGGAAATATATTTGGGGAAAAAAATCAAACCAGAGTGTTGTAAAAAACAATATGAACAAATTGATTCATCAGAGTTGCTTTAATAATTCATAGCGCGCGATAACGTGAAAAATTACATTTCGCATGAATGAAAAATTCAAGGGATTCATTACATTTTCCCAAGAACGAGTAGGGCATTTAAAATGCATGAAAAATAAACCGGCCTAAATCGATTTTATCAATTACGTTATAATGTAACGACGCCAAAGCAGAAAAAGATATTTTTTTAGCATAAAGCTACTCTCATGAAAAAATGCATGTCCTTTAACGACAAAAAAAACGCTGACTGTCATTAGCTCATTGGAAAAACCCAAAGGAATGCAATCCCACTTCATCGAGCCTCACAGTAACGTTTGGAGGAAAGCTCGGCAATGAATGACTTACGCTCCCTCATCTCTTTTCTCAGTTTCAAGACGAAGGAAGGCACTCAATATCGTATTTGCAAACAAAATAGGTTCGCAAACCAGTGAATTGGCAACGTTTAGTGAACACTGAAATCAAGTAACACAAATATTTCATAATTTGCGAAGTAGTAGGAGCGCTCAATGCAGCAACGTACATTACTTAAACAAAATGGCAAAACGCTAAATAAAATTAGAAGTATTACCATTATTAGATAGTCAATTCATGTTGATGGCTAATTATTGCAATAAATTATTAATGAAAAAGAAGCGACAATGGAAATGGTGAACGCCGAGAATATTCCAGTCAAATTCACAATACTTTAATATCACTTTTTTCACGGAACTTAGCGCTGTCGGAAAAATGACACCCGCACGCAATTTTCAGTTCTGCGCTGCACATCAGATAATCCCATTACAAAATTACGGAAAATTGGAAAAAAAAGCAGCAACATAAGCCGGTTCAAAGGAAATGCTGTCATATTTTTCTGGGTCAGATGCTCATTTTTAATTTACAAAAAAATAGAAATAATATCACCACTACATTATGCTGGATCATCAAGACAATAACAATTTGGCTATAATGGTTGCAATAAAAATTTCGTTCCAGTAGATGCGGTCATTAAAATGTGCCTCGGGTGATTTCTCCATTCGACTGGGATTTCCGAAATGGGAAGATGCATTCAAATGATTAACCTCACCTTTATTTTACCAATTCCTCCTCAGCACGCAGTGCATTCGGGGAATACCTCTCCGGAATTTATCTTCAAGTATTCGATCATAATCGAATGACCTTCTGTGATTTTTATTTAGCTATGTCCTGGAGAGGACCTCCGAATCATGTCACACTTTTACCTATCCCTCCATATGCCCGTATGTTTTTTGTCCATGAACAACCCGTGTCACGACATACAGCATGACCGCGCTTCGTCGTTACGACCATAGAGGAGTAAAAATGATTAAAATCCCACCTATCGAAGAAGCCATATTTGTTGTACTTTTTTCTGACATTAATCGCGATATAACCATCCGCGACGGCAATCCGACCTACCTGACTATCGAAAGGATAGAGAGGGATAGAGAGAGAGAGAGATTTGATTAGGCCAAGGAATCCAGACACCGATGACTCATTATTTTCTATTTAATCGTCACGAAAGAGAAAGAGACAGCCGTCCCCAGTCGCTCCCTCCAAGACAGCCACCCACGCTCTTGCACCCGCGAGCACGCATTCCCCAGGAGATTATGCATTCGAAACGGCATCCACGAGATGCACTTTCGTGATGACGATAGGGAGGGAGAAAAAGGGTAGAAAGGGTTAGGAATTAATGGCTAGACGAGAGAAAAGATGGGGGAGGGTAGTCGCGGAAGGAGGGAGAGGGGGAGGAGGAAGGAAGCATGGGAAAACGTGCTAAGACACAAAAGGTCAAAGTGTAATTGATACCCTCCGTATGATTCCGCCAACAACGGTCCCGCTTCACGTGTCCGTCCTTACTTCAAAACTCTTCAGGGCGGCGCGAAGGGGTGGAGAAACAGCGGCGCAAACTTAACAAAACCTCCATTTATGCAGAGCGCGGGGGTGGGAGTAGGTGGGGAAGGGTGGCTTCGTAAGGAAGGAGGGCGGATAGAGGGAAGATGCATGGGTGCGATAAGCGTCGGTCGGTTTTGAAAGTGGTGGGAAGTAAGTTCTGGGGGCGGCGGGGGGATGGAGGGAGACGGCCCGGGAGGAGGGACTGAATGCGGGGCGAAGGAAGGGCGGGAGGGAGGGAAGGGAACACTTGACCAGATTCCATATATTCATTAATAAAATCCCCTTCCCGCCTGCACTAGCGCCATCTACTTGATTGAATTTCAAGGAGGAGGAGAGAGAACGAGAGAGAGAGAGTGAGGAAGAAGAGTTCCTTCTCCCGCTCCTCACACCACCCCTTCCATCCAACACACGTCTTCCTCCCTTCCCATACAGCCAACACATCCCATCTCGTCGGGCCCCTACATCTTACATGATTTCTGCACAATTTATATTTGAAGATAAGATGGGGATGGCGAGAGGCGTGGGAGGGGAAGGGAGTGAGGAAAGGGGTGTGTCGGGCGCAGGGGGAGAGGATGAGGACCGGGGGGAGGGGAAGGGAGGGCAAAGGGCTCGGAAGGTCACGGAGGGAGGAAGTGGTGAGGGAGAGTAAGGAGGTGGAGGAGATAGTTTCCCTGCAAATAAGACTTGAATGGCGTCTCATTCGAACTGCATGAGGCTTAGGGAGAGGAGGAGGGGAAGGGGGAGAGAGGGAGAGAGAGAGAGGGAGAGAGAGAGAGGGAGGAAAAGAGGAGGGCGAGGAGAGGACATGTGAGAGTGGGGAAGAAGAATTGGGAGGGGACGGAGTGCAGCCAGGGGCGTGAGTGGGATGGGGAAGGAATGGGTATGCATAAGTGTGGGGATCTGAGAGGGGTTGGAGAGTCACGTGGGATGGGGAACGGGTTAGGCGCGGGTGGAAGGGAGAGAGGGGGGCCGAGGAGAATGGATTAAGTGATGCGAGGGCGTAAGTAAAGGAACAGGAAGGGGGTGAGAGCGGAGCGGTCTACGAATATATATATTTGTATATAATTTCTAATGCGGGTCGCGGTGGTCTAGCGGGTAGAGCGTTGGACTGCTGACCAGAGCGTCCCAGGTTCGATTCCCGGGCAAGGCACTTTGGGCACCTGCAGCTCCACCCAAGCTAGTTGATTTTTCGGGTACCAGATCTTCCTGGGAAACCATAACCGGCACAGGGAAAGGAACTGGCCCCCCTACCCTGATGTGTGAATATTCACACGCCCTCGGGCTTGGTACATGGGTGAACTCTACCATCACCTACTAAACCGACCTTCGGGTTGATTACTGTGTTTATGGTTTATAATTTCTAATATATATATATTATTAGGTAATCTACCGGTTAAGGTAGGTTTCTGGATGGACACAACTATCAAATAAACATTTTGTGACTCCCCACCTAGCAAACTAATCTATATCAGGTCCCTCTTCATCTCGGTGTACTTCTTTCCTCCCTGCATCCCGTCCAATATCCCTATCCTGTTCCTACCCTTACCTCGCTTGCCCAACATTCTCCCCTCTATTACCCTCTTCAACATTCCACTACCGCTCAATACGCCTTTCATCCATTTTTCCTGCCTCCATAGGATTTCTCTCAACAAACCCCTCTCCTCACCCACCATATATATATATACATAACTAACGCACGGGTCAGTGTATGCATATACAGGTATATGTAAATATTCTGAGAAAGAAGAATCGCCTTATTAAACTGGGGTGGGTGAGATGAACGTATTTGTAAATGGATCGTGTCAATTCACCATTTTCAATTATATTTGGCAACTAATTCAAAAACAATAAAGTGGTCCTACACATCTAATAATTATACAAGACAATAGTATGCATTCACTAATAACCTTGGTGGGTTGGGAAAATGGTTTTGAAAAATTCTGTATCAGTCAAGTTGACCTTTGGTTTGTTAACCAAGACAATGATAAAGGCTACCAAAGACACAGAAGTGCAAACCTCATGGTCGCAATATCCAAATAAGCGGGAATCGAGACCAGGATCTCTGAAATGGCACGCAAGGTCATTCATTACCCCACCACCAGAATCCAATATCTTACGATAATTTAATCTTTAAAATTTTAGTCCTTTACTGGTATGTTGAGAAGCACCGCAAGGAAGTCCAGTAATGCCTATCATGAATTTCTTAGACTTCTTGAATTGCTTGTATATTCCTTAAATTTGTCTCCCAAATAATGGTGGACGGATAACGTAGTATAATTATGTAAATTTAACACGTGTGAAAACTTTGTCAAGGATGAAAGGTGCAAAACATTTCTTAACCTGCTGATTGTCATTGTTGCGCCTCATCCCTTTCAAAGTAAATTAAATCTCCTTTTTCATTTTAACACCAGAATACGTATAAAAAGAGACGTTTCAGGCGTGACATAGTTGAATATCATGGTTAATTAAAATTGGCAATTTTCCACAAGATACATTTTTTTTTAAGAATACGACCGGTTTCGATGTAACTACATCATCTTCACCAGAAGATGATGTAGTTACATCGAAACCGGTCGTATTATTAAAAAAAAATTATTTTGTGGAAAATTGCCAATTTTAATTAACCAAAATACGTATTTACTTTAGGTTGAAAAATGTCATCTCTATATTAATGCCCTAGTGCAATACACTCCGAAAACAAGGGTGGTCTGAAAGGTTTCCGACCTAACAAAGAAACAAGACATTTGTTCTCAGTCGGAGACCACGCACGTATATCTGAAGTTAAGTTTTTCACCATTTTGCACCAAAAATCTGTCCCAGTACAGAATTATTATTAAATGATTTAATCTTGCTCTCATAGGATAATCAGGCTCAGTAATCGACCCTGAAAATAAAACAGAAAAATGGCGTAACATAAGCGGACGAACGGAATTCAGGTTAAAAAACTATTAGGAATAAATACAGCTCGCCCTTTGGAATGAGCCATATTTAATTTAACTATTCGACGCCAATAATCATTAGGCAGTGTACCATCATCTCGTTACCGGAATCTCGAATTCGTTTGGCAATGAGATTAATCTAAGTGGTTGAAAATATTGCGTCTCAAAAATCCTTAAATATTATTCAATTGAAAAAAATTATGTCAGGTAAAAAAAAAGATGGAAACAACAAGTCTCGCATAACCAATGCACCCCATCACCTCTCACATGTGAAAGAAGATGAATCTATCGAATTTCCCATATACTGACTCCATCTGTAACAAGGTATCCATTAATATCTGGTGCTTCCACGGCGTATTTGCTTGATAAAGTTTTCTCGAACCTTACATCGGGTCAGGGGTTCCATATTGGTCCATGGAAAGGTCAATATGGAACCCCTGACCCGGTGGAAGACCCGAGAAAACTTCATCAAGGTATCCATTGATATCCTCGTGGGAATGCAATTCATAATGTACGAGCCCTGCAGAGAAAGATATTTTCAATCACGTCAGATTCCAAACCGAATGAGAAGAAAATCAGCATTGAAGTGATACGAGCATTGAGTGATACTCGTACATCCCTAGCTGTGTGTACATCATAAGTGATTAACCGCCTTTCTACCCTTTTCGTAATAAAATCTTCGACCAGAGAACAACAAAACCTCGCTGTTGTTAAAAAAAAACATACAAGACCCTGGTATATCCTCTAATTTAATGTGAAATTAGGTAGAAGAGAGGTGAAGATAGAGCTCATGATGAGAGCTACGGGAAATATGGAAAAGGATCATGGGAGTTCAAAGGAATCGGATGGAGAAAATTATGGGAGATGAAGGATGGAACGCAGTAAATTCCAAGTCTGAAAATGGAAAATTTTGAGTGATTGAAACTGCGATTTGGCTGCAATCACCAAAGTTCACAAATAAACTTTGTTCGATTATCATGTGGTGGGGAGACAGCAAAAGTTACTCCCGTATTTCAGCGGAATCGAAAATATATCCGCAGCAACATATAGTATAAGTATGCCCATGGCGACCTTCGGATTAGCCGGTGACTGGGCAACTTAACGAATAAAAGGGTCAGCTCGGAATAATTTAGGTACCATCCTAAAAGTTACATAAATTATTCAACATTGGAGGGTGAATATTAAGAGGTGTCATTCTACGGGAATATGTCAACGGCCGTGAAAACAGAATCGTTTTCCTTCTTCGGTTGAGTGAAGAGATTAAAAATATAAGACTCGAAGAGAGAAGTAAGGAGAAAACCTCTCGGAAGAATGAAGTATTCTTGCAACTCTGACGCTAAAATCTCGGAAATCCAGGAAATGGGGAGAATATTTTAATATGAATAACTGATTGAACCCGTTAAAAAAAGCTATAAAAATATAAAAATGACGAACTCAATATCAGAATGATGAAGTAATTAAAGTAAGAATAAAAAATATACGTGAAAGAAAAACGAATAATTAACGAAGTGCTACACTTCTAATGTCGTCGGAAATTTAACTGTCACAGCTATTTAATTTATTAAATAGCTGTGACAGTTAATCATTTAATTCATAATTTGAGGAAAGTATTTTGAAACGGAAATATAAAACAAAACTTGTTGGCCTTAACTGCGGCAAAAATTAAGTTTATATTGTACAGGAAATATTTGTTAGTATGAAACAACTTCATTAACAGTCATTTACGAGTATCGATACAATTACCTGTTGTACAGGTTCTCGCATGTGTGCCATTTGATGGTGAAAAAAATTAAACCAGTGTCACCGCCACAGCTATCTTGCAAGTCCGACAGGAAAGGACGACACGGTGCCACGAGACCACCGTGACACAACCACCGTCCATGCATGCTTAAAGAGGAGGTTCTTATCTGGCCTTCCCCCGCGTGCTCCCCGAGGGATCGGCCCGACAAAAGAGTTTCAAAATACCGACGGAGCCTAAGGTGACGGGATGAGAATAGAAACCCATCCTCGAGCCTGGTGCATACCGCCGTCGCTCCCCATCCACCCCTCCAAACATCCTCCCGCACGATGGACAGGTGAGACGAAAGAAAGAGAGTGAGGGACGAAGAGGATGAATTGGGCGGCGGGGAATGACTTGTGTATGTGAATTAAGGCTGCATAAAAGAAACACGGCCAAGAGGACGACGAAGGGGAAGGGGAGATATAAGGAGAGAGAGAGAGAGAGGGGAGGGGTGGAAGCGAAGGGGAATTCGAGTGGCGGAGGGGGTAGAAGGATAGGGACTTTCGAGTGGACGATCCCCTCTCTCCTCCGCCGCGGTCAGTGCTCCTAAGGAAAGGCGAAGGAAGAGGAATATTGAATGAAGAGAGGGTTAATGGAAAAGGGGGAGGGGGTGGGTGGGCGGAAAGGGTGGGGAGGAAGAGAAGGGGGAAGTGTGTCTCGGCCGGGGGATGCGCGAAAAACGAACAGAGCGGGGAGCTGGGTGGAGCGAAGGAAGGTCAAGGAGGGATGGGAGAATGAGTGGAGATATGGCGACTATGATCGTTTCGTTGGTTACTCCATGATCCCCCCTGTTTATCCTGTCACAGTCTCCTCCCAAGGACCTGTGAAATAATTTTTGGTCACCAATCAGACTAAGAACTGATAAATTGCCAAGGAGACGAATTGAAAGAGTAATCGTGTTTCAACGTTATTCAGCGCCTCCATGCGAGATGGCCGAGCACGTTACGTGTATCAACATGAACTGTACTCCGTCGGGTCACCCTTTCAAAATACGGTCCTTGCAAAAATCTACAAGGACACAAAAAATCTCTCATATTGATCTAATTGATTTCTGTTACGAAGGTATCTGTATTATTAGGTAATCTACCGGTTAAGGTAGGTTTTCAGATGGACACAACTATCAAATAAACATTTTGTAACTCCAAACAAAAACCAATCCAGCAACCTAATCTACATCAGGTCCCTCTTCATCTCCGCGTACTTCCTTCCTCCCTTCATCCCGTCCAACATCCCTATCCTGTTCCTGCACTTTCCTCGTTCGCCTAACATTCTCCGCTCTATTAACTTCTTCAACATCCCACTACCGCTCAATACACCTTTCAGCCATTTTTCCTGCCTCCATAGGATTTCTCTCAACAAACCCCTCAATAGGTATTTAAAATCAGCGATTTACTTAATTGGCACCAATTTTTATCAATTTAAAATTGATCCAACAATTGCACAGTACGAAGCGGCTGGTTGTCTTTTTTTAATGGAGGAGGAACTACGAGGTAATAACTTATCTTAATCGTAAATGTCCACACAATGCGTCGACTAAGTCACTCATATGAGTTCATACTTTCTATATGACTGTTATCCCGACGGCCCAAACGTATCATTTCATTACATCTTATGGAATCGCACCCGATCAATTTTCTAGGGATTCTGAAGGCTTTGATTGAAACGAATTTAGTCAGCGCATGCTATCGGTCTCGGAAAACCTGTGCGCTACGCCCTCGAAATATGTCGTGACGCTTGAATCACTTCTTATACGAGCAAGTTCATCCACTCAATGCCGCGAACGGTAATTGCAGTTTTAACAAGGCTGGTTACGGGATCTAGTCCTGAAGTCCATTACATTTTTAAACTAAAAGCCTCCGTTTAGGTTATCCCCGAAATAATGATCCTCTTACTATTGCTATGGAAAGAATTTCTAAATAATAAAGCCGAAATGTGCTTACATCCCAGTAAACCACAACGATGCAATTTACTGAAAAACAGCTCCCACCCCCCACCTCTCTTCCAAAGTTTCCGCCCCCGACTGCCAAGGGAGGTAGGTGCGGGAAATTTGTTCGCGGATGCGAGGAAAGAGGGTCTTCTTTGCTTCCCACCGCATTTTCCTACGGAGCGCAAACCTTTTAGGACGACACGATCTAATTATGTTCTGGCCCTGCGACTCGCCTAAATAGACCCGAATTGCAAGGGATGATGGAGTTGAATGGTAGCGGGGAGGGGGGGGGGAGGAATAGAAAAAAGTGGGCAGAGTAAATTGACGGTCTGGTGTTACATTGTAATTTCAATTACATAGATGCCGCTTGCCTAAGAAACCTTGATGAGACACTCCTCAGACGAAAGAGCGATCAGAGAAGTGGATGCAAGGGACGGTAAGGGAACATTGAAAACGGAGGTGGCAAACCGATGAAGGTACTAAGAATGAAGGATCCGGGTTCCGAGTGTTTCTAATGGAAACCGTGCTGTACTCATGAAGAACATTATCGAGAAAATGTACCACGAGTTTGTGAAGCTCCATGTTGACTGAAATAAAAGCTTTCCTGATTATATTTAAAACTTTAAAAACGACCAGTTCCGAGGAATGGTCGCATTGATGATTCCAAATTTTGGGTGATATCCGATATCGACTTAAATTTACTTAGTAAAAATCAGTGAAATTGATAAAGATTTTATTTCATTCAAGAAGTCAATTTAAGCCCGGGATCAATTACAATATTTTACTAACAACGAGACCATAAATTTTCACAATCGATAAAATAATTAATTAAAAAAACCTACGTGATGGGGATATCTCGTTTAATTTTACACATCATTCATATATGCGAAGGCTTAGTGATTGATTGTCGCTCCCAAATCTGTCACGCACATCTCATACGCAATAAAAGTGGACAGCCAATTTATTTCGCTCAAGGGAGCAAATGATATAGTTTTACTTTGGCGCTGAAAGCGTTTTAAGATGCTATTATCATCTTTTTTACATAATTGATTCCCATGTAAATACGAAAAATATTCCAAACAAATTTTCGTTCCGATTAATTACTTGATTGGTAACGTAAAAGGTGGAGATCTGCCCAATTGCGAACCAGTGGCGTAAAGGTCAATCCAAAACGCAGCGGAGCCGGTCGGTGGCCTCCCACGTCGACAACCTGGACTTCCGGCCTTGGAAGGCATGCTTCGCGACTATCCATCATGAAAACGCTACAAGAAGAAGGATTCGCAAAAGCAGATGCACCTGAAGTTGAATGGTACGCTCGTTTGATTAATTTCTAGAATGACATCTGAGATACAATAGCGCTAGGTTTCTCAGTTACTTTTTTTCTAGATTCGTCCACATTTTCTCCCCACTTCCATTTAACTAGTTTAACAAAATGTTAGCGGAACAGTGCTTTAAGCAGTTTTTCCATACAGTGTGAGAGTAAGACCCCTGACTGGTTACAAACACATAGCCAATACCGAAAATCCAGAGATTTTCAGAACGGGTTTTCTTGCAAAGCCAATGATGGTCTAAGGCATAAGTAGGAGGGAGTAGTTACGGCCGATGTTGTTTGGCCCGGTAATCAAAGATGCAATAGGTGTACTTTACATGTTGTACTTACATCTGGGTACTATAGATTCGTGAGGCAGCATACAAGAAAAGATAGAAAAATTAGAAATCTATAGTTAAAATGCTGGTGGTATCATTCGTTTTATCCACGGTTAATACTTAGAAGTGTTGTAATATTCTGCCAAGCAGCACACTTACGTGTTGAAATACAAGATACCAGTTTGAAATTTGGACGATTCAAGGATAAAATACACCGATGAAAACTCGTTTCTTGTTCTTCCTTCGTCTTTATATTCAGCCAGCCATCTTCTATAGTCAGAATTAATTCCGTCCCACCCTAATTCGTCTTAATTGGAGGATTTATGGACACTAAAAGTAGCACTTACTCAAATAATGGTTAATATTTGAATTAATTCATTCAAACGATATACTCTAAATAGAACTTATAAAGGGGAGGAATTCCACGGCGTGCATTAGAACATGTGAAGGGAAATTATTGGAACAGTGCTTGAAAAAGTTCACTACGGTTCTATAAATGGGAAATGCAAACATGAAATATGTATTTTCCTCACACGAATCAGGAAATAATTATGCGTTTATGGAACACCGAATCAATTTCTTGAGTTTGGCGCGCAAACCCTAGGTCACTTGAAATATACACACCTCTACTCATTTGGCAAATGATACAAACTGTCGGTGTCATTTTACACCCCGTTCGAAATTGGCAGAAATGAATCATGAGGAATGTGGGGCGAGACATCATGTTTGCTTGTAATATCCACCTCATCGACCGTAAACTGCGATCGAAAACTGCACCGAGCCCATCCAAGAAGGAAAACGGGCACGAGAGCAAACTTTTGCCGGGGAGCGGACGCGTCGGTGGGACGAGCGTTGCATGTGGGCAGGCAGAAATTTCCCGCGCCGAGGAGAAAGAGGTTGGCACGTTTGATGTGGGCTGGAAGGAATTTCGCATGTCTCGGGGGATGGCGAGAGGAGTAGGCAGTAGACTGTGGGACCGTGGAGGGGGAAGGGGTTGCAGACCGGATAGTGAATGAACGAGAGAGAACGAGGGGGGATGGGGAGGGCTGGGGAGGGAGAGACGACGACTCCCCTGGAAGGAGAGTTGGGAGCATCTGCCAAACGAGGCCGTAGTCATGGCCTCGATGACGGAAGCAGTAGGCGCCCAAGAGGACGAACCGAAATACCACAAGCCCTCATATGCAACGCGCGGTAAACACTTTACGTAACGCCGTGCATAAAGAGTGAGTCACATAAAATCAGGATCATTCTTTCGTCATTTACTCTTCATCCTCATCCCCTTTTTTGGACGGGAAAGATTTCACAGCTACTGTCACAGTGTAGGAAAAGGCTCCAGAAAAGGGTTCTTACCTGGATACGTTTAGTCTTACAATTTGTAATTAGCAGAATCCTGATCTAAAATATCGACGAAATATGAAATTAAAATGTTGGAATTTTAAATGTAAAATTAATACGTAAAATACAAGTAAATCATAACAATTGATTTCACACGTATACTCTGTTAGCTTAATTATTGCAGAAAATAACTCACAATATTAACTGGGAGGAAAATAAAAAAGATGTAAATCTATTATCTTGACGTGGCTGGGTGTTTCAATATTAATTTTAGGTATTATGAATTTTTTCCCTGATAATTAAATAAATTAAGGCTTCAATCAATTGAAATGTGACTGAAGAGACGAGAAGTTGTCCCGGAAACAGATGAAAATGTACAAAACAATATATGGATGTGTTAGAGGCGAAAAAACTGAGAAAAGATAGGACAATGGAAGAAATTAGTGAAAGTAAGCACCCACTCATGGTCTAATATCAGGCATATTTTAAATGTGCCTACTCCGAAAGGGAACGTCATTCAAAGTACGTAAGTTTTTGATAATACATTCATAAAGGAAATGAACTACATAACACTGTACTTTTACCAGTGAATCAAGGAAACATTATCTTAGGGGTGAATGGATTGCCCTAAAAAATTAGCTTGCATGAATTACGGATAATCATTCTTAAAGAAGCGTAGACTGTATCAACTCTTAAGCATCGGTCTGCCTCGCAGATCATGGGCTAGAAGCTCTCCCTCTCCGGGTTTATTTGGGACCTTATACATTTTCTTGAACAGTGTTTTTGATTTGGTTTAGTGGTCACTGGCGTGTCTACAGACTAATTAACACTGCACCAACAAGGACGTAGATATTTCAAATCCCTTGGAAATGGACGACTAAAACAACTAAGTTAACCAGATATTTAAATATACTTAAAAATAATAATGTAATACAGTGTGAACAGAAAAACCACACAACCGGGAGTACACTAAAAAAGTAAGGGCTATCGACAAAACAAGCAATATGTTTACAAGCTGGAAGGAAGACATCCCAAGTCTCCACAAGATAAACTATTGGCATCGAATAATTACCGTAGATAATTTCAATCATGGCCACGCTTTACTTAAGGACGTCGTCAGTAGAGATGCTGACTGGTATTACAAGATTAGAAATACAGTATTCACCATGTAAACATCTAATAGGCAAATGAATGGAAAGAGCTGCTAGTTTATTAATATTTCTTAACAGATTCAATGAAAAAAACATTTTATACAACTTTGAATAATGAACACCTGCAAATGTAAATTTTATATAATCTACTCTGTTAACATTTGATTTGAATTTTGTAATAATTATACCTGTCGATAATAATGAGTATCACTTTTCTGGCCAACAAAAACTTTACCTAGATGTCGGCATATCAAGGTGATTCTATTTAAATTTCAATTATATCTATCCATAGTATGAGGAAGTATGAGACGGAAATAAACATTTTACACTTTTAAACAAATACGCACACCTTGATAATGATGATCAAAACGATTCTTCAGGCGGAATAATAAAACATTGTGGAAAATTATAGTAATTTTCATTTGCGCATATTATTCATTAACGCTCCTATTTTAATTGGAGACAAGACTAAATTACATTAGAATTGATATTGTTTATTTGTGGGTTCCGGTAGCCTAGGGAGTAGAGCGTTGTACTACTGACCAAAGGGTCCCGGGTTATATTCCCGGGTAAGGCACTCTGGGCACCTGCAGCTCCTCCAAAGCTATGTGGTTTTTCGGGTACCAGATCTTCTGGCACAAATTCAGCACAGGGAAAGGAACTGGCCGCCCTACCCTGATGTGTGAATTTCACACGCCGTATAGGGCTTAGTACTGGGCGAACTCTGCCATCACCTACTACTGATTACTGTGTTTTATTGTTTATTTAAGGGGCGTGAAAGGAAAGAAAATTATAAAGAAATCATGGCAGGAAAAAAATGATCAGTCCAAACATAACAATTTTGCTGAAATATTCAGGGGTTGTATATTCCTGCGAGAAACTGCCTCAATCTTAGATATCCCGGAGAGAATTGGTCATATTTCCTTTGGTGACAATAAAAATAATTTTGGTTACGATATCAAAAACCTTTCTGGAACAAACTTTCAGAAATATCAAGTCAAAACGATGGGGATCGTTATGTATCTAAAGCATGAGAGATGACAAGGGAACAGGTTCCAGTAAATATAATTGCAGAATCTTCCTGACTTTACGACAATTCACTCATATATAACATACATTGAAGGCATTTTGGTAGCGTAGAGTTAAGTATTATAAAGATCATTACATATCCTAATAATACATGCCACATGTCCATATAACTGAGATTCCTTTCCCTTACATTGAAACACTTCCTTCATCATTCCAAAAGAAAGAAGCGATCTCCAAACTTTATAATAAATATGAATAAATGTAGATTCTTGCACCCTACATACTAACTCACATTTGAAAATTTGTCAACAACATATTCCAAAGTCGAACTACTGGAGGCATTCTAGATTTGATTAAATATATGGACATCCATCCAATTATGGATATGACATCATGGTCCGATGTTTTCCAAAATTAGCAACACTTAAGACGCTTTGACTTCAGGTAGGCGTGCCCTATGTGCCAAATAGAGCAAAATGTTTTTAAAGGAGGCTAGATGCTTGTTATTTAAACCTCATCGTGGATTATTATTTATCATTAGGAGTGAGCTACCGCGTTAAGGTAGTTTTTTGATAGACTATGGCACTGTACACATCCACTACTGTAAACTGGCAACAAAAAGTACATATTATACATTTTCATTAAATCATAGAAACATACAAGGTCAATCGATTCACTGGAATCAGGGACTATAAACTAAGGTACTCATCAGCCCTAACTAACATGACACAAAATATTCCTAAACCTAACACTAAATATTAGAGTTACTTATTATTAAGCTCAGCATTTTTCATACCACCATTAATTCTGTTCCAAATGCCTATTTTTTCCCTTCCTTTCCTTGCTTTTCCAGCATTCCCCCCACTATTATCATCTTGAGTATCCCATTACCTCTTAGTATATTCTACACCTACTTGTCCTAACCATCACTCCTTCCACTAGCATACCTAGAACTTCATCGTTTTTTCCCATTCTGTCCATTCACACTCACATTTCAGAAGTCTCCAATCTACACTTATTCTTTATCCTCAAGGGCTAACTTTCCGCTGGATGTGATATGAAATTTAGCTTCGAATATATTTGTTTAAGACATGAAAAAACATAAAAACTATCCAAATTGTGAATAAGGCAAAGATTTTTCACATAATCAGTACAAAATCTGTGTTAGGAGCCTCTGAGGAACCCAGTGTCAAAACTTGACTAAACGTAGAGAAAATTAGCCAAGTCTATGATTTCACTCAAGAAAATAACTCGAAGACGACAATATTCATTTGATGCCAGGTGAAATCCATGCTAAGCAAAATCTGCATCATAAACAATCAATTCTGAACAATTTTTGCTTTCATACTGCTGCCATTACTTTTTGCAAACGCCAGTGTGCTACGATCACGTAAGCCAGTCACCTGTAATCGGTATCAATCACCCTTAAAAGAAGTCACTATTTAATTTAATTAATAATTAGTCTTATGGGAGAAAAAACTTTGCAGAGTTCAAATTGGAGGAGATTAAAAAATAGGATGTAGTGAGCATCTAAACAAATGTTTGCGAAGCAAATAATCAAAGTTCGAGGATGATAATTAATAAATATTAGAATAGGGAAAATTTTGGCCTCTGAGCGATATCGTCCACTGGTAAAGAGAGCAGTTGATGAGTAAGCTGAAAGAAGACAGAACTCAAACGCTTTATCCCGTATTTTACAATTAATTCCAACAAGTTTGTTTACGTTGTGCGCAGGAAGGAACGACTGTAGAAAAAAAGAAATATTAAGGAAACACTGTTTTCTAAATTTGAAAGAAAAATCCCTCAAGAAGACGAATGATCCCGGCCAACATACCTCGTAACTTACAAAGGAACTTCCAAGAGCAGTGTTCAGACACTCAGGCATAAATCTCAATCAATCAAAAAGGTCTCCTTACGTAAATCGATGTGTCTTAAAAACGCTGAATACTCAAAAGTCATAAAAATCTCGAAAACAACAAATTCAGTAAAAGACGCACGTGGAGATTAACATATCTTTATTCGGAGGAGGAACGACCGTGAGTTAATGCCTCGTAAGGCAGAAAGATTATTAACAGATACACAATAAAATGAAAAAGAGTTACTCACCACAATTTCACTAGCAGAGGCTCACTATTGAAGGCAAAGAAAGTCTCTGTCCATTCCCAATAACAGTCGACAAATCTATAAATCAAACATTTTAGGTACATGTTAAAATAATAAATATACTTATAGGAACTTTTTATAAAAACAGGTATTTAATGAAAGATATATCAACTCTAAGAATCAAAGAAAACGACTGCATCTTTCAGTGGTTATATTAACTAATTCATTTGGGAAAATATTTTAACACCCACATTTACTCTGGATAATATATGTATTATATACTTGCGACTTCATCAGCACACATTATCAATTAGCATAATACTCTTGTCGCTAGGAAACCAGGGAATATATTTCAATTTACCCTTGAGTTGGTTAAAATAATTCCGTACAAGAAAAATGCATCACACAATTCGCAACAGTTGCAGAGAGGTATGACTTTGGCTGTACAAGACTAAATAGAGGGATCGCATTAAAAACCACGACAATGAAATCACGCTAACTTTTGAATTAGTCATTGCAAAGAGTTGTACATACATATTTTTAAAACCGATCATAAAAATATTTGGTCACCCAGAATTAAATTTCCCCCCAAACACGCCAACACTGAAAGTAGGTTAATTATTATAAGTCACGATGATATTTTCAGTGAATATGCACCATGCAATAGACATTTATTTTATCTGCACATGCTGCCTATGGTGTGTCCGTTGGAAGGGAATGTGTGAAAACCCTCAGCCTTGCAAAATCCTCAACAAGCCACTCCTTGCTCCAAATGACATAAATTCGTGTCACCAATAGCAAGTTAGAGGAAATTAAAGCTGGAATAGATGACGTTTTTTTTCCCTGCAAGACCTCGACTAAACTTATGACACGGAACGAAAGCTCGAAAAACGAAAACGCTAAAGAAATGACGAGCAAACAAAGTGAATTTACGACCTCCCCCAACCCTCGCGAAGTATGAAATGATTAAGACGGAAAGAGCAATTAGTATCAATTCCCTCATCCTTGAGTGACACGCACACCAAACCTCACCCACCCACGTCGAGGACTCGCCTCTCGAGGACACCGGCCGACGTCACCCGCAGAGCGGGTGGAGGAACGAGGGAACAACATATGACCTCTCTGGCTTAAGGAGAGGATTTCTTTTTCTCTCACTTTTTCAAAAAAATAATATCCCGTTTAAGTTTAACACTCCGGTCTGCTCTCCACGAGCCATCTCACTCTCTCTCGCCCCAACACATTTTTATTCCACGCTCATCCGCCACCCCGACGTTATCCTCCGCAACAATTGAGGGTGCCCACACACTCAAATGCTCTTCTAAGGCGTTATAAAATTCCCCAGCCATGCCAACCAGATGGGCACGAATCTAAAGAGAGACTTCCATCAGGGCTTTACTTACCAGCGTGAGGAAATCACATTAACTAAGAGATCTTCGTATCATATTTTCTCGAGAGGATGCGAGAGTTGGATTCCTCGTAATTTTTGACCATTCCACGTTTTCCATGCATATTTGCACATGCTTTATTTCACTGTCGTATTTTATTACGGAGAGTAAGGTTTAATCATGACACGGTAATCGCATAAATACGATGAATTAGATACGGATATCAAAGGACAAAGCAAGTTTTCGCAACATTATTTCACTACCACAGTGTGAATGGATTGCGGATAGATATTTGCACGAAACATACATATGCATCGAGAATATGATGGAATTTCAATATAAATAATTGCATATACTAACTGTTTAAAGCATAATAACAAATTAGCACGAAAAAACACTGCCTTGTGTCCATTTCTTCATCAAAAGAAATGATGTGGAATGAATATTTAAAAAAGATAAACAATCTCCACGGTGAGCAATAAAGCTACGTGAAATGCAGCCTATTATATTTTTGCTGAAAACAAACATCTTGAAGACTGGTAGGGCGATTGGTTACGGACCTGAGGGCCGCCAGTTCAAATTTGGGCGATACCACAGGACACCTGAAGTGTCACTTTCGATTTATGATTTTCTGGCTGCCTCCTGGGAAACCGAGGGTGGTACGTACCCAAATTTCTGTGATTTTCGCAAACCCAGAGCTTCTTAGAAGAAAAATAAGCAAAATTCTTGAATGTTCCGCATTCTGAAGGGAGAGAAGGCTTGGGTAGAAGTGAGGAAAGAGGCGGGAAATCCCAATTTTATAGGGAGGAATGATCACAAATTCAAGGTAAAATGCCGGGCACAAAGAGGAAATAAAAAATTTTCTTTTCTTAATAAAACAATTGTTGATGGGAACACTTTATGTTCAAAACTATTCGAGCCCTTTCCTAACAGAGTGAATACAATTAAGAAAAGTGGTACACAATCTATGTAATAATTTGATTATTGATAATTGATGTGTTGTGTAAAATTGTATGTAACAGCTTAATTTTTTAATTTTGTTCTTGCTCATTGGGAAACTGATGCTAATGAGATGGGAATTTTCTTTTTATTTGTGTTAAATTTTTGTGTTTGGAAGTTATCGTTAATTGTATTTTTTCATTGACTGATTATATTTATTATCTTTTGTGATATTGATCCATGTCAATTCATGTCGATTCATCAATATATGTCATGGTATTTTTTCCAAGGCAAGCTTGATTATAATACTTGGGATTTGTGTGCCACCTGACATTGTCTATCTGCACATGTAAGTTCTAATAATAATGTTAAATGTGTAGGAGATCGTCATCCACTTTAGCTAGCTAAACCTCCCTACCGTTTGGGATTATTCTGTTTATAACGATGAAGACTAGTGAGACTGAAAATTCTATTCAGAAACTGTGACATTTAAGGGTGGAAAATTTATGGAAGTTGATGAGATAAATATTTACAAAAGTATCCCTAAATAACTCCGTATATACTTAAAATATGACGAACAGCCATATTTACATTTTATTACAATAGTCTAGGATTGAAGGTATAAAGTTTAGGACTCCCACTCTTAAAATACGGTTCACGAAATAGCTTACATGAATAGTACATGATCAAGACGCAATGGCGTACCATCGGACGGTTGCGTTTTAATATTAGTAACCCCTCGGCATGAATTAAAACTCAAGTCGTAAAAGAAAACCTTTTCCTTTGTAATTAATCGACATAAATATATTATTCATTAACCAAAATACATGTATGTCATTATCACTCATCCAGCTGAAGATTGGTTTTCTATGTTAGGGTAGACATCACCTTTCACAAAGCCCAACTGTGAATGGAATTCATAAATAATTTTTACTGACTATTAATGTTCAAATTATTTTACTTTTATCACATGAAATCTATAAATAGAATGCTAAGTCATTCTGAATTCCGACATACATATTACCGAAGGAATTTCGGAATTTAATAAAGGCTGTCTGGCAATAAGAGTATATAAGATGAGATAAAATTCTTCCTAGCACAAAAATAACAGACAATGACTAGGCCTTCCTTTGAAACAATTAACATTCCCCAAAGATGAAGAGATAAAGAAAAGCGTCCCATAAACTTTAGTCAGTTGACAAGAATGAAACCAACGGGAGAGAAAAACAACGGAGGCATCAATATTCCACGGCTGAAAAACATTGACCAAAAGGATTTCCAAGGAGGGAGGGCATTAAGATGCGTACGTTTTCTTGCCGTCATTATACGCGTTGGGTTAAAGAAAATAATGGGCCTCTCGTATGAGCCTTATCTGCTCTATCAAGCGGCATAAAAGGCATCTGCGTGATATATCACGCGGCAACAAGGCGCCCACGCGAGTCAATGCATTCACAAAGTACTGAAAAACATCGAAAATCCCCGCGACTCCTACACACAGCTTTTTCAAACACCCCCTCCTTTTGCATCTTCCTCCTCTCCCCCAAAAACCTGTGAGCTCGCTTCAGCCATCACACACAACTCCTCCACCTCTCCCCTCGCCACTCATTTCAACTTCCTCCACCCACCTCCGCTTAACCTCCCTCAAAACTTCCTTGCGCTCTCGCGACAACGCTTAACCACCCACCCCTTCCCTCTCTCCCCCAGCCCCCCTCAATCACTCTGTCTCTCTCTTTATCTCTCTGGGGATAAGAGCAGAATTACTCGAGCGGGGTTTATCCCACTTCAAAAAAAAAAAGCGTAGGGAATGTTCGGCCCGGTGGGGGTTTTGGTGAGAAAAGAAAGGAGGGAGGAAAACATTACCCCCTTCATTTATTTATATAAATATATTTTTAAACTGAAATACGCGCGGCCCTCTTCTCTTCTGCCCACCACCCCCCCTCCCCAATCCATCTCCCGGCCTGACCGTACCACCTCCCGACGGTCCGCAACGACACCGCCCCCACACACGCGTCCACCCTATACCCCCAAACGCCCCCTCGCCAGGGGGGCCCCTACCCGCCCATCGTAACCCCCCCTTTCAACCCCACCACCACAGGCCTTCCAGTCCGTCCCTTTTCGCGACAAATAAACTCGCCAACCCGACTCCGCCAACCGGTGCATGCATTATGGATGTAATCGATCAAATCTTTTACCTCCTCTTCCTTCTCCTCTCATCAATTTGTCGCAGGACGGACCCTCAATATTTATTGGAATCGCGCACTCACTTGGCCACGTTGGAATACGAAATGCTTACTCCTCCTCCTACTCCCTACGACGACGTGCATCCCGAGCGAACGATCCGAGCCATAGAACCAGCATCCCTCCCTCGCCCCTATCTCTCTCTTCCTCTCGCACCCGCCCATCCTACGGCCGCAGACGCCGACGACGAAACCTTTCTCTCTCTCTCTCCCTCTCCCTTTCAAAAAAAGGGGAGGGAAAGGGCGTTCCGCCCCAGCCCTCTCCCTTTCCCACCCCCCTTGCATTCCGACTCCGGCCTCCCCTGTACACACACACACACCCCCTTCCCTTCCGAGCTCGTCCTTCCCCCACACTCCCTCCCCAATCCTTTCGGAGTCCCTTCCCCTGAGAGCGTTCGTCCCACCGCACCCCCTGCGCTTCACTCCTTCCCCGCCCCCTTTCCGCCATTCCTTCAAACCCTTCCCCGGTTCAATCCCACCGAAAAACTCCTCTGCGTACACGCACACAAACGAACGCGCGGCCGTACATGCCCACCACCTCGCATTCCTGCTTCGCACACGCAGACACACGCTCCACACGGACGCAATCCATTCATTCCCTAACACTTTGAACGCGAAGCCACGAAGGGGCCGAAAAAAATCGAAACCCCCACGGCCGCGCGTGGCGGATCTGCTGGTAAAGAAAATAAAAATCGCGACTCGCAATAATATGCGAATAAGATTCCTCACAGCAAGAGCATAAGCACAGTAGCATCTTATGTAACCCTCATCTAAGAGCTCAAGAGAAACTACTTTTTCTTCATCACCTCCCGTCCAGAAGAATCCTAAGATTCAAACTACAGGAGGATAGTAGTTCAAACACAGGAGCCAATGAATTATCGAGGAAGTCAGCACGTCGTTAGAATAACGCCCAATATGATGGGGCTACGTAATAATCTTAAGCGTTTAAAGTTTAGTTATCCTTATTAAACATTTAAATGCTGATAATTCTTAATACCAAACATTTATAACATGACTTCAATCAGGAAAAGGCAAACAAGATACCAAACCAAAAATCAAACAAAAATGTCATACCAAACTGCAAGATAAGTGCAAGGGTCACCGCAAATTCGACCTGGATTTGCCGGTGAGCACAGACGCAAACCAGTCTCACTCACACAAGTGCTAGCTACATTCACAAACCATTTACACTAAAAACGTTCACCCCTAACTTCAAGTAATAAATTGACGTAAAAAGTTATTACTCCAATAAAATTAGCTAGCAGTTTATTCACTCTAAGCGGTTTAATTCGTTTGCAGTGACTGAGGGTTTTTACGCACGTACGAAGGAGTCAGTCACCCCTACCGTAAGAAATTAACGCCGTGCAAGTATGTCAGGACATAATACTGCGTCAAAGTGGTAATAAAGTTTAGGTTGATATGAAATGGGCTTAAGATGTTTCTAAAAATATCAAGGACTTTGCTTACTTGAAAACGCCAAAAGAATGGGCATAAAACAATTAAATTACAATTAAAGTCATAAAATATTAACCTATTTCCATTCTCTCATTAGCCAAGGTACATTGTATTAAATGGATAACATCGTTGCGTGCTTTATCTATTACATTACTCCCTTTCCGGAGAGAGGAACGAAACGTCGAGTATTCCTAATTAATCACAGTTAATTCCGAAAATGTTGAATGTAATAGAGAGGTGGTGTAGCTTTTCAGTTGCTTGCGTTCACTGGTCAATGATAGGCCAACCATTCTATTACCTAAATGTTGTAGACATCCGTCCACAATATTTGCTTCAGAATGAACTTCATATGGTCGGATTTCATGTAAATCCTTCCTTAGAACACGTCTTTCATCAGATCAGCTTCACTCGGGACGAATATGTGTGATTTGGTCAACTGACGATTACATCAAACCGAAGTTTATACACAATTCGGTCTCGTACATTAAAATATAAGTTTCCCTAATCTTTCTGGTGGAAGAAATGGAAAAATACACACCAAACTATAATTTACCACCCATTACATATAACTTAGAATTAACAGTTTGTACCGTAAACATATTTTTTCCCATCCGCTGAACAAACGAGTACGTAGGACCCCTGAAACACTCGTAGGTTTAGAGTGCTCATTATCATTAATACGTTTGATAGTGAAAGGGTTCGCCATACTGTCGGTATATAAGAGCATGGCACAGACGACGGAAACGGTTACAATGTCAGGTGTCAAGTGGACTATTCCCCACGTTTCTTCTTTCGATTTCAGCTATGGAACAAGATTATTTTTTATTAAGGCTATTCAAACAGCAGTAAACCTCATATAAGTCAGTAGTTTAGCTATACCAAAAATATTAGCACGAAATAGTGACGGTTTAATAGAAATTACTCAGTATAAACCACTGGAATAATATTTACTGTGAATGTTTCGGTGAATTGCTAAGAAATTTTTCCCTCAAATCCTCTTTAACAATCATGGACATTAGGGTTTTACTACGAAACTGATTTGACGAATGCAACGGATATAAAGAAAATACGAGGGAAGATGTAAAGCTTGATGATACAAAAATTATCCAGACAACAAGTACGCCGACTTGATTTTCTGGTGCCTTTTATGCATAGAATCAACATAAATACGGAGCAGTGGAGTTGGCCGATGTATGAACAGCGTTTATCCATTTTTCGGATTTTCCTGCAAGTATTGCTGACGATGTAATCAAGATTGATGTACTTTTAACAATTACGTCACTCATTGGAGTAAGAAAACGATCGAGCACGCTAAATAAATTTAGGAATACACCATTTCTTCGAGACAATATTCGCTGATTGGATTATATTAGTCAGAATACAGCTGTCAAAAGATATCAACTGCCTTTATTTAATCTTCGATCAATTTACTCAAAAGAAGGACTTTCTTAGGCGGAAGGTCTATATTTAACTGGACAGAAATGAAGAGGAAAAATTCTATAAGATCTGTTGGTCGCAAAGAGGGAATAATTTATGCAAAGACTCAAAACTGAGCAGAGAATATGGATGGGTTATCGATTTTTAGCTGCAACTGGGTACACATTTTCCATTAGAAATCCAATCCAATCCACGATAGTGATTGGAGAAAACCAGACGACAATTATTCCACGTATGTTACAATTCCAAAACTCTAATAAAAAAATGAGATTTCGCTGTGAAGGTAGTTACTGACTAGAGATAAATTTCGAGAGAGGAAAAATATAATTACATCAATTGGGAGGTGGAAGGCCAAATTTCAACAAGGTATTTACGAAACTCAATAGAGAGTCAACAGACGAATCACACATGTGACTATTAATTATACATGCGCCTTTAGTTCTTTTAAGCACTAAAAGGTGCCGCCTACTGGATAGAACGTTTGGCAATTGGCCGAAGGGCCATGATTTCATGCCCTGGGCGATGCCTTTGGCTAACACCGGCTAAATTCCATTTTCTGGTTACTGAAATATCAAAGTAAATAGCAATTGTCACGAGAAAAGGGACTCGCCTACCTCCATTACATGTGTGACATGACGGAAGGTTTAGTTCTCAAATAATCCAGCTTATTGAAATTAGTTGCTTGGTTGATTAACGTAGTGATTAAACGGATAGCAACGGAAAATAATATAAAAGACAAATTAATAACATATACTGATAGAAAAGTCACAAACACTGTAAATACCCCCAATAAAATATTTTTAGTAGCTATATGTAAACAAGCTTACGTTTTTTTTTAGCTTAATGACATTCAAAAAACTGAATTAAAATGTAAACAAGGTTGTATAATGCTAACAAATTCACTCTGGTGAAAGAATAAACAAATAATTTGCCTCAAGAAGTGAAAAAAACTTGAAATATCACTGAGGAATTCAGTATACAGGTGTATCAAACTAAAGCCAAAAATACATTAAGTGAGTGCAAATGTAAAGAAAAAAAGCAAAAGTAAAGAAACAGAAGCTGGTCGGTGAGCGGAAGAAACATAATTTAAATTCGTCTATGAGTAATATTTTATTTTTAATGATGATTAATTTGCCTTTTAAATTCACTTAACGCTCTAGTTAAGAGCAGAGCTAACTGACATAAACAAAGACCACTACTTTCAATATCTCACGCTAACCTATAACAATATGCATATCTCCCTTGACTTAGAACTAGGAACAACTATTTCTTCTTGACAAAGATCTTTCATTAAGATTCATTTATCCTTATAATAAATCTCATGAATTATTTCGGATGGCAGTTTCATTTTCATGCTCTCATTTAAACAGATACATGAACAGTGCACATCACGACTGAAAACATTTAAGCATAGAAAATTTAACTAGATCGGTTAACATCAGAAGATAATCTGAAGTCATAAATTATGGGTTAAATCTTCCATGTTTGAATTAACATCAAGTTAAAATAAAAATATTGAGGCCAGCAACTCCCGTCAAAAATTTAACAATATCTTTTGGTTTACTATCTTATACGAAATTAGTCTCCAAAACCTCTATCGGGCGAAGAATTTAGTTTTAAAAAACTGACCGCGATATAAAACCTTAGAAGGAATTGGAACTTGAAAAAGACAAGGGAGAGAAAAAGATTTATTCCGATTACATAAAAACAAAAGAGGGTAAGACCGGAACAAGTAACCCTGGATACCAGCATATTATAATAACAACCGGAAATGTGTGCTCGATAAGGTGGAATACGAGAGAAAAAAACTATTTAGAAAGTCAAGTCGACCGTAGGCAGAGGGCTCGAGAGAATAATGGGCTGAGGGATCAAGCACCTAGGAACGTATATTATGCAGACGAAATACTATCGGATGCATGGTTAAATAAAAAAAAATGAAGCGGAGCACACAGGTGTGCAACCAAAAACTTTATCCAAGTTGGTTTTCCCGAATGGATCACAAACATTGCGAGTCTATTTTTCTCACATAAATTAAACCGGATCGAGGCAAAGTAGGTAAAAAAAAACCCTCGGCCCTTGTAACTTGGATTAAACAAGAAACGGCGTCCGAGTAATGTTTGAAGGGTTGACCGAATGAAATTTATAGCACCAAACATTTAAATACGAGAAAATAAGCAGGGCGGATACGGACAGTGGCAACTACATAGGGTAGTGGGAAAGATAATTACCATTTAAACTGATTTCTTTCCGAGTTCAACACAAGGAACCTTTTTTTTTTCGTTGGTCGAGAACGAATAAAATATTTTATAAGAAACTGCAGGTCTCTAGAGAATTTAAAACCACACGACAGAGAAACATTTTTCAATATATTAACAAATTCAAGGGTAAAATTATGATTCCAAGAAACTGCGGGAGTTGCCGCAACAGTAACTTTTAACGGAGTCATCCGCTACGTGTGCATTACAATGCAACAATTTCAGAGGGTAAAAATAATTTTTTTTCAATTTAAGATTTTAAGAGGACGCCTCAATATCTTAACTGGCTAAGGCACTCGGTCGGACATCGAGGGATCCGGGTTCGAATCCGGGTCAAAGCGAATGATGATGACACTCTGAAATTGTTGCATTTAAATTATGATATTTAGGTGGAGGCATGTAACAACGTACTCGTATTACTATTCATATTATACCAGAATGTGACCAATTTAAAATTTACTAGCCTGTGTCACTTTAATTGCTCACAAAGAAGAATTTCTGGAAGACATGCACTCGAATAACGCAAGTCATACACTAAGACCTTGGATTAATTGTTACAAACAACCACTTTGCGACACAAGAGTACGTACAGTCCACACAAAAAGAGTAAGAAGGTACACTTAAAATCGCAAAAATGCGAAATAATAATAAAATAGCAGATCGCATTTAACTAGTAACATTAGTCGAATATTAATTATTATTTAACATCGAAAACATTCCATAAATACTCATTTCATGGACAGAAGTCTTAAACGCAACACTCGAGGAGTGCACGTTGAAGAATTAGTACAACTTTCCTTGAGTACCCGCCCTTCCCAAATGACTGTCTAATTTCACGTTTGAGAAACATTGAAGGTGTACACCGTGCTACGGATAACGTTGAAAATGGAACAAAATTTTCCCTCTCTTCACATAAATATGCATGAAAAAAAACAAAAAATAGATTCTATGGCAGCTGAGTAAACGGGCCCATGACGCATAATGATAAATATACTCACGAAAAAAGACCTTCAGAACATAGAACATTGGATCACCAACAAAAAATATCTGATGAGAACTTTTCATGAGTCTTTTGCATCAGAAAACACACCCCTTATCTTACACGAGACTCGAAGAAGAAATAACAAAAATTAAAAACCGGTAGCTACATTAGATTCAGTTGAGAAAGCCTCCCATTTCCTTGCAAAAAAATAATTCTTAGCGTCATGCACCGAGCACGACATGAATCTAGGACGACCCACCAATCGCACCGACAAAAAAAAAAACGATCAACTCCTTCCACGCGTCCAAGCGACGCAAACGGTAAAAGCGTTTTTGAAAAATACCCTCCGAAATTGCACGGAGCGCGAATGATAAATGAAACGGAGGCCATACACTACGATCCAAGGGGTACGCCTAGGGTAAGCGATCAATTTCTCCGACTGTAAAAAAAAAATAAAACAACGAAAAAAAGATCTATAACGGAAGGGCAAGGCACAACCGTTCACACAGGACTTGGTGCGCTTCTCTACGTGTGCGCCAATGTGCGTGTGTGCGTGCGCACGCCTACAAACAGGACCGCCACGGCAGGTAAATGAATTACGCCTCACTTTGGGATCAGAGGAATATAATTTTTCATGGGAGAGGCAATATATGAGAAAGGGAGCGAAGTAAGAGAGCGAACGACTACATACGTGTGTGTGTGTGTATACGCATGTGTGCTTGCATATATATATATATATATATATATACAAAAGTTGTGTAAAAGTGAGAGAGAGAGGGTGGAACGAACGTTGAAAGAAGAGAGGAGGAAGAGAGATTGCGATAGAGGGAATCGGAAGGCGGAAGGGAGAGAGAGAGAGAAAGAGAGAGGTAGAGGTGGGAGAGGTCAAAGATAGTGAGCGAGAAGGAATAATTTATCCGAGGAATAAGTTTATTCCACCCTTCCTCCCTAAAAATTCTACCCACCCTCCCCTTTTCCCCAATTCCTCCCCTTCACCCCACACACATTCACCCTTTAACCCTCTCCCTCCCTTCCCCCTCCCCCACCCTAAAAAATGGGCATATTTGATTAGGGGAACATGGAAAAAGGAATAAGTTATTCCCCATACTAAATTGGCATATTTGATTAGGCATCCGGGGAGCGAGGCGAGGAGAGACTTGCGTTTAAGGGGGGAGGGGTAGAAAAAGAGCGGGGGGGTGGGAGGAGAGCGTCGGGGGTTGAGGCAGGCAGGGTGGGAGGGGAGGGCGGAGGTCGGGGGAGATGAGCGGAAGGGAGAAGGACTAGTGGGGGAGGGGGTGGCGGCAAGAGGGAGGAAACGGAGAGGCGGCGGCGTTGGTTGGACGTGAATAAGGGGCCGAGGGCGGCGGGAGACGTGGGAAGGGTGAGGGTGGGGGGGGTTCGGAGGGGGAGGGCGAGTGGAGGGTGCTGCATTAGGCATGGGAGAATTGAGACCGTGGAGAAAAACGCTCTGCTTGCGAGCGGACGCGCGTCTGTGGATGTTTGTGTGTGTGTGTGTGTGTGTGTGCGGTACGAGAGGCGAGGTGGTCGCGGGGATGGACTTTATCGGGAGCCATTGACTCTGAAACTATTACGCACATTACTCCAAAAATCCGAACGGGTACTTATCCTAGCTGAGGGTTGAATCGGGCAGGGGGTGGGGAAATCTTTGATGAAGGGGGGGGGGTTGATGTAAAATTCATGCGAGCAGGTTCTTCAAACCACTGAATTAAGTATGACTCGTGTTTGTAGGAATGCTAAACAAACGAAACCCTAAGCTGTTACAAGACAACAAAGACTGCTCACGAAAAATCTTCAAGTGCGTCAAAATTCTCGCCAGTTAATTAAGGTTCTCGCACTGAAGACCGCTTTCGCTTAATGGAGTCGACCATTTCTCGACGATACGAAGGAAATGTAAAAGAATACACGGTCTGGGACAATTGAGGACATGAATTCTGTCATAATATGATTATCAGAATACGGATCAACTGGCATTTACACTTAGCACATTAGATAGAAAAATATCTAATTACTTAGAATGTTTATTTCGAAAATGATTGAATATTATTCCTACAATACTGAACATGAAATCTGATTCTTCACGATACAAAAAAAATCCTTTCTACTATGACGGAAATATAATTACAAAATTAAAAGTCAAGAATACAATCAAATATGTTTAAGTCACATTGGGTTTGGAGAGGATTGAAAAATATTTCCTCAAATAAAACAAGTGCTACGAAGTTTTCAAGAAAGTGTAAGGCTAATTTAAACGTTAAAAAAAGACGGAAAAAACTAGATGAGGTCACGTGGTTTAACTAACATGGCTGTAATTTGGATCTAGATAGTAAAAAAAGTAGGCATAAAGAAGAAGAATTGCGTTTGGTGAAGACGCTTTCTTAAGAAAAAAGGATTGATGATGGATGCGTTAAGTAATGATGCAAAGAAAAGTCTCGTTAAAACTTCCATTTGGAGCGTGGCTAAACACGGCGCGGAAAAGTGGTCACTTTAGCAAGATTATAGGCGTAGAGTGGAGGCTTTTGAAATGTGGGCGTGGAGAATGATGGAAAAGGCGAAATGAAGAACAAGGAAAACAAACGAGGAAGTGCTAGGCGTGGTGGGGAAGGAAAGAAATTGTTGGGAGAAATCCAAAGGAGGTAGTAAAGTTGGATGAAAGGCATTTTGGCTGGCAATAGGATGTTCAAGACTGCGATAGAGGTGAGAACGTTAGGAAAGTGAGATAGAGGGAGTAAAGTGATAGACATGTTAGAAGAAATGAAGGGAATGCTAGATCGTGTAAGGTTTATTGTATTGTGGGGTCTAGGTTTTGTAATGAGCGAGACCTAGAAATTTACGGCAGTTAAGTCTGTATATCCAAAATTTACCTTCAACATTAAACTGACAAATAATAACAATGATATAACTCCACTTTCAAGTTTTACAGAAACACGTCACTGAAGAGCGGATCAACGGACGGCCAAGTCAGAAAGGCATATAAATTCCCCTATATTCATCTTACTTAACTGAAGTAATAGGCTGATATTAGGAGTTAGATTTTTCACCCATAATTATTTCTCAGTTCCATCAATTATCTTAATTATTTAAAATGAGATTTTTTACACTACGGTGAACGAACTCATTACGAAATGACTTTTACTCGTTGGATTTTCCTAAGATCGTACGGATTAAGACACCAAGGGAACGCAGATTGAAGGCCAGCGAGAACGGAAGCAAGAACCTACCCGGATAAAGAGGGGGGTAGCGTGGGGAGGGGGAAAGGGGGAATTCACGGGGAAAGGCTTGAGCGACTAAGCGAATACGCCGACCCGGCAACGGCAACGAGGCCGTGAGGTTTCACATAAGACTAAACCAAGAAATTAGTTTTAAAGACTTGACGAGAGTTGACGGTGCCAGGGATAGGAAGAAAGCTCGAGGAGTTCCGGAAAAAAATTAACACTCCGCAAAATATAAAGACTCCGGAGAAGAGAAAAGAGATAAGTTAAAAAGATGAATGTTCAGAGAAACGAGGGAAGTAAAGTTAGATGGGACCGGAGTCGGGCGGGTGGAGGTGCAACGGGAGGGAGCACTGTCGTGTCGTGTGATAGAGTAGCCGGACCAGGGAATAGAGAAATGAAAGATAAATAAAGGGAATGAGAAGATGGGGTGGAAGAGTAGGTGGGAGGAGGGAATTTCAGGTGGACGGCCAGTTTCATTAGAATACGACGGGGGAATGGGGAGGTTGACGGAGGAGGAGGAGGAGGGGGGGGTTGGAAAGAGAAAGGGAAGGCAGGACGGTTTGGGGTTATTACAATACAGGGGAAAGAGTACGGGGGAGGCAGAGTCGTGTGTATGCGTGCCTATAGGTAAAACGTCCGGGGCGCGATGGGAAAGAGGAATGAGACCTGGGATGGGAGAGGGGAATGAATGAATGAATGCGGACCCCTGTGGGATGGGCTGAGGGGGTGGGGCGAGAGGAGGGAGGAGGGAGAGGAGAATAAGGGTTTCAGGAGAGTGAGGGTGTGAGGCAAAAATAACAAAAGTCGGTAGTGAATCGAAAAGCGTATATATCGTCGAAATTGCTTCGTTTGTGTGTGACGTGCAATTCGATGAGATACTGTTTGTTCTGTCCCGGGCATCTTTATGCTTCCCTTTCCCACGCGAACATCCCTTCTCCCTCTTCCCATCCCCTTCGCACCCTTCTCCGCCTCATCCCCGCTACCCCTTCCCGCCACCCTCGATCACGACACCCGCGCCCACGAATGCGTGCGACACCCCTACCTACCCCTCCGATTCCTCCATTTTTTTTCCTTCCGTCCCCCTCCGCCGGCACCGCGCGACTCCTTCACCTCCCGCCTTCCTCCTCCCGCCTTCGTCCTCCCGCCCCTTGGAGCTCCCTTGAAGTCTGACAGGTATAAGCTCATTGTGACGATCACATGAATAAAATGGCTCGCGATGGGAGATGTGGACCGCTCGGACGTAAGCGTAAGACTAAGTGGGAAAGGGATTAGTGATGAGAGGGAGCGGGCGAGGGGGACTTTTATTTATTTTGGGGAAGGTGTCGGATGCGGGGAGGCGGGGTCGGGTTTGAGAAATGTGGTCCCAGAAACGACACCGCAAGTATTCTCCTTCAATTCATTACTCATTTGTGTTTCCGGGGTCGCCTGGGTGCACGGTTAACTGCGACGGGTAAGCTCGTGATATTGGACTAGTTACCCGTCTGATTCCGGGCTGGTTCTCGCCCGACAAATTTGGAGTGGAGGTACCGAGTTGGTGGGATATCTCGTCTGCTGGTACACCATGCCGAAGTGTCGAATCCGATATACGATGGGAGAGAGTATTTCCTGTGCTCATCTCTGTACCGAAATCCAGTGTCGCGCGGAAAGAACTTCCAATGCTGTCCACAGTTCATCGATCTATTCGCGGAGCAGCTGAGTATTTATAGTTATTCGAGAACTATTCTTGTTATTCTCCCATTATTTACACTAAACACTTTAAAAATTTGAAAATTAATGCTCGGAATATTGTAAAATAAATTTAATTATCGTTGTTTATTTAGTTACATCTAAAATTATCAAATACAAACACGTACAGGGAAGTTGAGGTATCAACACAATATTTACCAATGGTATAGTAAGCTACGTTTTTCAGCTCTACTTAAGTATCACACATATCAGAGAACAGAAGGTTTAATTTTATTCGAAAGAGGGAATACGTTTGTAATCCCTTCTGTCAAACGTTAAATTACAGTGCAATCGAAGAATCTCAGAGATAAAATGAGCAAGATCCCAACGTATAGTATGCCCAAAGGACCGAAAAAATTCACTGGTATTCTAAGATTTCGCGCCTACCAAATTCGCCAGCGGCTGCCGAAGGAAAGAATTAGAGGAAGGAGGTGCAAGATGGTAAATCACCCATAGAAATAACGAAAAGTCTCAGAATAATTCACTAATAATCCATCCAGTGGTCCTCCATCACAGTATACCCTCTTCCCCCACCCATTCCTCCATCAACTCCTTCCCCTCCACCTTCCCGTTTGGCTCTTTCATCACATCAGTAAAAATAGAATATAAACGTTTCCCTTCCCACCGACAAACCATTAGAAAATGCTAATCCAGTTAGAGGGGAAGCGGAAATGAAATAAAAGATGCCGATCCGAAATTTAAGGAAATGGAGAGATTAGGAGGGGGGTAGGGGAGGCTGCCCTAGGTGATTTCGAGGCGGTTGATGGTAATGAGGCATGGATAATGAGGGAGCGAAAAGGTTGCACGCAAAGGTGGGAAGAGGAAATGACAAGATGGCATAGTGAGCATCTTCATTTCTCCAGATTCTCAGTAACGCCCCCTGACTTTAGAGGGAAGGGAATAATTTTCCCATATGCCCACGGCCGTTTGAAGTTGAGAATAAATTTGTCAATACCTACAGAAAAGACACCGGCAATTTTACGTGGACGATTGATGGATATCTCAAGGGGTAGCTGAACCTCGGGGGGCATAAAAATTAAAAAAAAAAGGCAAAGAGAACTTTTCTAATGGTGTGATGGAGGAATAGACACATATAATCATCTTGATATAAATTATACTGGAAAACGTAAGGGATAAAACGGACAACACAAATTAAGTTATCTAATACTGAGCAAAAATATATGAAAATACGAAGAAATTCAATGATGAAGAGGAATGATTTATAATGAATCCACACCAGATGATATCAGAAAGTACCAGTTACCGGGATTATTATATTACGAGTAAAGGTCTCTACAAAGTGAAAGCGCCATTAAATGGGAAGGAAAGAAAGAACATTTAGCTAGAAATGCTAAAAAATTGCAGTCCTTTTCATATTTTTGATTGAATAGACACGCCTGCTATTAGTATCAATTACAATACATGCCAGACTCATAAGAGGAAAAAATCCCTCAAATTATATTTAAACCATAAACACAGTAATCAACCCGAAAGTCGGTAGTAGGTGATGGTAGAGCTCACCCATGTACCAAGCCCTATACGGCGTGTGAATATTCACACATCAGGATAGGGGGGCCAGTTCCTTTCCCTGTGCCGATTATGGTTTCCCAGGAAGATCTGGTACCCGAAAAATCAACTAGCTTGGGTGGAGCTGCAGGTGCCCAAAGTGCCTTGCCCGGGAATCGAACCCGGGACCCTCCGGTCAGCAGTCCAACGCTCTACCCGCTAGACCACCGCGACCCACCAATTTATATTTATAATAGGTTTTAATTACAATCTTTTTAACATACCAGTGATCCAACAAAAAATACATGTATTTAGTGATAAGATCTTTTTCTGAACATGGACCTTGCGAAAGCCTGTGTGTTTGACAATAAGTACTCAAAACAAATATTAGATAACGGCTTTGGCGCTTAAAGACAGGCCCTGGAAAAATTAATTTAACGCATATGAAAATGATTTATCACACTAATCCAATTTCATAAGTATCACAGAGTACAGCACGCTACTTAAACCGCTTTATTAGTCATGGAACATTAATTCACCATACACTATGGCATAAGCGGATATAAAATATACAACAAATATAGATAAAACACGAAACAAATCCTATTAGAAGTATAGAAACGGTCGCTCATTCCAAAAGGTCGTTTGAAAAAGTACAGTCAAAACAGGAGTACTCTAGGGTTTGAAGCATTTTACGGTTTAAAATAAGATGGTTTGATGAAAGCTTTGGACTTGTCAATTCAAGAGTTAATGGCTAAATAACTAGCATCAGCTTTCCGAATTAAATGAAATTACTTTTAAAACAGCCAATATATAATTTAATGTATTTAAGTACTTTAAATTATATGCATAAATTTTGACATGTATCCATGCATTGAGATAGCCCAAAGAAAAAAGTATTCACATGCTCCACGTTTCTATACGAGTATGCCACTATATCGAAATGCAAGTCAGGGTGATTTTTCTTTCGGGTGGACATTTTGAATCTGTTTGATTAAGGACTCTGGATTAATGTCCTCGAGCTAAAGAAATCATTCCCCAACCTAACGAACAAAAAATATGGATGATAACGTATTTTATAACTGAGCTTTAATTGCTAGAGAGACATTCATTCCGTTTTAGATTCATTTCGATGCAATTTCATAAAGTGAAAATGGTGATTTTTCATTAGCAGACATTTCTGATCACATTTATCTTACGTCTTCAATTGCTGTCTCGATAATATTCGACAAATGGATTGGTGGTTTCGTGGCGGTTGTTTTGCAAGTTACAAAACACAACCTGAGTAAAAAAGGAAATCCAAACATTCTGGGAAACAACCTATCCAAACTAAAGGATAGCTACGTAAAAAATAGCATTCACCATGAGTTTGTGGCTACGGCAATAGGAGATTTTTAACTAGTTAATAGCGTGAATGTAAGAAGAAAATCATTTCTCATGTAACCTTAAATGTCATCGTATTAAAGACAACAAAATAATTAATTTGAGATAATACTGCTGCACTCATTAAAAATCCTTGAATGGAATAAAACATTTTATTTTATGTTTTTTAAATAAATTTCAAATTTTAAACGAAAGCATAATGTCTATTCAGCCACATATAATGGTCGATATGCCTGAAATTAATTGCATGTTACACGGAACCAGACCTTTTAATGGAATGACATCTCACGAAAGGACTCAAGTAACAGTACAAACAAGTTCAGAGTAACCACATTAGCGATTAGTTTCAAATTACCACAACGCCAATGTTTCAGTGCTGTAAAAGGGCTATGATAAGAGAATTACGCCACTTTTTAAGTGCCCTTTGTCAAAATCCTGACATTCTCTGCTGCCTTTCAGAGTTATACAAGTCAATCAAGGGTGAAGACTGATTGAGTCCCGGCATACAACCCCATCAGGATCAATCAGCGCTAGTTTCCTTAGTATCCAAAAGATAGTGCTGACGACCGTCTCCAAACAATAGAAAGTTCCAGCATAATCGCAACAGAGATGTCATGGCACAATGCGGGTACCTAAAGCATCAATGCACACGCTAAAGGGGTAAACACTGCATCTCAGTATTCAAAATGTGTCTTCTTCCAGTGAACCCTGACTTATTAAAAGTGAATACTTACCCCAAAAAATAATCATAGGTAACTTTATTGGGATGAATAAGTAGGTCAGCTTAAACAAACACTCTTTTCAACAAGTGATTTTGCCCTTCTCCCTATGATACACTGTACCTGAATGCAGCCACACTATTATGAAACATATAATTCTGTTGGAATTCTAACTGAATATTTAATGTTAAAAGAATTTCACGTAAACCTGTGAGTTCCCATCATCTATCTTAATGTGTGTTACAGAAAATGTAATCCTAGACAGATAAATACCACTTAATTCAATTTATTAGTAAATACTTATGCACAGGAAATGAATTTAAATAATTTAGATTGAAGAAAATAAGAAAGAAGACATGCTAAACACAACTCACGATTGATGATACAGCTAGGAAGAAAGCAACACTTAATTCGATAGGAACTAGAACCACTGACATAACTTTTGGTAACATTGTCATTCGAATATAGAATATTCGGGAATGATCCATATTTTAGATTCCAAGATCCGTAATATTTTGGATTCCGTTTTTCACACAAATTAGACGTAGGGTACAGACGCATCAAAAGATTTTCATCCTAAATAATTATCACCCATCGAGTTGAAATAAGAACGTGAAATATTGCAAAACATTTTGACAATTAATATTACTTAAATATAAATAGATTAGGTCACCATCGAGGGTGGCACGAGGTCAGCTATTACAATATGAAACAGTTTACCCCGTCCCGAATGTTGTTTGATGATACTTATCCCAGCAGTCACTTTTAGGCCTCAACCAAAAAACCCGAAGAGAATAAGATCAACAGGTTAACGCCGCAAAAGCCTAAGGACGACTATAATGATTTTACGTCGGTCCATTACATAATGCATCCACGTTCATCTTTACTTCCAATTTGGGATAATCATATCGAAAATAAAATTTAGTTACATATTCGAACGAGGACGTGGTTAAGAGCACCCCATGTTAGAGGCCACTACAAGGATAGTCTTCGCCACCTACCAAACATTTGACATTTTTTCTCATATCCTATGCTTGTGACTAATTAGTTCTCAATTGTAATTCTAAAAAAATAGGGATTTGTTTTTATTTTTTCATTAAATGAGATGTTCACTATGGAAATGCATTTATAAAACAATCCTCTAATGTACCCTGTTTACAATTTTACTGAGAGCTTCGTCCTTAGAAACATCAAACAATCAACAACACATTGCGTGTGAATTACTAAAAACTTCACGTAAATAAAGATGCGATAAATGTATCCTACCTCAGAAAACAATAGAACGTATAACGAAATAGCCATGCGATACAATGTAATAGAGTTGTAATAGAGGGGCATATTGCTTAACAATTTTAGAAAAAATGAACTGAATCGCCTCGAGAGCCGGATGCCTCCAACTGGAAGACCGCAGCAAAAAATAGCGAAAGCCACCGAAAGTGAAAAGGTCTAAGTAGTTAGTTACATTCAGGGATGAGAAGTACATGGGCGAGTCAGAACAGGGACGAAGATGACAGTGAAAGGTGAAAAAAGGTATCAAATAACAGAAAGACTAATGTGATAAACGGAAATGAAGAGAGATGAAGAAAGAGAAAGTGACAGCAACAAATCGGGAGATTGAGTGAGAGGCGACAGGGTAGAAAGTCTGCTAGAGGTGGGGGGGGGGGAGGAGAAGGGAAGCGGGGCATGGTGCGGGGTAGAGGAAGAGGAGATAGAGGTGGAGGGGCAGAGGAATTGGGGTGCAGAAATTCCCTGCTGCATTCCATTCACTAGGCTCCCATCCCGTACAAAACTTCCAGCCCACCACACATCGCCATGCCCCACCCCAAAACCGCAAGCTGTGATATTCGACTCTGCCACCCTCGCGGATCTCACCCGATGGATGCCACTCCCCTCTCTATTCCAAGCGTCCCTATCATTCCTTCTCAACATTGCACAGAGGGTGGAAGGGAGCGAAATCGACCCGAAATCTCCCACTCTTCTACTTTCCTCCCCCCCATCCCACATGCACAACAGTCCGCATTCCCTATTTACTGCACGGATTCCCTCCCAAATACCCCTTCCTACTCCCACCAAACACACCCTCTCCATCTACCCACGCGACACACACACACCCCCCTTCGTTAATCTCATCCACCCATCCAATTCCGCGCCCAACTCTCAATTTTTCCCGCTCTTGAGGGGGGGGGGAGGCGTACGAGATGGACATGGCGGGAAGGCGACCACGCGGGAACACGGTATCAATCAACGATTATCAGTCCAGCAAAATGGGAGATTAGCCCCACATACCCAAGAGGTTAAGAGAGAGAGGAGAGGGAGAGACGAAGTGAACGGGCCGGGGGATGAGTAAAGGGAGTGAAGGAGGGATGAATTCAGAGAGGAAGAGAGGTGGGAGAACTGATGTGCGCGTGCGCTAATACGTTCGTCGCTCTTCTTTTTTTATTACTTCCCCCGACCGCCGCGCACACCGCATGCCAGCCGCCGCGTGGGACACCCACGAGGCGAGGAGAACTTCTCCATCCCCCACCCCCATCCTCCCGACGCGCTTTCCCACAAAAAAAAAACGTCGGCCCCTTCCCCCCCCCCCCCCGGGGCGCCTCCCGCTTTCAATTCCCGCTCCCGCGTCGACGCATTCGATTCCCCGCGCTGCGAAAGAAAACAGCCCGCTCGGCTGTGGCACTGTTGCGCCCGTTTTGCGCAGATGCTAGGGAGCACCGACTGGGGCCCAGCGATGAGTCTGTGGGCTCGGGAACGTGGCGGCGGGCTCAGGTGTTGAAATGACCTTATGGACCAGAGAATCACTTCGTTCTGGATCTTGATTCGATTCAGCCCTATTCTCTGGAAACAAATTCAGTCCCGAGAAATATTTTAACGGACAATAACAGTATTAAAGTGTATCATAAAAAACTGCCGTCATTTACCTCGTAAGTCGATGCATACCCTTCTTTCGTAATGTTTGGATAATCAATGAACCTAATTATCAAACTTCCTTTCCTTTTCAAAGAGGGTTCAATCACTAATAGTTGCCGTTTCTATCGAGGGAATCCGCATAGAGTGAGTAACTTGCGAAAAGCAAACAAGTCACGGTCTTTTACCGAAGGGAGTTGCAAAATTTCATTTGGAACTACTATTTTCAAATCATAGGCGTCATCCTCAGGTACGTCAACCAGAGGATGACGCCTATGAGTTGAAACTAGTTGTACCAAATAAAACGTTTCGTGGAAAAGACTTAATATTCTTCTCTCATTCGGAAATGAATGCACTCGCACTCAATCCTAATACCACCGAGTGCACTCTCTTCCCACCTAGAGGACCCGGGAATCCCACCGGTGCCAAGTTTGTCACTGATATCCCGATCTCTCCTTGGTTGCATGTGAAGGGTCTTTCGTTAAGAGTATAAACCGTATTGTTTTTTACCCTTTCCCCATTACCTGAACATTCTAACTCTAACAAAATTTCACACACATATATTCCTAATGTTTCACATGACATTAGCAGACGGCCTACTCCCCTAATAAATACTATAAATATTGAGCCCTGTCTATATAGCCATACCTGTTAGTCATCTCAAAATTTTGTGGGATAAGTGTCGCAATAAAAGTCAGTCCCTCAATAAGGGAACCGCTTGCGACTGCATCGTGATAATTAATGTTAATTGGCAGCGATTCTCTAAGTAAAAGGCACGAATCCCTTCGAAGGAATTATTTATTTATTTATGATTAACCATACTGTCTACTCTACAAATATTCACTTAGGGAGGGCCGAAGGAATCTTTTCATTTTCTCGGAGGAAGGGCGATATAAGTAAGTGTGGGAACCGCTGCGTTTGCAGTTAACGTTCCATCCTACGGACGACGAGCCACAAGCTCTTCTATCGACACGGAAGCATGGACCTTGGCACAACGGAAAACGCATCCGATGCCGCAGAATTGAACTGCCGACATCTATGAGGGCAACCACTACAGTGTATATCATCAACTTTATGTTAGAAATAAAATAAAGAGGTACCCTCAGTTTGAACCTTTCCGCCGCAAAGTAAAGCGGTGTTACTGCTCGTCACGGTTAGTGACAAATTCAACGTTAGGGAGAAGTTTGAAACTAAATTGCATGCTTGTTTTAAGCCAGAGGTTGACAATAAACGCTCTAATACGCTCCAGAGTATATACTGAAACATTCCTATTTGATAAGATTAACTTTGGTCGGACGTGACATTTTTCGATTCATAAGAAAAACAAATATCGAACAAAGGTCTGCAAAAATAAATAACCATTAATTACCTCTTCAGTCACGAAGGCAACTTTTTGAAAAGCATCAAACGGTCCTTAGAAATCTTAAGGGAATTATTTTTTTTCATAACCATTAAAAACGGCTCTCAAACGTTAAAACCCCTTAAAAACGGTACCGTACCATAGAGGAAGGTTCCGCCAAAGGACGGTTAAACTAGCTCGTCCAGGATGAGCAAGAAGCCGGACTCAAAAGCTAGTTGGAAGGGCGAAGATCTTGATTGAGAAGTCGGGCGGTTAATCAAAGCAGAGCAGCTCAAAGGCTTTCAGCAGTTTACTGTTAAAACAGTGAGAGAAATTGAATCCTCAATACGGGCGACATTAAGGGATACCTCGGACGCACTATAACATATCCGCTGTGTATTTACTCCTTCACCGTCCCGATCAAAGTCCATGGGACTGCAAACGAGCATCCATCTAAACACAACACGAGTGCACACTGACGCACTGCAGGCGAACGAGCGGATTTGCTGCCGGACCGGATTCGCCTTTGGGGTGCGCCAGTCGGGCCATTAAACAAGGCCAAAAGGGGGAGGTGGAATATGCCCATCTACAGAGGCATTACCGCGAAATATTGGCGCCTTCGAAGGATACTAGCAGAGCCATACCAAGCTTCGGGATGCGCCGGTGAATTCTGAGAGAGCGTTACGGACATCATTGATCTCCATCCGCGCGGAAGAATCAACCGTTGTCAAAACTAATCCGCTATATAATATATGTACATATACATATATATTGATGGGATACACAATCGTCTGGATTGTGGTGCTTGTCTCATGCTAGTAAGTCATTAAGTGAATAAATGGAAATTACGCAGGTGGAGTAAGAGACTTTGATCGAGTGAGGCAGCAACATGTACGTAACACATGAAGGTATCTGAAACAGTTTTATTCGAAGGATATGCCTTGAATTCAACAACATCATAGAAAAGATACGAAATTCAAATTTCTTAGGACGAAGTTTAAACGGGGGTCTCACTCAGGGTGACAGACCAAATTAAATGCTTCCGATACCTAAAAATACGTCAAATTTGAATATAAAATCTCCTATAGATGAAGCCTCCTTTTTTGTCGGGGGAAAAGTTTCGAATGGATGAAAAGAGCGATAAGAAAAAGGATGGATAAATATGACAGACGGCTCTCATTCGAGAAGGAAGGAAGTCCATTGGTATTCGGATATTTAATATGTTAATGAAATGGGAAATGTTTCGTTAGTAGGAAAGAGAAGTGGTATTTTATTTTACCGGAAATAGGGAAAGAATTGTAAAAAGACCATAGGAATAGGAAATATTAATGCGATTCTTTTCACATTCTGAAATACTTGTAATGTATACATAATAAAATTTCTGAAGCTTGATAATCTTTAGACTAACACTTTTAAATAACACGTTTAAATTACAATCGAGAGTGCGAAAGAAAAATACATGTAAATAAACAATATTATTTCCTCACATTCAATGCAAAATTGTAACGTTCGTAAAGACACAACGATAGAGTAAAGTTCGTATCCCTTACTTCAAGAGTAAAAAGGTTCCTGATACACCAACTACAGCCTGAATCATTAGGTGCCAATACGAACATGAAGTTGATAAGGTTTATTGTAAAATAGCTACAACTGTCGTAAGTTATTTACTACTTGACGTAAGAAAAAGTCTATGTATTTTGGGTTCAAATCAACTTCCAAATATAAGCCATGATGCAAATAAATCCAGAGGAAGAAAGAATCTGTGAACTACTCAATCACTTTTTAATAGACGTGCATTTCTCTCAACAGCTCTCTGAAGTAGTTTCAAAATCAATTTTTTTAAGCAGTAGTCTCCTGGCTTAATTTGCATTTTTGACAAACCCTGGCAACACACACTATTGCAGCCGTAATGCCAAGAAAATTAAACCTACAATATCAAAAAATTTCATTTTTTAGCTTTGCATACTTTCTACCTCCTTTAATTTCATTCAAAATACAATAGAATGAAATAGTCTTTTCCTCCATCTTCCTCGCTTTCACAGCATTCCATCTGTTACCGCTTTCAGCATCCAATTGCCTATCAGTATTTTCCGCATTCCGTTGCCATGCCATCTAATTTTCCCGAACAGACGTCTTTTTCCCCCAAACATTCCCAGATCTTCATATTGTGCTTATATTATATTCATATTTTAATTTCCGTCCATTCTATCTTCTAAAATCTTATCCACAACCACTACTGGAAAGCCTCCAATGTAAGCTTATCTTATTGCCTCAACGACCAAGTTTCCAAGCAACACAAAACTACGCTTTTACTAAACTTTTATTGACATGCTCAATTATGGTATTATCAACTCCCGCCTCTTGGTAAACGCTTCTTTGCCTAAGGCAGTCCACCTTTGTATGCCCCCACCATCTTTCCCACCTTTATCCAAAACACTTCCTAAATATTTGACATATTGTACCTGTTCTAGTTTACCTTTATGTCCCTCATTTTTAACGTTAACATTTACCTCCGTATGTCCTGAAAGTCTGAATGCCTTGTTTTACAGTGATTAATTTTCATACTATGCAAATGACAATGATTATGCAATGCGCTATGCAATAATTGTTACCATTTGGCTGACTGACTACCTAACGCTTGATCATCCGCAAATAAAACTGAAATGGAGAGTATCCCATCTACTTTCACTCCATCCTCCGGCAATTATAACGAAAAAATATCAACATTATTAAACAAGGATTGTTTACTTCATCCGTCATTCATCTGCACGATAAACACTAAAAATAAAATTTTAAATGTTTTCAATTATGATATTCAATAGTGCCACCACCACAAGGTCGAGGCCGATTTAGCATTCCATACGATATGAGGCACATTACCTTTCTCCTCCAAGCGTTAGCCGATGAATAACCGTCAAGGCTAACTCCAAAAATTAAGGAAATACTTATTTACTGGTAAAGAAAAAATACACTTCCACAATCATAATATGAGAAAAGTTTAAGTTTAGCATTTTCAATGTACGTTATGTACTGCTACGAATTAACGCGACCTTCATCCATGGGAACCCTTCGTGATCCTCATTTAAACAATATCTTAGCTCTCTCTACCCCAGAAAATTAATGTATTTAGAGATTTGCTATCACCCTTCACGTCCCAAAAAAAAAACACGTTTCCAAAATTTTTACATGTGGTCATAACACCAAATCTAATTATCTAGCAGGAATGAAACAAGTAAAATGTGCTGTAAATGCATAATCGCGGCAGAATAGAACCGCATGCAAACATTTGGCAACGTATTTTAATAAAAGATCAAGAAATTTTAAGGCAATGTATACAATTGTCGGTTAATTTCAAAATTTCTAGCCGCATTTTATAAAATATAAGCATTGAGAATCATGATAAACTTTAAACTACAGGATGGAGAGACAGAGTAAAATCGTTTCGTATCTAGTTAAAATAAATAAGCTTACATATTATTAAGAATAGTTATAAGTAAGTAATAAATAAGTAAGTAATAAATTAGTAAGAATAGTAATAGCAATAAAAGAATAGTAGAAGTTCTTAAATAAGCTTTATAGAATATAATATCAAGCATAGTTTTGGGTGTGTAGGTTCCTAAATTTATGAAGAGTTGTGCCTAGTTTACAGACGTACAGTAATGAGTCAACGAAATGTTAGAAAATGGAGGCTAGACTTAAAAAATGACCGCAAAAATGTGCATGCTGAAGAGTGGAGGGGCAATCCCAGTATCCAGACCGATGAAATCTTTCAACAAGTGGACAAAAGAACTGCGATATGATCGACGATTAGCGCTGTGGCTGATAAATATCCTCTTATTTGACCCACCAAAATTACACGATTGTAACGGAAGAGCTCGGTTGTCACACATTACATGCAAGTTGGGTGCCGAAAATGCTTACTGACCAACTGACCAACACAAAGAGTACAGAAGGTTGAGTGGACGAGCGTTTTCGGACTGCTATCCCTGGTTCTGACCTTTCATTTAGCGAATGATTTCTCTTCTTTTACTTAAAAAAGTGGTTCGCTGGAAAAAAAATTGAAGGGGGAATGAGGAACTCCGCCGTTGTCAACGACTTCAATTCCCATGCGGCGAACTTCCATGCTGAATGCTTCAAGAAGTTGGTGCAGCATTACGAAAGTGATTAGAATTGAACGGCGATTATGTAGAAAACGGGAGTAGATTTATAGGAAACTAAAACCATCAATAAAAATTTTTCCTAACGAACATATCTGTTTTAACGACCAAAAGTGACCTTACTTAAAAATTGCCCTTCGTATTTTTCTCAAAAAATCTGTTAAGTGACCTACCATATCGTACTAGTATAACATAAATGTTTAGTTTTGTTATTACAATTCTTTATCACTATGCAAGAATTATTTTTGGGCGAATGTGTATCAAGGTTGTACGTGGATTCACGTGAACTAGGTGACGACAGCCATAAGGTAGAAAACAAGGGTTGAGTAGACGCTGCAGCTGTTGTGAGTTAAAGAGAGGGGGTGAAAAAGTGGAGGGCCAGAGCTAGCGGGGGAAGGGCCGCAGGAAACGATTGCAGGAGATGACATTTAAAACAACGAACGAAAGCAGACTTGAACCACCAACGCTATCAAAAACTTCCTTTCAGAATGCCTACCCTTCGAACTGTATAGTGTGTTGGCATAAAGATGGCGGGTAGTAAGTGGAGCTTAATTGTCATATCTACTAGTGGCAGAATGCTCTCAGATTCCAATAGACGACAAAATTCAGTAAATTTAAGCCAGGGTGGGAATTTAAGAAAGAATAAATTGTGGAGATAACTTCGGTCCGTTCCAATTTAATAGCACTGGATGGGAGTCCAAGTGTTATATCCCATCCAAGGGAGTGATCTCAGTATTTTAACGTGGTCCGCAAAACGTAGAGGAAGACGAATGAACTTTCTCTGATTTCAAAGTTTCACTCTGCAGTCAGAAGGACAAAATTAGGCAAGGAAACGGCATTTTGTTCCATCGCTGTCGCTGAAGTCTCTATAATTTGTAATTTTAACCTATTCTGATGCCAGTTGGTCAGCTGATATACGGAAAAGTTACACTACCAGAAGTCTGATAGTTTTCTGTACATGGGACTATACTCAGGCGGGTGGGAGAAATGATCTTGTCAGGCCGCGTCAGACTCACATGTTACTTGAGACAAGGATACGAGGTCAAGCCACTTGATTACCCTTTACTTATCCTAACTGTGCGATTTTCTAGAAATTAGGTTTTCGTGAAAATTTCATGGGCAAACATTTATCCTCCTTTCAGTGCGATTTCGTTACATTATTACGAGATTAGTAGCAGGTAGTCTCTAAACTCTGGCCTACCAAAATGACCTTCCCGTCGCTGAGTACATACGTACTTGGTTAGTACCAAAGTATCCCACTTCAATCGTCAGTCGCTCTTCGAAGTAACGATACGTGACAGAGGGAAAAGGCACATGGGAAATGCAGACCACGAGGTTAATGAAAAAAGTATTGCCAACATTTAGGAAGGTCTTAGGCTAATGACAACATTTGGTGATGGTCCACTGCGAAAAAGTAATATACCAAAATTAACTAGCACAAAAGTGCACTTTACTGTTAAAACACAGAAATGCACTCCTCGTAGTAAACTCAGTAAGAGCTCTTAAATCGTGATTTAAATGGAACTTCGAACGGGTAGCCCCCACACAGGGGTAAACATCTGCAGGGATGTCGGGGCGTGAACAGCGTCGCAGCGGCAGAGATAATGCGCTTGGTGACAGGCCCATAAATGGGTTGCGACACCGAACGACTCTATGCATTCATTTAGAAAAATAATAGCACATGGTCTTGAGAGAAAGAAGTTCTAACAAATATTACGCAACCACCCCGAGCTCAGTTAATGTGTTATTAATGCAATCAGCAGGCAAACTCGCCAGGATGTGTGACGCAAGGCCCTTATTGCTGGAACGCCCCCCCCCACCACACCCCTTCCAACCTCCCCGCGCCCCATCGTACATGCTCGTGTTCATGGTTCGTGCATACTTAATCCATAATCAATCAAGAGTAAGTGAAAGGTCGGACGAATAGAGCGAAAAGAAGGCGGCACGAACGTTGACAGAAACGATCCAAATCTAAGATTCATCCTCGCACGTGACTGAGGACGTAGGAACGGACAAAAAAATACGTTGCTATGCTTACCTAGCGAAACGGTAAAGCGTTAGACAAAATAAATTACGACTGCATGCCGAAAAAAATGACGGCGGTGGAGGGAAATGCAAACAGAGGAACAGGAGGACGGGAGATGGAGGGATAATTGGAGGAAATTATTCATTAAGGACGCTGAGGCGAGTGTTGCGAATTAATTAGTTGCTAAACAATTGAAAGCGGATCAGATGCGAAGCGTTTCAATAGGTCTCTGAGGGAAGGGAATAGGAAATCACAGGGAAGGCGAAATATACGAAAGGGAGAGAGAGAGAGACAGAAAGGAAGAAGGGAAAAGGCACGCGTAGAAGGATGAGCGATGAGCATATTGCAATAAATTCTGAATTACGTGTACCGTACAGAGTAAAATCACTTTCGTTCATATTTTCCTCGAAGCATTCACTGTTGACTCGGCACACACTCAATTCTCGAATTCAAAGAGGATAATTGCATTAAAGCTCGGTAAAAATTAAAACAAGTTAGAGCGTAATACAATTTTTTGGTCATCCGAAAGGCATATCAATCTCGAACAGTAAACAGATGATTGAACTATAAAGAACATTAACATTTAATTCAAATGCGAACCTTGAGAAATGCAGAATAATATACCATTCATCAAGTTAACTCAGCCAGAACTCCAGGCCAGAACAGAATATTTAAAACCATACGTAATAGAGTCACATTGCTTAAGACTGTAAATATCGATTACATTGTATTGGTTATGGACATTTAAAAAAAAGGGGGGGACGCCCCCTTAGGAAACGATCATTCGCATATCCAGTATCTAAAATTTATATTTTTGGCCTTCCACATAAGGCCTTCCTCCAAAGGTCAAAGGATTATGCAAAAACTGTAAAGTTAAAATCACGCTACACTCCAAAATATTACAGAATGGCCAAAGAGAAAACATTTTTCCCAACTGCCATACAGTAATTGCAGAAATTCTGGGTTCTGGTTGAAGAAGGTTTAACTGAAATCATTATTCCTTCGACCTAGATGTTATGACGCACGGAACTCGCTGGCATAACTACCGGGGCACTGAGTACCCACGTAAATAACATTTCAAGCCAATGAGAAAGATGGATACCTGTGTTTTAATGGTCTTTCGGACATTATGACGCAACTCGTACAAACACAGTACATTATTTCAACGGAATGTATAAAGTGATCCACATGCCGTAGCGAAAATCTACAAAAGAGAAAATATTCTATTGATGGAGCTCCAAAAAAATACAAGATTCCATCAAATAGTTACTAGCATCCGAATAATATCATTGAGGTGGTAGCTGAATACATTATTTTGCTACGTTCCACGTCCGAAAAAGGCTTGGATGCCAATGTCAAGTGAATCCATTCGCAAAAGGAGGGAGTCTCGGACGCACGTGTGAATGTGAAATGCGTGGAGCCACCAATACAAAAAGGGGGGGGGGAGAAAAAATGGCAGAGATGATTACATTCTCAGATGTAGTAACTTAAGTGTCATTTACTGGTTAAAAAATACTATCGCATGACAGGCCAACTCTACGCAGGCGTAGCGAACAAGAAGTCAATTGTTCAATGCCAACTGACACCTAGAGATTAATTGATGCTTGAGAAATATTCTTACACGCATTTATGAAGAAATAAGTACTAATTAGTTAAGACTATGTCTTTGATTACTATCCAGTAGCATTCAAAAACTCCCTTTAAATTACTCCATGCATTCAATTCACCTGTGTATGCATTCAAAAAGTCTAAGCCAAAACTCAAAATATATTAATTTAAAAATCGTTAACTAAAATTTTAACTTTCAGCGCGAAGATCACCTCATTTCACATTATCTAGATTGACCACAAAAAGTAATCAATAGATAGAGCTATATAAAACGAAGGTGGCAGACTTACATAGTCGAGATGGCTTGCATTATTACTTAAAAACGATTTCCATAAAAGAAAGGGTATCTTAGCTTAGCATGTAACGTGATACAAAAACACTATGGGGTTTAATTGTAAGTGTTATCAAAGATGTATGGCTTCTCACATAATATATACCTGATCAGCAGTTAACATGAGTCTAAAAGCTTCAAATATGTGCTCCCATTATTTTATATGATGTTCTTTTTTTCTCTTTAAAATCAGTGTTATAGCTCCTAATGTGGAACTGATATTAAAACGAGGTGTATGCTCGCCTTAAAAACGTGTGAGTGAGAAATAAAACCGTATGTACTTGTGCTATGAATAATGTGTTAACGGGACGCGATTTTGAACGGTATATGAAATTGAAGAGTACGTGATTACGGACGAAGTGTGGCGATGGACGGTGCGTAGTATGTACTCGTGTGGTGTACACCTAATCCTTGTGTGATGGTAAAGGAGAGGTCGGTAATCTTAAAAGTGTCATTGAATATACGAGCATTTTGTCTCATATTTGTTCTTCTTGTGTGTGTATGTATGTGCATTGTAAGAGTGACCAGTGATCACACTGGACCGTTGCCACCAGGAAAATTGCCTAATTGCAACGAAGTATGTAAATAAATATTTGGCCAATGACGAATCATCGCAAGTCGAGAAACAGGCACCATCTTGCAATGGATGGCTATACATATGCCTGAATCACAAAAGGATTACGTAACTACTAGTGAACTAGCTCCTAAACGTTTATTGAATATCGTAGAATTAAAGGAAACGAACCTGTTTTTAGAAATGAAATGACCCATATATTCATATTCATAAATATTCTTAGTCCTCTGAATTCTGTGTTCCCAGAGTTCTGGGAATAATTCAAACTTTATCGAGCAAGGGAAAGTGCTGCTCAAAAAGAAGACAAGTAAGAACACAAGACATAACGTTTGAAGATAAAACGAATCTGCAATATTCGCAATAATGATCGTGGCAGAGATACACTGAAGAGAGTGCCTTAGTTTTCACAGGAACCTCGTAGCTACAGCGATTTACCCATTTAATAACAAAAACTGCAAAGTGAACATTTTCGAGGAAGTAAATGAAGTGCCTACCAGTGAAGCTAAAGGAAAATTATTTCTTGGTGCACACATTTATATGGTAAGACGTTAAGTCTATAATGAACGGTGGAAAAATACTCCTTGCAAATACCTGTAAGTATTTGCACTCGCATTAACCCTTAAACAGAAAAAATATTTTATGTCACCAAGAGCCACCCTCATACGTGTTTTCCTCATCGACTTTCATGACTCCGCAAGTAAATCAAGGTTGAGAACCTCCCATTAAAAGCGAGTATTTCACTCGAAAAAAAACTGAAAAAATTGCTTAACAAGGAAACTGCGAAGAGCTCGGCACCATAAGAATGAAATGAGTGCTGTTTTCTTTCCATGATAATTCCCATAGCTATTTGCTCTTTTAAATACCATATCATTAAAACTCTTTCGTTATGAGAATAAATATAAGAGCCAGTTATATAGTTTTAGTTTTGTCATTTCTTTCTTAAAACTCACAAGAGTGTTTCGCAAGGATCTTTGTGAGGAGGGCAAAATGAATATTGGGATATAACAGGAAAACATCCGAGTCTTTCCGATTTCTCATAATGGATCTGCTAAGACAGCGTCTCTCCGCAAAATTTACTTCAAACAGATACCACCTTGAGGTTTTACTGCTTTAAATAGCACACTAAAATAGAAGTACGTGTCCTCTTTTTACTGCGCGAAAAGCAATAATCATTTGTCTGTATAAATTGATAAATAAAATAATAAAGTAATAATAAATAAAATAAATAAATAAATAAGACTTCTATAAATTCAAGCCTAAACCTTCAGCTGACAGTCTCCGAGTAACATGAGCTTAGCTAAGCAGGAATAGTGTGAAACATTCGATTCAAATCGCTATTCGTGACTCCCAAACTTTTTATGTCTCATTGTTATTTAGACCCGTCGACCAGCATCCGAAATCTTCGATCAAGAATAAAACGACTCTTATAAAATTTCGAGAAAAAAAATAGATATCGCTACAGGTTTCTCGAAGGAAGGCTGAGTAGGGAAAAAGTCCGAAAGAACCGAAAAACAACCGACAAATAGCAGTATACTATGAATTAGTTCCTCCATATTCAAGGGAGAGCATGCTTTAGTGCTAAGTTTTCCTATGCACTCTTATTTAGCAAGTATACTACACTTAACACTCCATATTTCTTCGTGAAATTCAAAGGTACAACAGTATATCCACATAATATTTCATTCCAATTCACTTAGTATTCTAAAATGAGTAAAAACTAGGTATTGTGATAATATTAAAATAATAATTTCGACAATAAAACGCGTCATTTTGTGAATTGAGGTCTATAAGTCTACATAATTACATCAAACTTGTAAAAAATAAAAGAGCTCTTTGACATCCGCTGAAATTAGTTTGCTGGGCACACAGGTTTACCAAAATTTAAATATTTGAGGTAATACGATTTCGATAACCATATGGGGTAAATAAATACAATACCACCTCTTGTTGGACTTATTAAATTATACAATAAACCTTGATCAAAGACAACCTGTCTATCATAGAAATAATTTTATGCTTAGCGTAGGACGAAAACAAGGAGGATAAAGCAATAGGCTGCTCGCCGGTATTCCCATTAAAATCAGGGAATATTATTAAAAACTACAACGATGAAGAATTATGAGGTTCAATTCTAGTAATTTTCAAATGAGTTATCGATTGTAGTCTTATGTCCGTAGTGCTTATTTCACAAACATTAATTGATTGACTATCGCTCTTATTCTCTTTCTCGTATGTTTACTAATTTGTTCTAAGCATTTAAAAAGTTATTGTTTTCATTTTCGCCTTCCCTTTTATAACACAATAACTCAGAGGTAAGTACGGCAGCCATCATAGGGATTTAACCTAACACTGTCAGTTCCTGACCTGAAATGTCAGCCCTTTAATTAATGGAAAATATGGCTCATGCTGACAAAATAAAACAAAAGAATTACAATACTTAAAAGAATTGAACATGCCACATACTGCTTTATACTATTTCATTACTGGAATAGTACTTAATGATGATAGAAAAGTGACGAGGATATGACAATTATTCGGGGATATGATTACCTAAATGAGTTGTGATCGCCTAACTTGGCTTTGCCCATGCCTAAATAGTTTCCTTAAAAATACTTTCCACCGACCTAGTCACACGTTTTTCTTTGCAACTTTGAGGCCATCTTAATAATTGGCACCGTACACGATTAAAAAAGGGAATATATGTATCAGAAGAAGACATGGGTGGGATCGGAAGCGAGTACGCAGTGAAGGGTTTCAGGGATGAAGAAAAGAGGTTTAAATAAACCTCTCCCACGAGAACAAGGAAGGAGAGAGAGGTCTAAAGCCGAAGACACTTGGGAGGAAAGGGTCTTCTGAAATTAAATAAAAGAGGGATACGAATTCGTGAGCCTTTGTGAAAACGTGTCGGCGAGAGTGAGAGAGAGAGAGAGTGGGGAGCGGGGAACGGGAGGGCAGGGGGCCGTGCGGGGGAAACGTGGAGTGCAGTGGGTGTGGGCGGATGGGAAAAAGTATTAAAGCGGTTTGTTGTAGCGGTGGGGGAGAAGGGGATCCATGAGAGGTGGCAGGTGGGTGTACAAAAGGAGGTGGTGGGCGTTCTAGAGGAGGCAGGTGTTCCCAGAGAAGGGGGTGTGTGCGCTTGTGTGGACGGAGGTTGGCTGAGAGAAGAGAGAATCCCAACTTACGATACCTCAGAGAACCTAGGACTCCTCCCCAGGTTTCACAACCAGCACACTCAAGCCTTCACGAAGAAGAGATAGAACCCTTCAAGCCTTCAAGAAGAATCTTCAATCATAGTAACATCCAGTTTTTGTCCCTCCGTGGGTCGGTGTATTACCTCATACCCAACAAAATATTTCAGTTATCTCGTCATCCTTCATTGATATAAATTAAAATTAATAATTAGAGAACATTTTAAACGATTTTAATAATAAGGTTAAATTGTTATTTTTGGAATTGATCAGATTGATTTTATTCCCCTTCGGCCATGCACAGGGGTGCCATTCAGACGTACTTAATAATATACGGAAAAACTGTACAGTAAAAAGGAATTACGTTGTTCAATACAATAGGTATGCAACGTGAAGTATGATAACAAAGGTGGGCAAATTTTGTACCGACGTCCATTTGTGTGTGGCAGAAGACATGAAATGGCGGATACTTCCAAGGATTACTTTTCGATAGGCATAAAAATTTAATTCTGCATTCGATTTAATGTCTAAATGAGCTTTTAAATTTATTTTTAACTTGTACACTGACTCGTATACTTTAAATTGTCACTGACGAGTAATAAAGGTATTGGATATAATATTGCTACAACGCACACTAAAGCTGGCGAAGTCTTGTTCGTCCCATGTACTGTTCAGCATAGCGTGCGTAGTTTCTAAAAATAATTTAGCAAGGAATGAACACGCAGAATACTAGAAGATAAACATCAAGTAATTTAACAGAGGTAAAATATTCTCCAAGAACTGTTTCAACAATGTTGTAATTCGCTTAAGTACAGCATATTTCCAAAAATATTTGGTCATCGATAAGGTTTAAACAGAAGCCATCATTAACTCCTTTATTTGACGTCTAAGGAAATGATTACACCGTTTCGACACACGTGGAGAAAAGTTCCTGAGTCTCAGGATTAATACCAATTATGTATAACTTTAAATCCACAAGCCTTATTCCAAAACCTGTGTAATAAAACACACGTTTGGAGAACTCTTCAATAGCCAATAATTAATCTGGCGAATCAATGAGCAAACAATTAATCCCACCGTTCTCTCATTCGACCATGGCTTTCAACGAGGTTCCCACATTTTAAACACTTGAACAAGTGATCTGCTTCCATCGGATGGACAAATAAATGACGAATTTTTGTATGATATAAATAAAATTTAAAAAGCCTAACTCTTTTGATTCATTATCACACAGCTATTCCGTAAAATTTTAGAATGTAAGGATCTTTTTACTTAAATTTGTTGCGCACGTATTTGCGGACATTCTATTAATAACCAAATTAAATTATTGTGATAATGAGGACAGTTATTATTCATTATTCTCTTTAAATTAAGTTTTCCCTGCTAGCAACTTTTTAACAAGCACAACCAAAACGCTTAATCTGCTTATTTACACTGGCGAACGTGTTTTATTAATTGATTCCACTGGGACTTAGTTCAGGGACCGTGTCCCGTAGGATTTCATCCTTTAACAAGTGCATGGGGCTTCTCCCCAAGTTTACATTGCCACATGCTAGACACGAGCATCTGCACTAGGTTATCGCAGGTCGCTATTGGAGGAACACTCTTTTGGCTATGACGAGTGCTTCAGATTGACTGAGAGTTGTAAGCGTTAATGGGCGCGTCGACGATCGTGAGCGATAACATTCTTATCAGAATAGAAATGGATTCTCTGAGTTGGAGGCTCGATATCACTACACAACACTAAACTAACGGAAGTAAGCGCCAGCAGATATGTTATTAATCGAATAGCCTTATTTAACCGATTTTTGAAAACAAATACCATTGGCAACCATAAGGAATTATAGATGATCCTATCATTTTTTCTTGTGTGGCAATGGTACTAATTTCGCTATCACTTAATTAGGACCGTTAATAATGATGGTTTGTGATCAGAAGAGTCATAATTCCAACTTATTGTTTGCATCGTCTTTCTACATTGATGCAGTTTTTCTATCAGTACAAAAAGTATAACTTAGATGATAATTAAATATGAGCATACTGCATCGATCTATTTCTGTTTCCCCGATTTTAGAGGTCGTTGAATGAATATTCCCAACTACGTTTGATAAGATATTTTTATTGGTATACAAACACATACACCATTATAAAATTAATCTTTGTTTAACTAAGAGGAATAACCCATTCCCTACAAAATAAATGTATTTCACGCTGAATAATATTACTTTATTACGATTTATTACCAACTTGCGGCATTTTACTGATATACTGCATTTAACCCGAAGTTTGCCGTTGACAAGTTAGGGTACAAGTTGAATTAAGCCTAAAGGTGTGTGGACTCAAACTTACAGAAAAGGGTAGCGTATACTTTTCTCATCAGCATCCAGTTTTCCCTAAACTCTATTAACCAGAAAACCCTTTTCCTTGGCTTTATTACGAGGATGAGCGAAGGATTCTCCCGGGATTTGAACCCAAGACTCTCCATACAGTAACTGCACTACCAGGGAACCGTGGACTGACCTATCCATCCATCAGGCAACTGTGACTGCAGAAAACTACATTTGCTTTCTTTTGCCTACAAAATTTTTATCGTATTTTATTTAGCCTGTATTTAAAAATGTTTATATTGATACAATGCGTAGGCAATATGAAAATGAAATAATTTGTTTATAATTTATTGAAAATTTGTCATGAAAACTCCTTAAACTGCGAAATCATGTCAAAATACAGATAGATGTTTTCTACGTTATAATTCCTCTCAAATTCTGTTTTAGCACGCATTATTGGGCATTTAAACGCTGTTCTTCATTATTTCTATAACCTTTTACGAATAAACAAAACATCACAACTCAATTCTTCGCCACTACGACATACATGTGGAATAAGATTCAATAGTTTTGCCACGTGCGACAAATAAGATACGTCCTGACTTACTAAAATTTAAATAAATACCCTTGAATATACATTTACCTATATTCTTGTATACTTGAATAATAAAGGCTTCCCTTAGACTTAAGACTATTTTCTAAAAGTTACGGCTAATAATTTTCGTATAAAAACTTGATAGCATATTTGAATTTTAGAAGAGGATTCTAAAGAAAAATATACTTCTACAGCTTCAGGCTCAACTTCGTGCAAGCATTTTGTAATTAGCATGCGCGTTTGTACCAAAAATTTAATTTCTGCGGAAAAGTAAAAAGTCATTCGATATATTACAGAAAAATAATTCACCCAAGTCCCAAATGTGCTATCAAGGGTAATCCGAACAGCGAAATATAATAACTGATGGAAAACTGCAGCGTTCAGTAACTCTTCCCTAATGAGAGAATACCTACATTTAGACCTACTGTCTCCCACGGTTGCTGGCCTACAAGTGTAACCAAGAATCTACTCAAGAAAACTCAATTCAACGTACAGAGTATTTAATTATTCTATTTGAAACTCAAGATAGAGAATTGCATTGCTGCTTACGCCAGTGTTCTTATCTGGAACACTGGATTATTTACTTTAGATAATTATAGAGGTTTACTCATTGTAACATTACGATTCATATTAACTCCAAATCAAAGATCCTGAAGAGTCAAGAGCAAATTGTTTTGTGTAAAATTAGTTTTAAATTGAATTACAAATAGTTCATTCAGACGCTTTTTGCATCAGAAGTAAATCGTATCAATAAAATAATAGGAAATAAAAGATATCTCAAATGAGTTTTTAATTCCCATGCAAATTAAAGCTTAATTTATATAAACAGATAACGATGAGATTGTACCACCGATCGAGTTCATTAACCCTTAGCGACTAAAAGTTAATCACCAAGAGTGAGTCCCACTCCAACCATTTAGTGAAAAATAAACGAGAATAGTAAAGGGAATTGGCATGAATGAAACAGGAAACTTGATTATGTGCATTTTCTTCAAATTTTAAAGGATACAAATCACTTCCAGGCCAAGAGCACTTGGCGAAGGACACCATAAAAACCATGGAACTTCCGGGCAATTACGGCGGCGAAAGTGTTATCCGAAGTTTTACCGATCCGATTCTATTCTCAGGGCAAATATATGGTGAAACGAGATGAATAAAATGTATTTCTGACTTTACTATAGCCGGTTCAAAAATACGCCGCATTCGAATAATTAGTGGTCAGTTAATAGAGAAGTCGGACAAACCGCTGACTACAACAATGACTTTAACACGCATTAAATCCCGAAAGAGAGCAAGGGGGGAGGTTGAGGCAAGGGGGAGGTGGCCGGGCAATGAAGGAATGGGAAGAGGAGAGTGGAGTAGAGGGGTGATAGCGTTCAAATAACAACAAACGCGATCCCGGAGCCGAATTAAAACGCCGACAAAAACCCCGGCCTTTTAAATCGCCCGAGCAATTAAAGTTTTCAAAGCGCGAAGCGACGAGTTTACAGTGGGAGGGAGGGAGGGAGGGAGAGGAGACGGACGCACCAAAACAAAAACAAAACAAGAACACGGGCGTGCGAGGGAGATTGTGTGCCTGCGTGTTGTAATGTGTGGGTGTGTGTGGCAGCGAGAGAGGGAGAGAGATCGCGCGAGCGTTTGACTGTGTGTAGCACGCGAGTCACATTGAACGTGTCCTACAGGTGAGAAAGAAAAATAAAATAAAAGCGAGGGAGGGAGTGGGGTAGAGGGAGAGCGAGAGAGAGAGAGAGAGTGAAAGAGACAGAGGCAGTGAGAGCAGCAGCGATAGAGAAGAGTCGAAAATTAAAACAAAAACACAAAAAGAAAACTCGGTATAATAGCTTGGCGGAATTAGCGAGTCCGGCACTCTAGTTTTAGTTCGTCATTTTATTTTTGTCTCTCGTTCATTTTTTTTTTAAATTCACACTTCGCCGAGTCTGTATAGCGGGATATTTATTGACTCGCGCATCAGAGGGTTCGAAAAATAAAAGGACAAAGAGCAGGCGGGATAGATAACGCTAAAAAAATCGAGAAGAGGGAGAGAGAGAGATAAGAGAATAAAAGAGGAGATGAACCGATTAACGGCCGATAAAGTAGGATGGGAGGGAGAGAGAACAAGGGAGAAGGTGGGAGGGTGGAGGGCGTGCTCCGGGAAAGAGAGAGGAACAAAAACGGCAGGAGGCCCAGCCGCAATAAAATATACTTTCCATGCCACTGCAAAAACACGTCCGAGACACATCTTTGCATTTCATTGATTGACGGGATTTTATCGGCAATATGAAGAGTGCATCAAAACGAATCAGAAACTGGATGCACTTTGCATTATATTATTAACTGTTTTATTTTACGCGTCCACGTCAACGGAAAGCTATGCTGCACCTCATCGAGCGCATTAATTTATTAAAGACAGAAATGAAACGTCATGATGGACTAAATTGTCACGCGCTTATCATAATAACGAGGAATGATTTACGGAGAACGTTTGTTGCAAAATGAAGTGCTTCATCACACTATTGCATGACGACAATAAAGTCGCGCTTTAGTATTATGTGCAAGAACAGCCACCGTAATGTTTTTCTGCAGTATAAACACGTATCTCATTAAGCATTAGTACGGGAGTGATAGAAGATAGTTGCGGTGAACCAATTTGGCAAATGACTTTATTAGGAAAATATGACACTGATTTTAAGGAATTACATCCACGAAATAAGTGCAAAGTCGTTAAATTTGAATTTTTAACAGCTGGACTCAAGTCAGGTCCACACAGTTCAACGGACACTGAGCGAGAAAATGGGTATTATATATTAGAACAAGACTGCAAGATGGCGACTCTCTCCTTAAAGCAACAAATATTGTGACCAATGGCAACGTACTTAAAAGAAAAACGTTGCAGTTCATACAAATATAAGAAGACGCAAAGCGTTAATATGGGGCCCAAAAGACCTACGAAAAGAAATTTTCCCAATATAAAGCACTTTATTATATTTCAGTAATGAAACTAATTTACCTAGATTGATATTTTGTTTGCTAAATAATTAAACTTAATGGTTAATTGAAACACAAATTTAGGCCAAAACTAGAAACAATATTTTACTGGAAAATATAGATTACGATACAATTTATCAAGATGATTTGCAGAATATTATGGAAACCAAAAAAAAACCTAAGATTGTGAACATGGCCGAATGTATCAATATGTATCCCTGTCCAAAGAATGGTATTTCTATCTATCGGTCTACTCTTATGAAACATAATTATAAACAAAATACTAATTAAGTCTATTAAAAATAAAATTATTACATTATGTAGCTAAATTTCTAATAGGTCATTAAAACTAATGAGAACTAAAGCAATTATGGCGGAAATTTCATTTTATGATCACACTACCATTTCATTTGGCCATATTCGTAACTCCAATGAAACCTACGATGAAAATTACATTAGTTTATTACTGTGCATATTACAAAATAAATCTATGCATGTATTACATTTATTATGCATAGAGTAATGTCAACTCGATACAGAAGCCAGCAAAAAACTAAATTCTATATTGGGGCGAAGTGGCCTTAAAATGAAAAATATCTCAGGAGAATTCACTGTCAGTTTTTATAAGAGCTCATATATCAAATTTAATGACATTTGGCTATCAAGGCCCTAAAAAACAATGTAGAGTCTAAAACCTCTAAATACTAATGGGAACGTAATCCTAAATTAATTAAATCCGCAACGCAAAAAAGAGAAGCCATTAAGAAAAAATTATAAACAATTACTTTCTGTTAAAATATCGTATACTATTACGGTTAACAATGTATCATGCAGTAGCCATCAAGTTGACGAGTTACTGCAAACTAACACTGTAGAGTATTAAATATAAATGATCCATCTGCGTATAAATATTATAGTTTCTCATTTAAGTATATTTATTGATGGTTATATTCTAATGCGAAAGGTAGGAGAGATACCAAAACATTTCAAAAAAATTTTAATGACCCGAATATAATTAAATTTTACGTGCATGCACGCTATTAATTCCTCGTCATTAATACATATCTTATTCCTTCAGTATATTCATCTAATATCCCTAACCAATTCTTCTTGGGTTCACATTCCAGCCCAAGTGGAGCTGACGAGAAAATGCCTGACGAAAGAAAGAAATTGGCGGCATCGAGAAGAAATTGAGAGGAGTGAAGCCGATGAAATGGCGAGAGGGAGAGGGGGAGGAGAGGATCGAACGGCATCGGGGGCGGTGGGAGGGGTATGGATGAACGATAGGGGAGGGGAAAGAGCTCGAAAACGAAGGCAATAAAAGGGCAAAATCGTCGCCACTATTGGCCGGCGTCAAATGGGATATTGCAGCCGCGGTGGACGTGTCGATAATGTCAGGTCGGTTACACACGCACGGCGGGATGAAGGGAAAAAATAAAACAAAAGTGAATCTCGAAAAGCGTAGGGTGGGCGGAGCATTGGTGTGGGGGAGCCGGGGATTCGAAAGAGTGCGGGGGAGAGGGTGTCATTGAATGGGGGGAGGTGGAGAATGAGGAAGGTTTGGGGAGGAGGATTTGGATAAAGGGTGAATGGGAGGGGGTGGAGAGAAACCAGATGCGATGACGCGAAGGGGAGGGGGAGAGAGTTAGAAGGGGAGGGAGGGTGAGAGTAGGGGCAGGTCGGAGGATGTTTCGGGGTGGGAATATGATGAGGAGGGGAAGTGGGATCATGTAGGCCCGGCGGTGGTGGATGGGTGGCGGGAGGAGGGATCACAGAGAGTGCATAGGACTCGACACCTCCCAGCCATCCCGGAAAAAAAAGAGACGAGCAGGATCGCGCGCCGGAAAGGCTTGTGACGGGATCCAGGGGGTTCGTGTATGGGTAACGTGGAATGTGTGTGCGTGGATATGGGTGGGATGAAGGGAGTCCGGTGCATATTCCGCGTGGGAGGGGGCGCGGCGATGACACGGGGGAGGAGTGGGGCGGCACAAGGGGTGTTCCGGCATTGAACCACACCGACACTGTCCGCACATACACGCAGACATACACACACACACACACCTCAGTGTCATTACAGAGGCAGCGTCATTTCCAGAGCGGGCGTCGGCTTCGGCCCCTCCCGCGGGGGGTAGTGTTGGGGCGAGCAGGAGGAAGGGGTGAGGGGGATCGGTCCCCCCCTGGCGACGCGTGTATCTTCCGCGCGCGCCCCGCAACACGCGGCGAAAGAGGGAATCACGGCGCGAGCGGCACGGGCGGGAAAGAGGAATTACTGCATCGGTCGCCGTGGAACTGGGTGGGGGTCGAGAGAAAGAAAGAGTGGGGGCGGGTTGGATGATGGGCGAACGCGCGGGGGAGGGTTGGGTGGGGAGCAGGGGCGACAGGATGACGGAGGGAGAGAGAGATAGACAGGGAGGTGTCCCCGTGTATATGTGTTAGGAGATGCCCAAGGTTGTGTGTGCCTGTGTCTTTGTATGCGTGTCTGTTTCGCGGCGCTTTTGGGGCAGTCGGAGAGAGATCACGGGTTACGTGTACTCGATGAAAAGGACAAATGCACAGAGGCCCTAGGTTAAATGTCCTCCATGGGAGGTGCGCGAGTGATTCCCGTGGTGGTGAAAGAGGGGAAAAAACGAGCAGCCTCCGTGGGGTGGGAGTAAAAAGGAGGACGGGCGAGGGCTATAAACTGTTGAGCCTGGGGTTGTTAACGGGGCGACTGTGCCTCTGTAACGAGATTCCGTATACTTAGACACGAGCCGAGCTCATCGTCAGGAGTACGGTTCCATGAAACGCCGAGGACTTCTATCTCCCTCTCTCGTCCCCACACCGTCGCGAATTAAGGGACTTACACATCCCTCGGGAACGTGGACTTTCACCGAAATCTCCCGGCTTTCGCAACGGGAAACAAAACATTTATTCGTCAGTAAAATCGATGCAGTGTGACCATTAAAAGAAACTACATGCAAGGACCAACCATTCACAGGGTGAAGTCCCAACGAGATACCTCCTGACTTCAGCAATTTAATAATAAATCACGAGCACCCATTTTTTCACGTATTTTTAACAAATTCTTCTTGAGCTGCGGATCTGCAATTTGGTTATTCTAAAAACAAAAGGAAATACGAGGAAAAACAAAATTCTGGAATTTACAAAATGTTTTTTCTTATTAATTGACCAAAGTATTACAAAATATTTTTTGATTGAATTTCAAACCAGGAATGCAAGAGATCTGAAAGAAGGTTCAATGATCTAATTTATTTAAAAATTTCAGTGCACTATATATCTAGTCTTGATTAAACCCACCTTCGTAATTTAAGAGTAAAAACAGGACACAGTGATAGTCTATATAGTTAATGGATTACTAAGGTACAAAAATGGCAGGTTCCCTGAGGGAATTGGCAGAAGATTTGCAATCTCATTTTCGACCTAGTTAAAGGTAGTGGTGTTCGTGCTCGTTAGAAAGAATTTAAAATGCATGAAATTTGTTGAAAATGAAGAAATACTGACAAATATTTCATGGCTCCAAAGAGGTTTTTCTTACCTAATTTTATAGTGTTTCATACCATAGTTGATTTAAACGCACGCAAAGATGCAATAAAACGTTGAAACTAGGCTGGTGATCATGCTCCCTAGTTACACAGCGCACAAGTTAGAAACTGAACCTCATCGACAGGTCATATGCTAGTGCTGGGAATTGGGGTTGAAGGTTAAATCTCAACAGGGGATCATTACGTTTGCTCATAAATACCTTGGTCTCTTCACATCAAAAACTTTAAAAACGTGGCAAGTCATTATATACAATATAATCATGATAAAATTGAATTTAAGGGGGATCCGAGATTGAAACTGTGCATTTGCTCACACATTATAGCAAGTAAATTTATTTGCTATACTGTGTAGCGCACAAAAACTTCTTCACCTTAAAAAACGCCATGGAAAATAAAATCTTCAACTTCTTCTGTTGCTTATAATTCTCATTCTTTACTAACACTTTTCTTATCCTAGTGTTTCCCTCCAATCCCTGTCTTTTACTTTGTGTATGTGTTGGTGTATCCTTAATTTATATACGTATACATATATTTTTTTTCCTTTCCTTTTCGATGTGAAAATTTATACAAAATGAATTTGTGTCTGTCCAAATGTATTTATGTGTATACTTGCATGTATTTTATAAATTTAATACCTTACATAATATGAACAGGAGTTTCAGGAAATAACTTTTCAGTTTCCACATAAAATAACTAAAACTGCAAAGTTATTTCCTGAAACTCCTGTTCGCAATGGATTTCCACAAAGTCACCATCAATTACATAATATATATACGACAATGGGTTAAATGGAAGAAGGGACCATTAGGTCTCAATTTTGCCTAAATAAAGTCCTCTATCTATCTATATATCTATAATGAGAGTCATCATAATTCGGGTCGACGAGTATGGCATTAATTGTGATGGAACTTCACTTCCAAGGAAATACTACAAAGTAGCTCTGAATCCCGTGTAATATCTACAATCAGGCTAATGCCGATTCAAACGTTTGAGTTTTACAAATAATAGAATTGCGCATTATCAAAGCTGTTTTTCATTTATAATCAATGGAAACTGTTTTCAGAATTCTAACAAATTCAAGCAATCTCAGATGAACATTAAATTCATGATATATTTATGAAATAAGTATAATTTTACCCACGTTGATATCAGGCCATACTCCTTATCCAGTATCTCTAATATTAAGATTAATTTAATCTAACAGGGTAAACTGATCCAAATGTTTAAGATAATTTCCAAGTAAGAAGGGCAGGTGATTCGTGATAAAATAAAAAAATAGTCTATTTTGTAAATAAGCAGTCATACCAATAGTTCTCCATTTTGGTTTTTCTTTTTGGCTAAATATTTTGCCATTATTTTTAAGAAAATAATTACCACGGTTTTTTGACGAGAAAATTGAATTTCGTGTGAATCCTAACTTAACACTAACGCATATCTCATTCTTCTATATAGTCGCAAAAATTATTATCAATCAATTTGTTAGCAATCGAGATCATAAAAATCCTGCAGCTTCAGTACTACTACTGTATTTAGCGCAATTCATTTACATTGAACATAAAACACTTGACTGTGAAAAACTGGAGCATGTCAGGCCGCTTTGGATACCGTGCACGCCAAGAAGTAGCCATCCGATGAAGTGGCGATGGAGAGTGGTTGCTACGACTACTCTTTTCGACCCAAAAATCTCATGTCGATGAGTCTCATGAAAACCATAAATAAACGCCAAAAATAAACACTGTAATTCCAAGACTAATGGTTAGTTGTGATATCCATAACTGGAAGAACATATCATACATAAGATTGACAATCAAAGTAGAAAACTATATGCTTCAAATACGAAACATAAAATGCGAACAATAATTGCCTCTGAATCCAGCATTGTTCCATCTATCGTATTTCACTCCTTGTACGTATAATTAGAACACGTGAGGAAGTTTCTGGACACATTGACAGGCGAGGCATAGCTATTGAAAATGAACGATTTAATTAAGCGAAAAATCCTTTGTTCCACCATAGAGGTTTTGGGCATCAGAATGTAACTTTTAGTCATGACAGAGGACTAATGAGACAATTGTCAGAGAAAACATTCGATATAATGATATACTGGCAACGCGTTCTCGTAAAGTTTATCCACGTAGTAAAATCTTGGGAAATATTTGAAAAAATATTTAATTATTTGGAAAGAAATATCCGGTTTCCTTTGTTTCCTAACCAGAACGGCGTATTGTTTTCCATAGCTACTAATAAAGCAGCGTTTTTCCTGTCCAATGGTTTCACAAAAAGATCGAAAAATTTTTGCTCGCATTAAATAAAACGATACATTTATTTTCCTAAAACTTGCTCTGCTTTGAACAGTAGATATGAAACATTAGAACCAGAAATATATATTTATATACACATACTCGCGTACATAAAGGTACACACAGGCACGTATATATGAATGTAAATTAATTCTCTATATCAGATAAAAGAACAAAACTTCTCCTTCCTTGCACTGAAGGTGGTTGTGCCACCTATATTCATAAATCAACCCTCGAGGGAGTTTCCTATATTATGCATATATATATATATATATATATATATATATATATATATATATATATATATATATATATATATATATTTCCATACGTGTATGTATGTATGTATATGTATTTTTTCAAACATACACACATACACACACATTACTTCGTTAAAACTTGCACTGTCTCCTTTTACGTCCAACATTTCAACATAATTTGCACCTTTTCTCAATTTGACATTTTAAAATATAAATTTACACTCTTTTCTCTTCATATTACGGCAATAATAACATCACCTAACCACGTGAAACAAGAAAGAAAAAAATAAATTAAAGTAACTACAAGAAATATTCAATAAACATATAATTTTTCTTAACTGCGAACATTTTTTAAAAACTATGGCTCTCTATTTTCGATAAGTAAAAGAGGACTGAGATAATATTTAAGCAACGCGATCAATTTCATTGCAAAAAATAACGACAAATAGTTTGATTAGAATTATTTTTAAAGAGACTTAAATACCTATAGAGTGACATGCCATTATAGTACTTGATATGATATTGCCATTTTTTTTGCCAGACATTTTTTACGCAAATCATTTCCCAGTGAAGAAAATGCAAACTGTGGGCCGTTTACAAAGCCTATTGATTGTTATGATTTATATTAACCATGTGTATATTTTCATTATCGACAGAATGTTGTTATACTATAGTATTCTTTATCAAAGATCATATAGATCAATATCAGTACAAATAAAATATTACTTTAAAATATTCAACCTTACTGTGCAACAATTTCAGAGTGTAAAAAATCATTCACCTCAACCGGGATTCGAACCCAGATCCCTCGATGTCCGGCCGAGTGCTTTAGCCAGTTAAGCTACCGAGGCGTCCTGTTAAACTCTTAATTTCGTGGGCTTTTGAAGGGACAAGATGTTGTTACGAAATACCGAGGGATATAAAAGGGAAATATCGAGGGATCCTGGTTCGAATCCCGGTCAAGGCGAATGATTTTTACAATCTGAAATTGTTGCATTGTAATGATACACGTAGCGGATGACTCCGTTAACAGTTACTGTTGCGGAATCTCCCGCAGTTTCTTGAAATTCATCAATCTTAATTGAACATTACTCGTCTAGGAATCATGGAAAATACTCTTTTTAGCAATGCATAACCCTTTGTCAGGGGCTCATCATAATGTGAAGCAATGATTTTATAACCATCATAAGTGATGATCGTTTTGGTCAAAAATACGGGACGTAGCGAAAATTTTTCAAGAATGCAATATGTCCTTTGGTTATATATTATTCAGGCGACAGCAAGGATTCTTTCATTGAAACTAATAATTTGGTGTAAATTTTAATCTCATATCGACTTAATTTAATTAAAAATAGAAATTATCGAATAAATCGGAACTCATTTTTATATATTTCGGGTTAAGAGAATTTCAATACAAAATTAGTAGCTGCTGGAACAAGGATTCGTAACTTCAAAAAGCTCATCGTCGGTTACTAACAATGTGTATTGCAAAACATATTCTTAACATTTCAATAAAAGTATTTCATCACATCATCTCGGTGAATGGAACTGGGGAACAGAGTTCGGATCAGCTATGAACATTTATCGCATCTACTCAAGAAAGGGCGGCCAAATAGAATGGTCTACCCGAAACGTAAGAGGATTTGTAAAAAATATCGGTAACATTTTTTTCCTGACGCGGGCGTGAAGTGCTGAATTCAGGCCATCGGTTAAGTGTGAGCATGATCTTAGATTGTATTGGCACTGATAAGATTACATCGCACATCATTATCACTTAAAATTTGGCTATGCGAAAGACCTGCACTAAACTCGTTCCAAAGGTCTTGGCGGATGACCATGAGCCGAGTCGAGTGTCTGCTAGTAAAGATCGTACGCAACGACATCGCGACGATTCCCCAACCCCTGACAGTCCCGACTTGGCACCAGCAGACTATTTCCTATTCCCAAAAATGAAATCCTTCCTCTAAGGACAGCACCCTGGAACCCTGAGTGCCGTCAAACAATCTTGCACGTGTACCCTTAATGATCTTTTGGAATCCATCTACCAGGGAACCTTCGAATCGTGGAGAAGCCGCTGGAAAAAGTGCGTCGACGGTAAATGGATGTCGAGGCATCGCAGGCGATATTTGAAATAAATCTATTTTTGCAAAACTTTTCCAGATCCTTATTATACAAACCATGTAGGTGATTTAATAGTTTTGCTGAAATTTTGACAAAGGACTTGCTCAAAATGAAATTTCAAAAATATGTATAGAACGTATTGCTGATTTGCGAAGAATAAATATTTGAAGGCATCGCTTTCTGAGGATAAATCATAAAAAAAGCAAAAATATTTCAGAAGGCGAAAACGTAAGAGGCATTACAAATGATCGTTCAAACGCTCCGAAAATAATATCCTAACCTCCCTAATACTCCTAAAATCACCATCACATGGTGTGCGGGTTCATAAACGAAAATTCCTCTTTGAGTTTCTATGTTTTAATTGCCTAACCATAAACTTGTAACTATTTATGCATTCTGTTAGATGTTCTCCTTTGTGTTCGACCAAATATGTACCCTGTTTTTCTTCATTCTACACTCAATCACCTAGTGTGTTTGTGCATGTGTTTGTGTGTATAAATAAATAAATATAAAACTTAGACAGTAACACACAGCACGAGAACACATAAAAAGAACACTCACAATAATATCTTGATAATTTCGACGGACTTGAGCTTCGTCTTCTTCGGAAGATAAGATATGACTTATTCAACACTTCCGTGTTACTTCGAAGAAATCATCAATAAATAAATATATATATATATATACATATAATATTCATACATAATTCTATATATATATATATATATATTTATGTACACACACATATATGAGAACCATACGAGTTCTCCAGCACACATAACTCTTCAGTACTCTCTCGAACTCCCGGCTCGAATACCAATCCGACGGAATAGAAGAAAAAAATCACAAAAAATATACATCCGACACCGGTTGGAAAGTACTTAGCCTCGGGGCCCTCCACACCACACCCACCCCTTCCCCATCCATACCCCACTCTGCCATCCCCACCTCATCGCCACCTCTGAGGCACCCTCCCACCCACACCCGCGAGATATCGACCCCTTGGCAGTTAGCACGCTTTTCATACACTTCCGTTCCGGGCCATCCACGGGTCTCATTTAATGCGAATCAGGGAGGTGAAGGAGAGAAGAAGGGGATGGGACGGGATGCACTGGGGACGGGAACGAGGGATGGAGGGCGAAAAATCGAGAGAATCTTCGGTGGGAGTGTAAGGTTTCAAGCGCGTGGAAGGGGTACTGGCGTTCGAATGAAGGGAGGGAAGGAGAATGGAACCGGAGGGAGGAAGAAAGGGATATAGGGAAATAATGGCATGGTATGAATGAATGGGAGGTTGAGGGGGTTAAGAGATAGGGGGCAGGAGGCGTTAGGATGTCTGAGAGTGCAGAAGTAATAATCTGCGAGGAATTTCCCATGGAATGAAAGAATCGAGAGGAGAAAACGGAGGGTTTGGGAAGAGGGAAAATATCCGAGGACTTCATGAGGAGGGAATAGGGAATGCTAACACTAGATGGCAGTGTATGTTTTAGAAGTTATGGTGACGGGGATGATGAGAACAAGAGTTTTAAATGCACAATCCAAAAAAATAGGACTATGGAATGCCATAAAAAATCTATACAAACGATTCTGGGATAGGATGAAGCGAATTAAAAAAAGTAAGAAATCTATGGATAGTTAAGTATACTCGTATAACTACGTCAGGATTAGCAGTTCGGTTTAAAAATAAGGTTTTAGTTTCTTAATTACCCTGTATTCTTCATGTGAATATGCCACAAAAAAAGTAGACATTCACCAGAAGGTGGCTAAATATGACTAAATTACCAATTTCACCTATTAAACACCAACTAAGTTACCCAAGTGCTTTTTATTTTGAACTAAATATCATTTTTTTAAATCAGGTATAAATGTTTTTTACAGAAGTTACTGGATAGATGAAATTAAAATTTTTTAAAACTGAGACGCAGGAGTCAAAAGGTTAAGGCGGTGGATGCAGAGAGAACAAGTGTGACCAAATATCTAAAAGGGAACGTACAATGATATATCACTTTATCGTGACATGAGAATGTTAAGAAAAAGTCCCATTATTAAGTATAAGAGAAAGTTTAGCTCACAGATATGAAGTACCTCCCAGTTTTATTATAAACGAGTTCATCAGAACAACTGAACATTCAATCTAAAGCTAAATGAAAATCATGTTTAACTTGAATATACTTAGTAAGATCTGGTGCTATTATAAGATTTGAATATACTTGCTTCCTCCACAAGGGAATATTATTTGTACTAGGAACAAATAATGCACAAGGCATGGTGGCGAGTTGAAATAATAAATGGATTAGAAAGAAAAAATGACATGGAATATTTAAAAAATGTATCTAAAAATAATACGATAAGGTGAATATTTTTAATTTTAAGGACAAATACATGTGGATATTATTTCAGCTCACTGGTTCCCAAATGGTTCCAATGCAACTAACTGAAGATTAAGATTTTCATAAGACATGGACGTTAACATAATCCAACGCAATTGTGTTTTGTTAATTTTTCGCAATATAGTAGCCCATACTCATATTTTAGAGCTAAGACCTCATGGGATAAATACAGTAGAAAGTTCTAGCAGCACTTAATCTATCTGCTAGGAACTACTGAACGTATGGCTTCCCAACGTTAGCACAAGCAAAAATGACTAGATTAAACACAGCAACCGCCCCAATAATAAATGCAGAAATCATTTTAAAAAATTGTGAAACCAATTGGCAATAACTGAAATAATTGCACAGCTACACTAAACACTGTGAAGTGTACTATTACCGCACGAGTAAACATTAGATTATGATTAAAATGTGTCCTGACATAGTTTTTTTGTCAACTTTACCCTACAGTTACTGTAATCAATACTGATTGACTATTATTGAGTCTATATGATACGTAAATTGAAGAGGCCATAATAGGCTTTGTAGTTATGAGATACGCCATCATCGGGGATATTCTCGGTGAGACTATAGTAAACAAGGTAAGAGGGGTTAAACTAGGGAGGTGAGCCAAAAAAATGATGACGTAAAACACTCAGTAAAGTATGCAAGAAACTAGGGAGAAATTTTCCGTTATAGATTTAAATGCAATTGAACGACGACTACGAGAATCCTATTTACGACTTACGACTAAGTCGTAAATAGGATTCTCTGTAAAATAAATAGTCGACTCACAAAGAGTCGAAGGAAAATTTCGAATGTTGATTTTTAGGGATGACTGTGCATAAAATTGAAGGAATCCACCGGGAAATACAGGAATTTTAGAGCTAGGGAGAATACTGGAATCCAGAAAAACGGGTGGTGGTGGGAGATAACGTTTGAAGAACTTTCGTGTTCAAGAGATTATTGCAAGGAATATTTTCGCGTTTTGAGTAATCAAAAATAGTTACACAATTAAAATTGCAAGGTAGGCGCACTTAATTTTAGGATTCGGGCATAGAATTTTAACGTATAATAAATGGGCAGGGCATAATCCGAACCAGTATACCTGGATCCCAGTGGGGTCCACGTTCACTACGAACTATCACGAACATTCTTGCTACACTGAATTCCCACGCTTATCAATTCCTAAGTGAGAATGTCTGAGATATCACTGGGGTGTCCATGGAATTCCCAGATTTTCCTTGATTGCATGGGTAATTCCATAATGGCCATAAGGGCTGTATATGTCTTAGATTAGAATATGTAGCATTATATTACGTCAACGAATTTCGGAGCACACAGAGTATTTTTAATTGTCCTGTCGATTATAAAATCTCTGATAAACCAAAAATTCATTGTCGATCAACCTGCAAGTTGGTTTTAATTGCGCGTAAATGGGCAAATTGAAGTTTCAACTTTCGACTCATTAGCAAGCAGGAAATATGCGGTATATTTAAAAGAAATAAAATTCATAACTTCCTGTAAATAAACCAGCACTACTCAAAATTGCCCATGCAGGTATCATATGAAAAAAAATTCTAGGTATACCCCACCAAGTTAGGAAAGTCGAGAAAAGAGATGGAGAATTACGCCACATAGCTCGTCCTCAGATTCACTTTATATCCTCTCTTCCTTCCGTCACTCACTCACAAATGACACCAAATTTAAAGTGTTCTCAATTAAACCATGATCAACACTAAAACGCTGGCGAAATGAAGAAATAGTCACTTTCTTAATTCCACCTCAAAACTATTTCAAGCAGCAGGAGTACGCAAAAATGTTTTCTAAAAATAATGATTACATGAAAAATACAATAAGGTTGAACCCTCATTTATCCTACATGCCTTGGCGATTTCATATGGTCAGCATTTTATTTCTCTATAGGTCCGGTTTTTCTTTTAATTACGAAAGACAAGAACAAAGGTTTAAAATTGACGTAATGTATGGCATTGGCACTGTGGACTGCGGTAAAGTTTTCTTCGTGCCCCAGCAAGATAATACGAAGGAATATTATCGATATCATTTCTACACGAGGTACCTTCAAGTTGTAAGTCTCAGAAATTTTTCTTGACTAACGATGCAGCATATTCGACACGGAAGGGTCGTTTTATTTTATTGATACATATTGATGAGTCAGAACACAGTTGTACGCGTGCAGCACTATCTGTTAATGTTTTCTGAAGACACTGAATTTATTAATTTGAGTCAGTAAGCCGTTTGTATGTCGGTAAATGCAGATAACAAGGCCCGTGAAATTCATAGTTGCGAAGCGCATGCTGTGATTCAGGTTTTGTGTGCATAAGGCTCACCAACTGCCCCAATTCATCGAGAGTTGTGCCTTATTTATGGACTTGCAGTAATGGGTGAGGTAAAGATTAGACAATGGTGCTAAGACTTCAAAAATGGCCGACAAAATGAGCATGATAAAAAGCGGAGTGGAAGGACCAGTATTATGACTGATGAAATCGTTCATCAAATGGAAAAAGAACTTCGATCTGATTGACGATTAGTGCAAAAATAAATATGCGTGCGTGCAACAAGAGGATAAATATTCTCTTGTCGGACGCACCACTATTTACTCAACAGTTACGGAAAAGGTTGGATATTACAAATTAGGTGAAAGGTGGGTGCGGAAAATGCTTACTGACCAACACAAAAAGCAAGGAAATTTGAGCGAATGAGAATTGTTGGAGTCCCGACCTTACACCTGGCAAATACTTCCTTTTCTTGCACTTGAAACAGTGCTCTTGGTGGACAACGGTGTGAAGGCGGCGAGGAACTTAAGATCACCGATGCCCCACTAGCTGAATACGCAGGCGGCAAACTTCTGTGCTGAGGGTTTAAAGGAGCAGGCGCTGCGTTACCAAAAGTACTTTGAAGTGACCGGCGATTATGTAAAAAAAATTGCGGCAGGTTTATAGGAAACTAAAACCGTGAATGGAAACTTTTTCAAAGGAATATTTTGAAAAATGTCTAACCGGATTTAGCATACAAAAATAATCTTCGAATTTATTCCACAAAACTAAAACATCTGTCACTTCTTAACATAATCCCCCTGTAGATGGACACATTTTGAACAACGTGGACGCCATGATTTCATGGCGATGACCGAGGCGTCTTGGATTCACAGCCAAACAACTCTCGGACTTCTTCCCACAGTCACACTCACGAACGCATGTTTGTTAGATACGCAAAAACCATTACCGCATGTCCCTTTTAATTTTATAACCGTATAAATAGGGAAAGTGCACGACAATACAATTTTTTTGTACACCACGACAGCATATGGTATTGGAAACGATTTTCACTCCAGCAGAAACTGTACAAACCTTGTTAACTGCACAGTTAAGCCTTTTATGGATTTTATATAGATGAAAAAGCCCTCAGATTTACTCGCAGTGCCGAGAAAAAAATTTATATACTGTCGAAATAGAAAGAACCTCATATTTTATTCTTCAATTCAAATTGTATAATAGATCTCTAGTCTTCCTGGATGAAATGGATTCGGCATTCACTCTATTAAGTAGAACGAGTCGGCTGCGAAGACGGCGTTTTGATGGTGACCAAAGTTATGGGGCTAATAAACACTATAAAATCAATCATTAAAGTCATTTTAGAAAATATAACTCAAGGGACATGACAAATCGTAAGGAGGCTGAGAATTTATCGTATGCATTATTTTCCAGTACAATGGTTCAAGTGCCCCGAAGGAAACTTTACTATTTCATATTTGAACGAGAAAAATTACTTCTCTTTATTAATTCTTCACGGAGCTTAGGGAATTATTCTGACTACATATTACATTGACAGATTGGATACACACTCCATCGGTGATATATTCAAGTATCTACAAGTTGTAGACTTTTGCGATTCAAAATATTAAAATTCATAACAATCCCTATATTTTTCGATCAAAACCACAAAATTTAAAGCTTTACTAGGATTTACTACAGATTACTACTACTTTACAGGATACTACTTTACTAAAGATTTACTACATTCCGCAGATTCACTCTTCTTAGAAATGCTCCGATCTAGATAGGCATTTTCTATATCTTATTTGGAAATACGGGGATTTTGTGCAAGTTAAAATCAGTATTGCGAAACTAACACGGCAATACACAAAACAAAAGCATTAATTAAAAATCAAGACAATATTCAATCCTATAATGGCAGAAAATATAAATAACTCACAACATGGTGCTAATAACAAAGATATTTGAGGTGTTATTATAAAACTTATGAATTAGATATGCGTTAAAAGGTTAATTAATTATACGCTGGAAACCATTGAGCGGTCATCATCAGGATACTTGTAAACAACCGACCGCCTGACCTCTAAATAACATCTGCAGAGTACGGAGTTGCAAGATTTAGACCGAGAAATTTACTCAGATCCTGATATTTAAGGAGATTGTAAATATAAAGCCAATAAACTCGAGAAAAATATGACTACACTCACAAGTTTGCTCGACCCGACACTAATAAGCTGCAACTTATATTTTTCTCATAACAAGAGCTATTTTAAAAATTTATGTGGGGAAACCTGCAAAAGATATATGGTTAAAAGTTTGAGCGGTTATACGAACCTATTGCATTAGTGTACTAAGTCTCGGCTGCGGAATAGTGAGTTTGGAATACAATAAATCTTGAATTTCTTCCACAGGAAAGACGGGTAAAACTGTTTTTCATCGTCCAGAAAAACGGAGGCCATAAAGGATTGGAAATAAAAATGCGACAGAATATTTGCCCATCAGAATTATAATTAAACTCACGGGAAATTGTGGTGTGTTATTAATTAAAAGATTTTTTCGAACATACTTGATCTATCTACAACGACTAACATTACGGAAAATTGTAATTTATTCAATGAATCTTTTCGTCTCTAAACATTTTCTTCAAGGTAGCGTATATCTTACTCGTTGATATTATGCTGTACAGAGAATGTACTGCAAATTATTTCCGAAAACGTCTGTCCGAAACTCTTTCATTTCATTAGTTGTTCACACCAAAAACCAACCAATTTTAACTTCAGCAATATAGCGAGGGAGTGAACAATTTTGTTACTTAAAACAAATCTTCCTAATGATCTGAAAAGTACCTGTTAGGGCATTGATTACAACTCTATCGATTTTTGTAAGATTACATCTGCATGTACTCATCGAGTGCAAAGGTGCAAACTACATCAGTAAGAAAAACACCATTAAAATATTGGAGATAGAGGGTTGAAGGGTACTCTATGATTCGTTTTTTTCACGACCACTGTTAGAAGAGGGGAATCACATACACAAATAAATACAATCTGCAATTCTTCGTCTACATGTTTGGAAACCTAAAAATACTTGGCATACGCTCCATCGGCGGATTATGGGCCAATAAAGTTAATGAGGATATCCCATGGAGATTGGAGCCCATGTTCATACATGCTATTGCAAAGGAAAGAGTGGATGTATTAGATTATTGTATAAAATCGGCAAACTTGGGAAACTGCCTTTTTCATATGAACATCACTTGTTACTTAACGCTATTAAAAGAACTAACTATATCTGGTAACGACAACAATCTGACGATCAGAAAACTAAAGCCACTTAATTGCGGTCATAACGAATATGAATAGTTCGCAGTCCCGTTGTACATGCAGGAATACTCATTTTTACAGGTGCGGAGAAAGGTTGAAACACAATCCAGAAGTCTACTTCTAGGTGAATTTTGAACATGTGATAAGCATGACGTATTCACATTGTGCTGAAGTAAAGTGGTATACATTTATACGATAAACTGCACACCATCCTGCCTAACTTATAGGATATCATAGCACCAAAAACAATTAGCACAGCTATCAACCTGTGACAGGTTTGACAGGTGATGATAGAGTTCACCCAATACTAAATTCCATGGCGAATTGAACAAAAAAACCTTTGATATACCAATTACTGCTATGATGATTTATGCTCTATTCAAATGATAACAATATTTATTTATGATGGGTGTATAAACATAATACGCATAGAGTATTACTGAGTAGTAAGGTTCCCATATACCAATTACTGCTATGATGATTTATGCTCTATTCAAATGATAACAATATTTATTTATGATGGGTGTATAAACATAATACGCATAGAGTATTACTGAGTAGTAAGGTTCCCCTAACAGTGGTAGTAGCAACAGTAAGCTGAGGAAATTTGGTACCGGTAAACTAGTTTACAAATATGTCTTGCATGAACATATAGAGGAACAATCGCCCGAAGAGGGACACTTACTCACGACCTTCCGGATAGCCGGCAAAAGCGTTGGCTATCCTGCTAACTGGGTCGGAGCAATATTTCGACAACTAGACAAATGGTAAATGGGGCAAGGGGCCAATAACTTCTCTTAAGTCGATCAGGGGTTAGAAACGATGGTACACGGTGCAGGGGAGTGCGGTGTAGAGGCGAGATAGGGTAGTGGGACGGTGGTAGGGAAAGGGAAGACGGGTAGAGGTTTAGGTTAGGTTTCACCGCCGGGGGAAGCAGGGGTTCGAGGAAGCACGAGAATGGACGAGATTGAGCGGAGGGAAAGGGGATGGATGTTCGCAGCCGTGACAATGGGAATGCCGGGAGAAAAAAATGATCGGCTCGGCAATTTCGCAACCCCTGAGACTTACATTTAGGGAGAAGGGGGGGAGGTGTTTGGGATGACGTGCTCCGCGTGGGTGTGTGTGTGTGTGGGGGGGGGGCAGAGACGAGAAAAAAAGGGAGATAGGTGGTCGGGAGAGCGGGTGGGGGTGCGGTGGGAGATTACTAGTGCACCGGTGGGGGGGAGGAGAGGTAGTAGGCGGACGGGGACCTTTTTTGGACGGAGTGACTAAAAAAGTGACGGGGGTTGGGAGGGTTTCGACATGCCCCTTTGGTTCGGCGAGGGCGCTTACACACGGGAAAGAATGGTAAAGGGCGAAGGCAGATGAAGCGTGAAAAAAAAGACTTCCACCTCGCACTGACGGAAAATCCGCGCAGGGATCCTCCAAGTCACGGGAAGAGAGAAAAAGAAAGTGACAACTGGTGATGGATAGAGGTAAAAAGGTCTAGAGTAATAAACCCTAGCAAAATCGAAAGAACGCATATCTCCCCATGAGGTTTAAAAGAAGTGAAAAAGGTAGCGAATTTTGATCAGATGTGTTCAGTTCCCTCTGGTCATCGCCTTTAAATAGGTGAATTTTTCTAGGAAGGATACTGTGACAGCATTCGGGTACAATCAGTAAGTAAAGTTACGTACTTCATATTCCGCGGGAAGCTCTTATGCAAGTACGTAGATCTAATCCGCGTGCTGTATGAGATACGAGATCCGTTTTAAACCGAGTTAAAATGTAGAAGTAATTCCAATTCCCGCAATGCTGAACATTTTACTCCCAACTGTTCATGACGGAAAATCAAAACCAAAATATACATTGATATTTCTCATATACATCAAATTTCTCATATACATCAAAACCAAAATATACATAGAGAATTCGGTCCAAATCGGCCAAAAAGTTTTCATGATAAAATGTAATACACTCGAGAGAATAATATAGTATGTGAGCCAGAACAATCTAATTTACAGGCCTTGTTGACAGCAAGAAGTGGATGGAGACGGTAAAATTAAATAAGGCTGTAACAGCTAGCGCCACTATTTTTGCATAATTAATCGAACGTCGCTCACAGTAATACGAGAATAAATAATCCCTACAGTCTAAAAATTACGTGCTAAACATAAAGCGTACTAATGAAAAGTGTTAGGCAAATACGAGTACCTATAATAATTTTCTGTAACAGAAAAATTGAAAAATATAGTTTGATCAATAATCACATCAAAGATAGTTCTGAAAGTAGGTCCACCGCATTACAATATCCTTCTCGAAAATAAGTCTGGAAAAATATTATCATTTTCCAATATAATTAACATACTAACGGAATATAAGGGCAAATATATCACGAGTGTTAATTGGAAATATTTCAAAATGATGCCAAAGTATACAGTAAGTTTATTAAAATCTTGGCAACAAAACTCATCAACGCCAAAAATCATGCATTACGATTTTGGCATACATTACGATTATCAGTAAGAATATAAAATGTTACGCAAAGTTTATGATGAAAGCAATTTTCGGTCTGAGATAAAATCTACTTTATGTCCGACTGCAATATATTATATATAGGACTATTATATTCATGCAAAGAAAAGGAATACAAACAAGAAAGATTACAAAGTCATTTCTGAATTAGAGCCCCTTTTATTTTTTGTTCTAATTTTTAGCTTTTACTGTTTGTTTAATTTATCTGAAGTAGATAAATGTTTCTTCCATAAACTTGATTATTTATCACTCTTCCGAAGAGACAGTTGAAAACATAATATGAAATCAAATTTTCAAAAATCATTCTAAAGATACATAAATTATTCCAAAGAGGAAACTTTCAAGACTACGATAGCATTGAACATGATCTCTGTATTCAAACAGCATACGTTCGATTACGGACATGCCAATGCTGTTTCATTGGAACCCAAATATATCACGGAGAAAACGGAAGCGTCGTAGTACTAATTTTCCCCCTAGAAGTCCACCTTTTCGCAGGCTTCAACGGCGCTCGAAGTTACAACGTACCCGCGGTTTCGAAGATCTCTCCCGACCCACGATCAAAAACAAGCATTTGCGCGAAAAAAATGAAATCCACACTGTACTGTATTGCGAATTAGACCCCTGAAATAGTCCCATCCACGAGAGAGCCACATTCCCGGAAGAAGAATCTCAGGGTGATTTGAGGCAACCGTGGACTGCGGTCGGAGGAAGGAAGAGAGAGAAGATGATACGGCCGGAGAATGACAAGAGGAGCTAGCGTAAGGGAAGGCTGGGAAGAGATTGCCACCAATGAGCGAAACTAGCCACCCATGCTTAAAACTCGTGGCAATGCGGGCGAGCCGGATAAGGGCGCGATGTTCACTCGTCTGAGCTCTCCGGGGTGAACGGGGAAGGGATGAGAAAGGGAAAAAGAGAGAAGCTGGGAGAGAAGGGAGAAGATAAAGGAGGAGGTGAAAAAATGGAATAAAAAGCAGAGCAAAAAGGGAGGAGGTGGCAAGAGAGAAGCATAGGTAAATGGGAGGGGAGCTGAAAAACGGTTGGTGCTGATGTGCGAGTGTGTGTGCACTGTGTTGGGAGGAGGGAGAGGGCAGAGGGGTTGCGAAAGAAAAGGAGAGAGAGAGAAGGATTTTATTTTGAAGGCTTTGGCGCTCAAGGGGAGGGATGAGAATGATACGAGAAGGGGGAGGGTGATAAAAGGGGTGGAGAGGAGGAAGGAGAAAGGGGCGTGGAAGACATATGGGGAGTTGGCGAGTGAAGAGGAACGTTCATCGTGCGGATTGAGGGGTCGGGAGGGAAGATGGGGGTGGAGAAAGGGGAGAAGAGTGGAGGGGGGGGGGAGAGAGAGAGACAAGGGAAGTACGGAGATTATTGTATCGATCCTGGCCATGCACGCACGCTCACCCGCACATACTGAAATTACATAAAGAGGAAAGGCGGAGGGGGGAAGAGGTGCAGGGGGGAGGTGGAGTAAAAGGTGGTGTGGGAGGTTGCAGGAGTTGGAAGTAGGGAGAGTCCAGCGTTTCAGCAGGAGGCGGTGAACGAACGACACGTTACATATATATATATATATATATATATATATATATATATATATACACACATGTATGTATTTTTTCTTCCATATGTGGGTGGGAGAGGAAGAGAATCTATATTCATTTTCATATATATATATGTATATAAAAATATATTATATATACATGTATATATATATATATATAATATACATATATACATAAATATTTAAAATGAAAAATGACAAAAAAGTATCGAGGGGTAGAGAGAGAGAATAAAGTTGCGCAAAATCGGAAAGAGTCTAAATAAAAAAAGAAAAGGGAGAAGGGCAGAAGGTGGAGTGTGGGTGTGAGAGCGGTGTAGGGGAGAGACGAAGGGTGGGAGGGTCGGTAGACGTGACGGAGGGGGAGGGGAGAGCATGTGGAAGAGGGGAGCATGAAAACCGGTAACGGTGTAGGGAGGCCGAGGTTGGAGGGAGGGGACACGGCCGTGCAGACGGGAATAACGACTTGGCCGAGGCGAAATTAAGGACGTCGCTCTAAAGCATCGGGCTACAACGAACCTCATAAAGCGAGGTTAAGAACATGGAAAGAGATTCATGTTTTTCGTACGCACTAATGCGTATTTTTTGGGTCCTTATCTGCGAAACGGCCAATGGATGATTGATCGGGAAACGAACCAAGCAGAACAAATCATATTTGTGATATTAATTTCGGAATGTGCACTCTAACAAATTCGATAGTAACCAATTTTCTCCAAGAGCCAACTTTTCTGAGACAATAACTCTCTCGAATATTATCTGGCCAGCATGGGACAGACTATTTAGCCAAATATATTCTTTCCGAGTGAAAGCTCAAGATCAAGGAATTTGGAGGAAAATATTTAAGAAATTAAGACAGAAGAATGGAGAGGAAGGTAAAGAGGTGGGTAATCATCCTGACTTAGAGCACTATAGGGCTCCTCAACTCTTGACAGAGATCTTCGATGGAACCATAATTTGGCAAATAAACCTGGGTGAATTTCAAGCCTGCTCAGAATATCCTACCGCAGCCATCATTCACATGTAACACTACAATGGCGTTTGAGAATTCTTTATGAATAATAGTCAATCACTTTTACAAGCTAGATGATGAACAGTTATTTGCACTTTCATTTGGTTTCACCCACCTCTCAAACGACCTTCGTGAAATGTCGACAGAATCTTAAAATTATGAATGGCCTTTTCTGAATATGTAATATTCTGAAATGCAGAGTCAGGGAAATTGACCAGTAGTCCATTTAACCAGTAACTCGGAAGAGAAATGATACTGAGTGCGATTTCAAATATGCGTCAAAGTGTTCAAAAATTGTTTGTGGAAGGGAGTAACTTTTCTCTGGAGCTACAAAACCCAAGGAATTAAAAACGACCATATAGCATTTGGAAACAAATGTATATTTGAAAACAATTAGTTAGGGGTTTTCTGGTTGTTGTACGGCTGCACAATAATATTCTACTTTTTTTTAACGTTTTAGGAAGGATCAGTCATACCGAAATTGACGCAAATAAACTAAAGCAAAATATACGTGTGACAAAGCTGGAAGTAAGATTACCATCGAAGAAATCAATCGGTCGTTTGGAGCGGAACGGATACGTTAGGTGAGAGAAGGCAGAACGTCAGGCAAAAGGCGGTCCTCTGTGAGCCAGTTGGAATAGATTTGGTTTGGAGAGTCTTGCGATTGAGAGGATGAGGGTTTGGAAATAAGGGAAAGAACAAAAGGGGAACAAGGTATTTTCCTTTCTAGATCCTACATGCCCTTCAAAAAAATTAGAAATCAGCAAGATTTTAGTGTCTGGAAATTTTAATGTCGACATTTTTGCTGCAACAAATATTCTTAACAAAAAATATGTTCTTCTAAAATGGGAGATATATAAATATAGATGAGTACGATAAGTATGATACTATTATAGTAAAACTGAAAATATTTGTACATAGGGAACATAAAAAAAGGAGGATCAATGTGAGGTATGCCGTAAGGAAGTCAAATTTCGAGAAATAATGAGCGCACAAAAAACCCAATGCTTTAACGGTCGACGACACTTCACCCTTTAAATCCCATCAACACCTAAAAACGTCATCAATTCGTGCAAAAAAATGCGACAATCCACAATGCCCCGGGAACAATTCTAATGCGATAGTTCTTTATAGATAGGAAGCATTGCCAACATCACCAAGAGATGAAATATTTTTCAAGTCGAAGTTGTCTCAAACAGCCAATTGTCTACGGACATGTTTTGCTCATTTTACACTCGATGTCACCTCATGATTGCGGTGGAGTCGAAAGAATAAAAGTCGTCGAAAGCAAATGAACAACAAGAAATCGCGATAACATTAGTGTCTGCAATTTTTTAAGGAATTATGAGCGGCATAATAGCGACTATTTGAATCCATACATGAAGTTGGCTTCCACTAGTGGACTCGCTAGTGGAAGTCAACTTCATGTATGGATTAAAACACACACTATTCCGCTCCACACAATTGCTTTTAAATTCCATTTCAAAGAAAAGTCTGCTCTGAAGAAGAAAGAAATATGGTCCAACTTAGGTGACGGTTTCGATGTAAGTTCCCTGAGGGAGTGAAAATATTGTCTGTCATATAACAAGACCTGTCAAAACACACCTGATTGACTGCTTTGAAACCGACGAGTTTTAATTAGTAAATGAACACTCGAAGTAAGCGCATGGTACTGATTTCAGCTTGAGAGAAAAGAAGAAACAAATGACTGGGAGGCTTCAATTCTTCGCATCATAGCCTAGTCGTAGGAGGTGCCGTATAAGAGAAAGCAGAGGAACGTTAAGGGATTAGGAGTGAGGAGTCGAGGGATGGAATAAGGAAGGGAAGGAAGGGAGACTGTAGTCGACAGGATTGGCGGGAGAATGCGGAGGGCGCGAGAGAAGAGAATTCGTATCAGGGACTGGGGGGAGAGAAAGCGGTAGGGGCTGGGGGACGCGCCGTTTTTGGGGAGTTGGCAAGGGTTAGGGAGGGAGAGAAGATGGATGTGGAGAACCCAACGGCCCAATCAATTGAGGACGACGGGGGCAAATCCCCGATACGTCAGGTCCAAGGCTCCCACTGGGAGGGTAGCACCGTTTGCTGCCCGTATAGGAAGGACGGAAACGGGAGAGAAGGTGAACGAGTGAGGAAGTAGGGAGGAAGAGAGGAAAGAGAATTTCGCCTACGCCTCCTGGTCAAGCCGCCCGCCTCGCCCCCCTTCCCGGCTTTCCCCCCTTCACACCCCACCATTCGCCCCAAACCAACCTCCTCCGCCGCCACGCTTCTGCATCCCTGGGACAGGACGTCGAATTCACCTGCCCCCGCTCTCTTACCCTTTCAGCCCCCTTTACCCTCTCCAACTCCGGTCAGAAATGAACGGCGGCGGCGGCGGTGGCGTGGCGGAGGAGGAAGGCATGGAAAGGACGAGACAATCAACTTTTCCGCTGTTCCAGCGCCGAACTGGTGCGGATCGAGCGAACGGAGAACGGCGCCGCTCGGAAAGGGAGAAGAGAGTGCCTGGCGAGTTCACAGGTTCGATCGGAAGGAGTGAGGACGCACGGGGTAAACCCGTGAAGTTTTTTAATTATTGAAGCCTTGAAAATCTGCTCAAAAGAAAGTAATGAAGACTCTTCTACGACAATTGAGGGCAGCATGGGAAAAGGGAAGGAGAATGATGGCGAGAGGAGAAGATAGAGACAGATGAATCAACGAGCTTCGTAGGTATTTCAATGAAGATGCGTTGAAATCGATTAGAAAAGTCAACGGGATGAATGTGATACTGAATATTGCAAAGCATATGTTAATGATTAGTAAAATTTAAACCCTTAAGCGATGTGAACATTCAGTCCGAATAAGGATTTCGGGTCACATATGAGCGGGTCAAGTTTATGTATGGAATTGTATTTACAAAAGAGGAGTGGGAGACTATTTTTTGAGTACTTTTCTCAAGTTTTTCAATAGTTTCGTCTTGAACTTTACAGCAAAGCAAATTACTTTGAGGGCAATAATTTTATGAATAGCTACGGTTTTCGTGGATATCACCAATTTTTTCCAACTCATGTACGATATTTACATACCAAGATGGTCTAGGCTACACCCACCATTGTTGAACACACACACCCTGTATGGAACTACTACGTGTATGAATTAATCGTAACATCGAACTGAAAATAATCAAAGTTTAAAAAGAATATATATAGAAAATTCTCTCTAAGCTAAATGCTTGAGTTAAACCCCATGAAGGGGCTCTAGTAACTCCTTCTCATATATAGCTCCTAACTAAGGCATGATGGTGCCCAACCAGAAGTCTTGTGGTCATTGCGGTTCATAGTTGGCCAAATTCTATAATATATTAATATATATATATATACACACACAAACCATACTCAACACTATTTCAGCAAGATTCAATTTCTTTTAACATAATAAAACAAGAACTTTCAATTCTTATTCTCCATAGTAGTGAGATAAACAATCAATGATCATTAACCATCAATCATTTTGATTCATCATAGCCATTTCAGCATTTCACTTCAAGTTCACGAAATGTTCAGACCGTAAGAATTAAGAACTTCATTAAATAGTGTTGACGAGTGTTAGGGTCAGCATTAAATAAGGCCCAATTAAATACCCAATGACCCTTCAACTTGATTATAACGCCAAAGAGATTTAGACGCGCGTGAAATGGCACTATTCTTTTAAAATTCCCTTTTGTACAACCGATAGAACATTTAATAGAATGTGTAAAGATCCTTTAGCAATTAAATCTTATAAAATGGTACAGATATCCACATAAAACTTAGTAATGAAATTAGCATTCAGGCCATTCACATTAGGCGACACTGAAGGTCTTACACGAGATTTAAAAAAATTGGTTTGTTTTAACTATACACTCTTTGATTAACAGATTAGGCACACTTTGAATTTTTGAAAAGCAATTGACATATGCAAACAATCTATACTAATTAAAGATAAATTAAAGTTTACTACACACGTAGCCCGGAGAAAACGGAAAAACTAACTTGATAATTCATATTTATCATTCGACTTAAATAAGAAATGAACGAATCTCTCCGACGAAACGTACCTTAGTGTGACGTGTCAAGAGCAGAGAATAATACACGCACTTCCAGCGGTATTGATCAGGGAACGACAATATTTAGAGCACAATGGTTGTTCCATTGTTAAATCATATGCTTCGCTCACCCTTGAAGGCAGCATAATTGAGGAAAATGGACGAAGCAACGGGCGTTATCGCAAATTTCTCCGCAGAGACAGTTTAAAATTTTATATGCGAGAGAAAATACCTGTTTTAGCGTCAACTTTCAGACTGCTACGCATATGAGTACGGGGAGGCGAACCAGTGGCAAATTGAAATGTATTTGCGTTCATGTGACTACTATTAAAAAGTACTAGTAGCACTACAGATCACTAACCATGATTTTCTCAGTCCGGTTATTCATTTTATATGAGCTAATAATAAAATCAGGATAATAAATAACATACCTCCTAAACACTGCATAATTCAGTATATTAATATTAGAGACATTCATAAATGATAAAGGCTTCATCATCATTAATGAAACAACACATACGTTCATATATATTGAATTTTTTACCGATCACGGTGTCACCAAAACAGCGGCTGATGGTGAAATAGAACTAAACCACACGCATAATGACTTTGAAATGACACCATCCTTTGTCTCGTAGTGAAAAAATAGCCATGAAACATTAAACTAGGAATCAAGTTTGAAGAATTTGTTTCAAGTGATTGATAACTAGGTACCGGACTGAAAAAACATTTTTTTTAAATTCGACTCAAGCACAGCGTTTTGCTTCTTATTAGGGATCGGTTAAAAAGTAAAACACTTTCAACATCTGAAGATAGTTACGGCATCCCCTAAACCTTACGGAATCGAAACATCATAGCGCTAACAGCAAAATTTACTCTGCATCCACATCAGTTTCAGAGATCAAAAGGGGAACAGCAGATTGATGGCATGCATCGGTTCGTTCAAAACTCCATTAATCTTTTTTATGCTACCAATCAGACTTTCACGATTTCTCCATATAATAGCAACTATCCGCCATATTGACAAGTATGATCGAATGTGCATGACTGACAATCTAATGTGGCCAAGCTGCAGCAAAAGAAACTTTATACAACTTTATGTTAAAAGTATATTCTAGTGTTGAGATTTATTTTTTAACGCATTGGAGTGAATATGGCAACACAAAAAGGCACCTTATTTTCACATGTCACATTTTAATTTTCACTCTTTCAAACGTCGCGTAAGCTATTTGACACCTCTCGTTTATTTGAATAATTTATCAAATGATGACGAATTTAACATCTAAATATCTCTCCCTCGTTCTTAAGTGTTACCCAAGATTACCACCAAATATCAAGAGCACTCTACAATCATGACATATACGCAAAAATATAAATAAGAGATAAATGCATATAAATAATATAATATACATAAAAGATGGAGGAAATGATTAAAGAGGCATGGGAAGAACTGGAGATAGGAATGAAAGTCCGAGGGAAATTCGTAAAATCGGTTAGGTTTGCTGATGATCAAGCATTAGTTGCTCAGTCAGCCAAGGGGTTGCAAGCATTGTTGAGTGAATTGGAGGTTCAGTGCGATAAATATGGGATGAGAATCAATATTAGTAAAACAAAGGTTATGCGATTTTCCAGAAAGAAAAAGGCTAAGCTAAATATTAAAATAGGCGGGGAAAGAATAGAGCAGGTAGAGCAGTTTACATATCTTGGAAGTGTTTTGGACCAATACGGTCAAAGTGGTAGGGACGTAAGGAGAAGAATTGCGCTGGGCAAGGAGGCTTTCTCAAGGAGGAGGGAGTTGATGACGGGGACGTTGAGTAGGGATATTAAGGCAAGACTCGTAAAAACTCTGATATGGAGCGTAGCTATGTACGGCGCGGAAACGTGGTCGCTGAAGCAGGAGGATAGACGTAGATTGGAGGCTTTTGAAATGTGGGTGTGGAGAAGAATGGAGAAGGTGAAATGGACCGAAAGGAAAACAAATGAGGAAGTACTAGAAATGGTGGGGGAGGAGAGGGGTTTGTTGAGAGAAATCCTATGGAGGCAGGAAAAATGGATGAAAGGCGTATTGAGCGGTAGTGGAATGTTGAAGAGGGTAATAGAGGGGAGAATGTTGGGCAAGCGAGGTAAGGGTAGGAACAGGATAGGGATGTTGGACGGGATGAAGGGAGGAAAGAAGTACACCGAGATGAAGAGGGACCTGATATAGATTAGTTTGCTAATAAATGAAAGTAGAAAAACTTTGTTACAATCCACCACTTTATTTTCGATACTACTAGTTTCGACGCTACGGCGTCATCCGAAAATAAAGTGGTGGATTGTAACAAAGTTTTTCTACTTTCATTTATTAAAATGAACTTCCACAAAGTTGAGGCTGAAACTATTGAGATGATTAGTTTGCTAGGTGGGGAGTCACAAAATGTTTATTTGATAGTTGTGTCCATCCAAAAAACTACCTTGACCGGTAGATTACCTAATAATAACATAAAAGATAAACATATATTTTAAATATATATATAGATAGCACTTTTGTGAAAGTCTCACGGACGTGTAAAACAATGTATATGAAGTTAGCACTTTTGGACAAAGACAAAATACAGAAACCTACAAACAAAGAAAAGAAACTCACAAGGTTTCGAATGTTCGATGGTCCACGCCACCTTTCTCAAGGAAAAGAAAGACAGAAGATACAGAAGATATATACATATACGTGTATATATTATCTTTTCAATCATCTAGTTCCCTGGGTGACACCATTTAGCCTCTCGAATGTGAACTCCGTGTTTGAACAATGGATTTGTAATCATTTCAGAGCTGTAAACGCTTGGTCCATTTAACAAGAAAGTGATAGAAAGAAAACAGATGGTGACGATAGCAAAATTAATATGGGCATGAAGAGAGGACACGGAGGCGATTTGAATAATACGGTTCAAGGGGTAAAGAGACGAAAGTAGTGAATGGAGTATATAGTATTGTAGAAACGTCACCCGGAAACTCCGTACAGGCTAGGTTTGAGTTCCAATTTTATTTGGCTTCCCTAGCGCTGGAGAGAAAACGGAATGAGGGCTCAAATGAAAACAGGCAACACAATTTTGCAAATGGAAAATTTTCTCGAAGACGACTATTTGTCTCGAAATACAATGGAAAGGAAAATTTAATACATAGGAGACACCCTTCAATAAATATTTTTTTATTAATTTTCTTAAAAAAAACTTGCAGTTCCATCCAAACTTATGGGGCAGGGCACATTTCACTTAGGTCGAAATTGTGTTCTTGGGTACATATCCATGAGGAAAACACCGGAAACCATATCTCAGACACCGGAAATTCCAAGTTCTGAAACAACTGATATTGAAGACTGAAGGTGGTCTCCTGGTAATAAATACCTTTGCAACAGTTCATTTGCTAACATGCCAAAAATTTGAGTTTATCAAACGAAAGAAAATAGAAGAGGATAATTAAGTAAATTGTGTTCGTATAACACAAACAAGGAAGACTGAATTCATACTGATGTGGAAACGTGTTGCATTGAATTGCATAAGCAATTGCAATAATAAATTTTGGAAAACAATTGTGTCATTTAATAATAATTTTATAATTTGGAATGAATTATAAGTGAAATATTCACTTTTCTAAATTAAATTTCAACGCTTATATGTTCTGGTGTTTGGAATGAGATAGTATGAAATTTCTAATAACATTAAAAAATAAATTACGACAGATATTATTTAGGGAATTATATTTTTAAATTCCTTAAACAGCCAGCCATATGTGTCAAAACGTTTAAAGTTCAGACATGGCTAGGTTATTTAACTTGCAGATGGCACAGGAATTGATCGTCACTTCGCCGAACTGGGCAATTCTTGTGATTACTTGTGACGTATTTAGCTATAGTAACAGTTGCTTCGAGTAATTAAATACAAATGGCTTCAATCAAATTCTAAAAGCTTCTTGCTCTTATCGCCTTCTGAATCGACTCTTAAATGTGTGTAATGATGTAAAATCAATTACAAAATCACTCCAATTGCATTCATACTGGGTGAGCGTGTATCTTTGGAGGCGAAGAGTTACTGAAATTTTTTATAAGTTGTATTTAACAGAAAATATTTAGGACTAGGGATTATTGCTCAGAAGGAAAACTCAGCTTATGGTCATTTCACAAAAAGGAAAAATCATATACATGTTATTATGCTCGGCTGATAGGTTTCAAAATTATGACAAAAATTTTATCGATCATCACTGAACTGTTTTATAAAGTAGCACTCGAGGGAATGATAACAAACAATGAACTATTTAGTAAAGAAGATAAATTAATCCCGTATCTTCCAAGCAGAAATAGTTCAAGCAATGAAACTCAACGACACCTGCTTAAAGACTTGGTATGAATATGGCATGCTAGAAAAAATTGTTTAAATGATATCCACTTGAGCAACATTGAAACAGAATTCAAGAGAAAACTTTTAATTTTTATGTAATCTATGTTGTTATTTTAGTTTACCACTCTAAAAGGAAAGAGGTATCTTAGAGTGCAGAAAAAATGAAGGAATGATTTAATCAAAGTACATATTTCACTAATCAATATTAATCTGAAATATTGTTCCGAGCTTCTAATAAAACCTTCAAACAATGAAAAATAAAACCTTAATCTGTCATTGTGATACTTTATTTAAATACCTTTCCCCCCTCTAATGAGAATGCTATAACAATATGATCATTTTACGACTTTCAGCAAAATGTTATTTTTCATCAATTTATCGACTTCATGACCTTCTCATGAAAGTCATGTACTGCAAATTGATTGCTTTATGATATGCCACAAAATTTAATAATTTAAAATGATGTATTCACCCTTTAACGCAAGTGCAGTTTTACCGAAAACAAGGCAAAAATTAAATAAATGAATTATATCTGACTCAATCAGTGCATGACAGACGAAAATTCACAAAGTGTAAATGATATCCTAAGTTCTCTATATCGATAAGTTTGTAATAAGACGCAATGAACTCGTTTCACGTGAATTCTTCGTGGACAAACGACTTAACCCTCATATAATTGAACCCTGGCTTAGAATATAATTTACCCCGCGTAATTAGAACGGGATATTCCTTAAAAGTAAATATAATATTTTATGTCTCTTCCAAGTCCGGTTTCATAAAAGTGAGCAATCTCATTTAGTCAGGTGACCCAAAAAGCCCTCGCCCAAGGGATTTTGCTTGCACAAGAATACTTAAAATTGCGAAAAGAAAAACAAAATGGAATACATCCTGCATCTCTAGCAACTTTGAATTTGCACTTTTGATAACTTAAAAAGAACCAATGACACTTGAGCCAAATCAGGGATGAAGAATGTTCAATCCAAGCGGCGGGAATTAAGATTACGATGCAAACCTCCTTCTCAGCAAAAACCAATTCACAGTGGCTCACCGATTGGGCTAAACTACATTAATTAAGGTAGCAAGTAAATGAGCCCAAAAAGTTAACAACCTCTTTCATAAAACAGGAAATACTCGACGGCGGGTCATATAACAAGGTATTCGTGGCCTGCAAAGTTTAATCGTATATAAACCTCACCTCAGCCTGTAAACCATTAAAGTTTAATTCACTGCTTTGCGAGGAGGCCGCCGCCCCACCAACAGACTGGACCTTTGAAAAATTTATAAAATAAAACTCCACCAGGTGTGTCATGAAACTGAAGACTGATTTAAATTAAAGCACAATGCCGTCGTCTGAACATTCGCGGACAGCAGTTTCAAAATATCTGTGGTTACTTAAAGATCGACCAAATGCTAGGAGCAGAAGCCTCTTTAAAATTCAAGGAAACCAAGATGCTCAGAATATGCTTCACCGGAATCGATATTCACGCTTTAGAACCTTGCCTGTGAAGTAGGTTCTAAGTTGCCCCTCGGCTGCTTGACTTTCCTTATTTCTCTCTCTCTCCCTTCCTTTTCTCATTCCTTACCAACAAGTTAACGTCCCTTATTGCTTATTTCAAACGCGATACGCAGAAATGTAAATTGACGAATCTAAGGAGCAGAATGCAGAGCAAATATTGCACAAATTAAGCGTGATTTTTTTGGGAGAGAACATGGGTTATCGATAGCGAAACAGGCCGTGCCGAAAGATCTCCGGAGAAGAGTGCGCTGAAGGGATGGGGAGTCAGCGGAGGGAAGGAGGAGGAAGAGGAAGACCCTCTGCCTGCGCCGGAGAATGCCGCTCAACACTCTAGTGGACACGGGGCGGGTGCTGTAAATGGAGCCCGGGGAGTAAAGGGCCCGGTGGCTTCTGCGGTGTCGGCGAGGCCACGGCGGCCTTAGGGCGGCAGGAGGGTGAGGGCGGGCGGGCCGCGGTGGAGGAGTAAGAGGAGTTGGGAAAGGGCACACAAGTAGTGGGAAAGGCGAGAGATGCGGGGGTGGCAGCGGCAGTGGTGGGTCTGGTGCCTAGGGCATGGTGCGGTTGGGTGCCGAGAGGTGTGGGAGAACTCGTTGGGGCGTGGCTTAAAGGATACCCCCACCCCCCTCCGGTAGTCTCCCATGTGAGGGTGGATCGTGGGTTGATTAAATCTGAGGGAGTTGAGGGGTTGGGATGAATTAGGGGGTTAATGGGGAAAGGAGAAAGGGTGGAATGGAAAAGAAGGGTTGGCGGGGAGCGGAGGGAGAGAGGATGGGTGGGGAGGGCGTGAGGAGGAAGAAAAGGGAGGGAATGAGTAGGAGGGGAAGGATAGAGCTTGGGGAGAGGGCGCAGGCGGACAGGGAGTGGGGAGGTAAGGATAATTAGGGAGAGGAGATGGGTGCGTTGGATGACCTGGGGAAACAGGATTACATATATGAAGGAGCGCAGAGGGAGAGAGACAGTGAGAGAGAGAGGGAACGAGGGAAAGGGTTAGGGGGGGGGTTAAGGGGTGAGAGGGGAGGAAGGTGGCGAGAGTGCTGGTGATGAACGAGGGGGGAGGAGGAGAGGAAGAGGGAATGATATAAAAAGTTACCCCCCTCCTCCCCGCGCTCCTTCCGTCCGTCCGTACCCCTCTATCCTACTACATTCCTTCCAGCCATCTCCACCACCAGCCCCCCTCCACATCTCCTTCCCCATACTTTTTTTTTTAAACAGTCAGAAATTCACTTGGGGCCCGAAAAAGAGGAATTGTTAACGATATCAACGAAGTTGGAGATGAGGGAAGTTTGGAATATTTACACCGCCGCCGCCGCCGCTTGTAACTCTGGATTTATTTCAGTCTGCGGAAAACTATTTAAGGCCCTTCATTTTCATATAGTAATGGAGAATATGAAGATGGCGCAGGAAATTTAAATTTAGACGCGTTTTTGCAACGAAAAGTTGGGCAAAGATTTTTTGTTTTTAGTTTCTATCATTCATCAAACGGATAACTAAGGGGAAACAAAGTTTTGTGAAGATTTGCTCATTTTTATAAATGCCGTTATAATTTAACATCGCACCTCAAATAAAGGAAGACGGCTTAATTCTTCACTAAACACGAAACCTAAAACAGTCACTATTATTCGCAGTGGGGAGTCTACAACTTTCAGCGTATTTTATGCAGGCTTGGGTTTTCAATATTAATAAGGTACATCAGCAGCATTATACCTTTGAAACAAAATAGAAATCATATTTCCTAGTTTAATATATATTAATTATTAATATATCGAGCAAATAATAATATTACTTAAGTAAAGATGAGAAAATAAAAAGTAAATTGGAGGAGAATTGCGGTGCTTCGTGGCAAATCTCTTTATTCACTTTCTTGAGAGATGAAATGAAGGTAGGAAATTTGTGAACATTTTGTCCAATCGGTGACATTATCACGTATGAGGAGAAACTATATTCCACCCCTTTCAAATACTTGAAGCATTGTCAACTAATGTCAAAGTAAGTAGCGTTCGACAGACTTTCGTTAATTTAAAGTAACCTAATAATTGAGATGTCCGTTCCCATTAGCTCAGGAAATTGACTCAATATTGAGAATTTCATTATTTAGTAGCGTTGAAAGGCTTGAATGTCATGACTGCTAAGGTTGTCCTCAGCCGCTACGGAAATTCCCGGCTTTAAAATTAGCATTCAGAGAAATTTTTACAGTGAAGAGAGGAAACATTACGTTTCCAATTAGATATAAGAAATGATTACATATAATATGTTATGAGGAACTTAACTTTAACTACGTTACGCGCACTAGGATTCCTTAACGTATACTTAAAAAGCAATATCATGTTTGGAAAATAATCGTAGGTATACACACGTATATAAATATTTTGTTACATCTAAAAACACATGGCACATTGACGAGAAAGTTAAAATTAAATAGTAATCCGTTCGATGTGATGTACTTGAAACAGCTATCTATTGTGAAAAAAAAACATAAGAAAGCAAGTTAATCTGACTAATGGAAAGAATATATTTCCGTTTTCCACTATGTACAAAATCTAATGAAAATTCTATTTCATACTACACGGAAACAAGCAAATGGATAGTAACATATCAAAACAACGGTAAGACACATAATTTTTATCTGTTACTATTACTCAATCACTTGCCTTACTTAAGATCGAATGTGACAAAAGCTACAAAGAAGATATTATTCATGACTAGTCGATTACTGTAGGTATAATAACAAAAACTACGATTTAAAATACAAAATATCACATCTGTATTTCAACCCCTCAGTTTCTTAGTTTGTGATCATGTGGAAACAATTAACCAAATCCTATATGCATTAAAGAATCTTTAAATGAAGGAGGCAAACGTCTCAAAAAATTATCTTCACTTTTCCTGAGTAAACGCCTCGCAGATAGCCGGGGAAGGACTACGAACGAGCGGACAAAGAGGGAGAGCGAGAGACAGAGACGAAATGAGAAAGAGAGGGAGATGGGAAAAGGAGATGGTCCGTTGAGAACGTTCAGGAAAGGCCGGGTGATGGCACATTACTCTCCAGAGTCTCCTTGGCTGTGGGCCTAATTATTCAATTTCTTCAAGGGGTACGTGGAAGAAGGCGATTGGGTGGGGGGAGTGAGGGAGGCGAGTGGAAGAATAGAGAAGAGAAAGAGAGAGAGAAAAAAGTAAGCGAGAAAGAGAGGTTAGATGCTAGAGAGAGCGAGAGAGAGAGAGAGAAATAGAAGAGAGAGAGAAAAAAAGATGGGTGGAGGTGGTCGACGAGGGCACGAGACGAAGAGACACTTCATTATGCCACGGACGGTTGTCGAAACCGTGGAAACTTAGTTGACAACGGGAGCGGAGAGAGTGAGCAAGAGAGAGACAGAGGGGGTCGATGGAGGTAAGAAGAGGAGGTAGAGGAAGAAGGCAGAGGATGAGGTTGAGGAAAACCCGGGGGCCTTGCGGGAGAAGCAGTTCAAACAACCTTTAAGGTCGCGTCGTCTTGTGAGAGCGGTGGAAGAGACGAAAGAGAGATGGGATTCTTGGGTGGGAGTTTAAAGCAGCGCGGGAGGGAGGAGAGGTGTGAAGGCGAGGGGAGAAATGGGAAAGGAGAGAGGACAGAAGCGATAAGGCGAGAGAGGGTGTGGGTGTGTGTGTGTATATATATATATATATATAGAATGAAAGGGAAGGATGAGATTAGGCGGGGGAGGGTGAGGGGGACGAGAATGAAACGAGGGAGGGAGGAGAGAGTAAAGGGGGGGGGGTTACATAGTGTGCTTTCGCCCCACCCTCCCCACATCTCTTTCTCTACATCCCCTCTCGTGGTTCCTCGAAGCGGCGAAAGTGAAACGGCTTACGCCCTCAAAGCCAAGGAGAAGACGATGCGATTCAGGCATTTCTCGGAAACGAGGATGGAAAAGCATGAACTCAGTGGGGGGGAAGTACGGGAAAAAGGGAAAGAGAGGGGGGGGGAAGGTTTGCGGAGTTTACGCTCACGATTTTACTACGAGAATCGAGGTGTTTGTTTTATTTTCCACGCGGCTCCTTTCCCCCAAAAAGGGTTTTTTTTTGGGAATATCCCTCGACTTCGACTACCAAGTAACATAAGTGGAGAGGTGAGGTGGGGGGTCGAGAGCAATAGAAGAAGAGGAGGTGGAGGTGGACATTGATCTGTTTTCGAGTGTTTTTTTGTTTTTAAATCCACAAGAGAATTGAAAGAGGACTTTTTTTATTTTTAACCCATGAAAGGGCAACATAAAACTAAACTACGTGATAATATTGTGTTTCAGATAGTAAAAATATGTTTGCGCTCTGAAATCCTGGCGGAAACAATATTAATTTTTGGCACCTGCTTTATGGAAATATTTAAAAAGTATGAAATTAAATCCTTTAAATATTTTAGTCATCGGAACCATGTGTTGAGGTAAAAGAAACGACGGGCAAGCAATAAATAAGATAACAAATGAGAAATATTGATTTTAAACAGTAAACTTATCAAAATTATTTTACAAATGATCAGTTCGGTAAAATATTTCGACGCAATCAAGAAAGACGTCAAAACTTAATGCGCAGATTAAAGCACTGGTGTAAATATTTTTTTAAAGCATTCAGTATTTTGTGAGAAAACATTTCAATGCTTCTGTTGTAACTAGGGGTAATGCACCAAATGAAATTCAAAATGAATTAATACAATCCTGAACTACTATATCTAATCTTGTCCATATCATATATGGACTTCTTTATTTCAGTCACAGGATGATATGGCTGTGTTCTGTTGTGTCCTCACTGAAAGGACAAAACATGGCGTCTAAATATAAAAAAATTACTCTTCCCTTTCAAGAAACAAAATGGAATAAGGACATAAAATGTATGATTCCAGATCACCAGATGAGATTTAGTGAAAAAAGACTATTTCATACACTGGAAATACTAAAAATGACATATTATCCCAGATCATAAATAAGGATCTTTTGTAAGAATGATCATCCTGATTTTCCTAACTTTTAGTATGGAGTCCGGATATACTACAATTCTGACATTCGTTGAAAGGAAGACTCCTCAAAGGAAATTTTAATGCAAAAATTTGAAACCGAACCGGAACAATGAATCATGTACTTATACGCGTGCGTCAAATTCAGGACAAAGCTACGCATCGCAATAATTATATCGTTAAAATATTTAGTATATTTTTCCAAGTACATCAGCATATTTTCATCAGTTACCGTAATATTATGGCCGTTCAAATTACGAAAATGAACAAATTTCATGATCAATGAAATATGCTAGAGCAAGATTTTGATATATTTGCCAGAATATTTGTGATAGATTCTCCAGTAAGTTTTCGAACAGGCAATGCGCCCCTTTGACTTAAAACTTTAGCTTCAAGAAAATGAAATGCATTGTACACCACATTTTCAAAGACGTAAATCACATCACTTTCAAATTTTACCCATTTTTTTAGTCCACGAATCGTTTATGGCAAAATGACTATTTTCACCCTATCATGTGTTGTGCGGAAGAAGCGCTTATTCGATAGTGATGATAATGCTGTCGCCCCGTACGAACGTACACCAGCTACCATCAACTAAAATACACACAACCCTATACAGTTTAGAGTAAGCTTGTTTTGAGTTAATTTTCTACTGCCTCCAAAATCCCTTATAATGTGGAAACCTCATTTTCTACAAAAACCCCTAATGGCAAAAAGAGAGACGGGGCTGACAATCTTGCATCAATTGAAATTGAAGCAAATATTATGAGGTGTTCTGGCGGGAAAATAACTCTCCGGCTTCACCGCATGACAAGATGAAAACTCTCAAGAGAAATCGACCTGAAGTTCAATTCCAGAAACTCGGTGGGAAAAACCTTTCCACACCGATAGAAGGAAGGAAAACGGACAACAATGCGAGGGGAAGAACAACGGAAAGGGGTGATGGGTAGGAAAAGGGGAAAGAAGGACAGCAGTGGGAGCACAAAAAAAATGGAGGAAATCATCGAGGGCCACCCACATCGCTACCTCAACCCTGCCGTGCTAACCAGACTTGGAAAGGAAGGTCTCAGGGTGAATTATTACATCCTCGAGACTTCTAGCACGTCCGAGGAAACCTCCAGCTCCTCCCAACGGGTCGACCTCTAGGTGGGATAGGTTGCGTAGGGGAAGAGAAATGTCGCTCGACTCCCCGACCTCCCCTCCGCTCTCTCTCTCGCGGGAATGGCGAGGGAAGGAACGGACGGGAAGGGAGGAAGGATGGGCGCAGGGGGAAAGCAGGGAGAGAGAGGGACAAATGGGGAGACACGGTGGGAGTACGGGAGTGGAGGTGATGGGAAACGAGGGGGCGAAGTGGGGAGGGGAAGAAGGGACGGTATAATCCAGGCAAATCCAACCACCGCGAGGGATGCTGGGGTAGGGCGGGGATGCGAGGGAAATTGGGGGGAGGAGGACCAGCTCGGATGTGAAGAGATAGAGAGAGAGAATAGGAGAGGGAGAGAAGAGATACGTGCACGAGACTGAGAGAGAATCAAGAAGGGGAGGGGGATGGAAAGAGACATAGAGGGGCAACGAGTGAGAGAGAGGAGCAAAGTGGAGAAGGGGGTGAGCTAGTTGGAAACGTGTATATATAATCCGCTGAGGAAGTTGAAAGGAAATTGGCTCAATAGAAGGTCCATCATCATTGAGAATTAAGACGTTCGGGAGATTCCGATTACGTCTATCCCATCTCTCAGTCAGCCCTTTTAGTGTTCGGCGAAGTGAGAGAAAACACAAGGGGGGCGAAGGGAAAAGTAGACGGGGAGGATGACGAGGGGTGAAGGAAGGGGAAAGGGGCAGTAGTATAAAGTTTTCTCACGGCCTGATGAGTTTACGACGGCAAAAACTAAAAAAAAACCGAGGGAAGACGAGGACGAATTTGGAGAGAGGGAAGTGCAAGACGCTCGAAGTTAAGGCGGAGAGCGGATCAAGAGACGGAGACGACCAATTATAGAATGAAACACGGCTGTATCATTCAAACCCAACGAAAAAAATACATCGGAAAGTGAAAATTTTTGATGTGATTGCACAAATGCGTACGTTTAATTTCGAGCTCAATAGGGATCTCCTGAATATGTTTGATGATATGGCCAAGTCAGTCCGGTATTTAAGTTTCGTTTTGGAAAATATTTCGCAAATGCGCACTTGCTAAATATATTTGTTGTTTCGGAGGATTTCTTTTGTTTAAAAAAATATATTCTTAATTTCATTCCGATTTAGATATTTTAACTCACTCAATTGACGACGTCGTTCTTTCCAATTTTTTTTAAATATTAAAAATAGGAGAGGGAGAGAAAGTACTCTCTGGAAGAGTAGACAAGGATACTCTTACAACTATCAAGAAAAACGAGAATTTTTTTAAGAATAGAAGATCAAAACGCTAGGAAAATAAAGGAAAAATCAAAAATTGTATAGTGTGAATACCATCTTATCATATGATTTAATTCAATCAACTGTACCGAAAGTATCTCTACATCATAGCGGGTAATATAAGAATGTATGTAAATCTGACAAACTATTTCTTTCTTCATGCATTTGCTTGTACTACAATGCTGCAAGCAAATCAGATAGATTGAATGATAAAAGGAAGCGTTGCCAACAATAATTACACCATCACTCACAGTAAACTGTTCCAAGGCTGTTATAACTAACATCCTTATTCAGTCTTGGCATATGGTGCGTCTTAGGATGCAAGTTCGTCATTTCAAAGGATGTGAGATTTAGTCTCATTACGCTTAGGAGTGCGAATTGCTTGGAATTTCCATTGGGCATTCTTTTTGAGGTTTTTTGAAATGTTTCACAAGATTCAAAATAGTATATTACTTGATCAAAGCCAAGGGAAAAAAGCACGTATTTAGCGTATGAAATTTATTTTTTAAAAAACCCATTAATCTATAATTTCGGCAGACGATATTAAAACATAATAATATACTTTACCCTTGATGTTGAATCGTAAAATGAGTAAATCCTCACAAAACATCCACTTGTTAATGCATCAGAATAATTCATTTGATTCAAATGAAACTAATCAATTTTCCAAAAGTGATTAGTTAATTATTTATTTTAAACACCATGATCGAAACTGCATGCATCACGCCAAGTTTCCCATTGCTCATAAATCGCGGTTTAATAGTGAATAAGAAGTGTTAATAACGGCCATTTATTCTAACTAAAATTTAATCATGGCATTAATGACGTTATGGAGCAACAAAACAAGTAATATAATTAAAATAGCACCAAACGAAACATTAAAATAAAGCAAGAAATATGATGAAAAGGAGAATATTTTAATGAATACCCTTCATTTCCTCTTGGAATAAGTTAAGTTGTTTCTACTTGAAGTTTAAACCATGCAAGTATGAATTGTAGAAAAACTATGTCGAAGAGATAGGCCGGTAAAAGTGGAGAGCACACATTTATCAAGGTATTTTCCGTCTCATCCATAAAAATATGAGGGCCTCGTATGAGTTCATCAACGTCCAGGGACACGGAACACGATTTTACTTACTCGGGATCACATGCGGGGTATTACCGACTGTCGAGCTTCGACAGTGATTAGACGGCGACAAATCACATTTTTACGATATTGCTCCAACGTTGAAAGCGCTAATGTACTTACGCTGTCCTCCTGTCCATCGCGTCGCATCCATCCAAGGGTCGCGACATAGCTTATCAATTTCATCCGATTTTAACGAAATTTTATTGGCAATGCGCGAAACTGAGGGGTGTCATTCGGCATGGAAATCGAACAATGAGTTACCAGAACTGTGAAGTTTATTTTTCATTTTCTGAAACATTCTGAGCAATGACTAACTGCTGCCCAAACGTACTTGATGCTCATTTTATGCCATACATGTTTTTACACTCAAGTACATTGGATGCGTAACTTTTGCAAAATACGTATCAAACTAATACAGACTAAGAAATAAAAAAAATCATGGATTAATTTGTATTACATATTTCAAAATATTTTTTAGTTTAAAGAAAAATACAATACAACCAGAAGGAAACTAATATAGACGAGTATATAATGTTTTTTATTCACCACGAAGAAACGTCTAACATCATTAAATCGGGGTGGTGCGCATATTATCTATAAACAAAGCGCACCAATAAGCACGAAACTCATTTAAAAATAGAATTCCTACATAATTGAAACGAAGGTAATCATGATAGTGGGAAGACCGAAGACAAAATAATATTAATCATTACCTGCAAGGCATTTCATTTATAGGAAATAAATGCATTGTGTGCAGGTAAATCGAACGTTATTAAAACGTAACCTTCAGCTAAGATTATGATTAAAAGGGTGCAAATGCAATACATCTGTGTGTATGTGTATAAATATATATTATTTCAAGAAACTGTAACAGTAACTTTAACGGAGTCACCCGCTATGTGTGCATTATAATGCAACCATTTCAGAGAGTAAAAATCATTCGCCTTGACCGGGATCCGGGTTCGAATCCCGGTCAAGGCGAATGATTTTTACTCTCTGAAATGGTTGCATTATGTATATATATATATATATATCTATTTTTTTGTGTGTGTGTTTTTCTGTGTGTGTGTGTGTGCATACATTTTTGGATATATATGTGTGTATATTCATTCACATAGAAATAGAGATAAGGAAAGGGGAAAGGAACACACATAAAAGACGAACACAGTAGAGGTGGGGAAGGCGAATTCAGGCACACCACTAATGTAAAAATATCTTCCTCGATCCCCTTTCCTTATCTCTATTTCTATGTGAATGAATATTTGTTCGCCGTGATTTCGTGTTTGAATATATATGTGTATATATATATATACACACACACAAAAGGCCATCGATCTCACATTTTCTGGGAAATTACTTTCTGATTTTATAAAATATGACTACATCAAATCCAAACCTAATATGAGTACTTCAGCATGCATTTTTAACGAACACATCCCATATTTTTTTCTCATAATGAAACCTTAAAAATATCATTTTTCACTAAATTACCAACCTTACCCACAAAAGCAACTTCATCAATGAAAGTGAAGTTTCAATTTCGAGGATAAAGACTATGAGTGACAAAAAGAATTGCGCACAAATTGTAGAGGCTTCCGGCGAAGGATTTTTTCAGCCTCAGCTCCACAGGGCCTCGCAGTCCATAATTAGACTATAAATGATCTGGTTCCTTAACGGGTTTACAATATAAGATAACACAATCGCTATTCCCCAATCAAGTATAGTGTTATCCTGGATTGTTTATTGCAAAATTATCATTTATGGCCTTCTATTATATAGGCACCAAAATTGTTTTTCGTAACTGCAACCTCTATCACTCCCATTGTGTAATCACGCTGTTTAACACGTAAATATGAAAGTAACATGTAAAAATAACTGTGAATATTTTTGAAAGTTCTCGATGATTATACATTTACAAAAATATAAACCGTATTTCTTAACCGCCAGTAATAACCAACCAAATAAAACTGAATATCCAACATGAGTCTCGTACATCGCACATTGCAACCTCTACATATTTACTTCTACATGATCCCATAATTACATCAAAATTAAAAAATCGAAAAAACACACTCCAAACAAGAGTAATGCGATAGATACTCCCAAAGCCGTGACAAAAGAAAAACATTCCCGACGCAATCAATAACCTAATAACTTATTAAACTTCACAATTATTGAGAGAATTCCTCAGAGGAAATATCCAAACACCATCCATCCTCAGAATATTTCGACCTCATGGAAAGATTCGTTTGTGACTCTCCGAAGATGATCAGATTTGTCAGATAAGGGACCCCCAGCTCGAGGAAAGAAGGGATGGAGGGAAATAAGGATTGGAAGAGTTATGGGTCGGGAAGGGAACAGGGAGTTAATTTCCTTAGCCTCGCGCCTCAGTTTCTTCCTCCTCGGGTGAAATTTTTAAGATATCCCATCCAAATCTTGCGATCCTCGCGTCACTCGGATAAGGGGAAGATTGTCACTAACAAACCTCTTTTCTTCTCTTCAAGTTCCCGATGCCAAGGAAATTCAATTCCAAAAGAAAACAAAAGCAGTACAACATTGTAAAACTTCAATTAGTCGGAAATACCAAATTCTCGGGAATAAAAAAAAATCTACTTATTATCTTCGGCAGTCCTTAACGCTTTCAGACAGACGATGGAAGAAACGTGATGGAAGCAAATTGAAAACCATTGATTACTTAGATCAGTAGTCGATAAGGTCGGAAAAGTTACAATCACATGCTGGAAATGAAATATGAACTACTTTCACCTCTTATAAAGTTGATAAAACATGATACCCCTTTTCTTTCATTGATAGCCCATCTGTAACCAAACATACATATCTGAGAAAATGTGCCTATGTAAACATTTTTTAATGACCTTTATATGCGGCACGAAGACTGAATCCCTGATATATCAATGGGGTTACACCATATAAATAAATGATGCATTTAATCTCATTACGCCACCAAAAGACTAGTTGAATGATCTTCATCAAATCTTAATAAATCACTATAACAGCTTAAAAAGCAAAATAAATAAAACTAATATTTATGGCTCAACTTTTGACCACAGAACAGTTATGCAAAACGAAGCTAATGAATATACCCTCACTTCTGAGACACAGCTCAACCCAACGAAGAAATAATTAGAGCCAAACTAAGATACTATTCAAGAAAGCACACACTGGTTGTTTCATTTGGACGCTGTTAGATGAGGAAATACAGAAATCCAGAGCAGGTATGTCATACGTCAAATTAATAGATTGCGTAGATGAAGCTTTTTCACAATTTCATAATTCAAATCCAGTATACTATATATCATTTGGTACGAGTATACAGTGCGATGGATAGCCACAGCAATGACTATTCTTTATGACTTCCGTTTCTTTGCATTTTACGGATATTGATTAATCATTGGTTGTAATGTACGCTAGGTAAAGCCTTTTGCTGGGTAGATACAATATGAATTGAGGAAAATAAGTATTGATTCCATTCACCAATTTCAAGTTCTTTCCTTAATTTCAGATCTAAAAAAATTTGAATGCCAAGATAAATAAATTATAGCATAAATTAGTTCGTTAACTTAACACTCGTATAGCATTTGACATCATCCGCTAGACCACGTTTATGTTTTCATTTAGCAGGAGCTACATTTCTCAAAATCTGGCATCCCTCTCAAAGAATTTGCACCGAACCACACGAATAGATACTTCCAGAATCCCATGTGGCACACCTTGTAACTTGCCATAAAGGATCATAAGCGTACAGTGGTTGATGTGTTGACAGACGAATTATTTCTCCCTACCACTCTGGGCTTTGCAGTTTATCGCAAATTCTTCAACAATTTCAAATGAAAAAAAAATACTTTAGAAATATTTTCTACCTGGAACTTCAACAGAATTATCGCAAAAAGCTGACAATAATACAAAATCGCAGGATACAATAACTGAATCATTTGCAATTACAAATTAGTCAAATAAAAGGGTACTGAGAATTCTAATGCATACAGACTGGCTATAACTTTTCATTTTCATCATATTCATGCAAAAATTTAATTTTTTAGCATGATGTGTACAGTGTAAATGTTGTACAGGTGTCACTGATTTGAGTAGGTTGTTGCGTCAGCGGTAGCAAGTTGAAATGTTCATTTCGCATACACCTGTTACTGATGATGAAAAATACTTCCCACGAGGGTGTTTCTTCACGTTGAGATACCGGAAAAAGTTACATGGGCTAAGCCTGGACTAAAGGGAGGATGAGGAACATACTTCACACCATTTTCGCTAGGTATTCAGTAGCAACATTTGCGATGCGCGTCCGTCCCATTGGTACAGCCCCATTGGTACATGATGCTTAAAAATTTCTCATGATTATCGTATTTTCTATATGCATGCGGCATGGAATGTCATATCTGCGACAGGTTAACCATTGCACCATACTAGATATTAACAGAAATTTTGCTCTAGCATGTTAGATTTTAAATATATAGTAGCTCATGTCATGCATACCGAGAAAAATTACTTTTGCTGAATTGTGATATACTTTTCAGACGTTTTCAATTTTTTGGATGTCTCACATATGAATCACAATGAAAATCACATGCGACCGATGGCTTACCACTCTGGAATTAATTTTCAATTAGTTGTTTATAGCAATTTAACCCCAAAATGAAGATTCAGAGAAAACAAGGAAAGAACGTGGAAAAAGAAACACGGGATTTTAAGAACAACGGCGGCTCATAGCGAAATTATTTCTTCATATTCTATCAATACGTACACATATAATTACAATGCAACAATTTCAGAGAGTAAAAATCATTCGCCTTGACCGGAATTCGAACCCGGATCCCTCGAATCTCGAATCCCGGTCAAGGCGAATGATTTTTACTCTCTGAAATTGTTGCATTGTAATGCACACGTAGCGGATGACTCCGTTAAAAGTTACTGTTGCGGCATCTCCCGCAGTTTCTTGAAATTTACACATATAATTTCTAACATAAGAAATTAAATAAATTTATTAATGATTAATTGGCAATTTTTCCCTTTAAATTTGTAAAAATTGACTGAGATTTAACAGCAAATTGACTAGATATATTTGTGGAATACAACACTTGAATGATCTTGGAAAAAGCCAATACCTAGTCTCCAAGTCAGGTTTATAGGAGGCGAATGATAAAAATTATCAGACAAACCGTCTTGCTTGTATTGCAAGTTCAACCATAACCACTAAATTAAGCATCAATAAAATGTATCAATATTAATGTATTTTTTATTCTACAGAAGTATTGATACACACACTTGTATATCACTAATTCGGTGAATGAATTCACAGATAGTTTGGTATCTCTACCTTTCTTACTTTGAATGATTTTGGTAGAATTTATCCAGGCATACATTCTCAGTGGTTGGGAAACTTGAAAAAATCAACCCACACTCAACCAAATACAAATCCACCTTAAAAATAAGGTCGGTGATAAGGTCCTATATTTTTCTCTCCTCCCTAAAGGTACGTAGGGGATGACGACTGGGGGAGTTTGGGATTCGCGCGGAATAGGCAGTGTGGGATGGACCGAAAAAAAGAGGAGGGAGGTGACGTATGTACACTCGGAGAAAGACATTAAAACGTTTCAACAAGGGAAGTAGTCGGAGTAGTCGTCTTACGTCTCCGAACCGGGGCGTACCGACACTCCAAACGTGTTGTGTTGCTAGGAAGAGAGAGATGAAGGAAAGGAAAAGGGTATGCGGCTGTACAATATTGAGAGTCGTCTTACTTGTATGTAGTCGCATACGGGTGTGGGGGCACGGAAAACATATGCAAAGACTTTTCACCAACAAAGCTGACGGGCGGAGTTACAAAAGCAACCAAGACTCAAATCGAGTCGCACCCAAGGTTTTATAGTTAGCTGAGAGAGGGGCGTAACTACAAGAGGTTCTTTGTGACATTAAGAATATGATTAGAAAAAGGTAAGAAGGGTTAGGAAACAGAAAAGGAAGAATGGCAGAGAGAAACTTGAAGCCCACAGTGACATTCCATATCTACACGTTTCAAAACGAAAAGGCGTACAATGTTGTCAAATTTGGCATATCATGGACTCCGTCTCGGGGAGCATACTGAGCGTGTCCGACAGAAATGCGACAACGATGAGAACAACTTCATCAGAAATATGTCAAGCGCTGAGTCCCATAATATTCACCCTGGCGTCGGACTCTGTAGGTCTTGCGAAGGGTCCTTATTGGAAAAAATTTCCATTCAGACAGGCGTTCTAGTGTTCGTGTTTTCCTCCATTTCTACAGTTTGGGAATGAATATCACTGAAACATATTTCTGTTTCCTCCACATACGTAGAAACGGTGGCACCAAGCTTTATTCCCGATCGCAGGCAAAGCTCAAATCTTAATGTTTTAGAGGCTGAAAGTATCCTAAGAAAGCTAGTTATTGTTTTCGAAAATGGTGCGATGTCAGTCACGTCTTTGAACAGTTCTCTTCCACAAAACAGGTGAAAATAAAACAGACAGAGGTATATTAATATAATATTTAGACAAGCAGCGTTTCCCTAGCCATACGCGTACTGTGGAGTGATCCTTCCCTGTCCCTCACTTTTCCCATATGCCAAAACTAATCTAATAAGCTGATAATAGCATACACGACAACTAAATACCTCAACCGCTTGCTTTCGAATTTCGGACCACATTAGGGTCATACTTGAAATTGAATTGGTTTTCGAATCGAGTTCGCACTGCCTGTAAAATACCAGTTTTGACCACAAGTTCGGGAATTAGCAATTTTCGAAAAATTGCCGAAAAATTGCGAAAGTAATTAACAGAAAAATGCACTGGAAAAAAAAGACTTTTTCATCTCCACATACGAATTAGGTTGCAACAACGGCAGATTGAAAAAACTCATTTCTGCTCCCAATGCATCACGGATGACGGGCTTAACGTTAATGGAATTACGAACACTAAGATACATAAAGATAATTATCGTCAACCTATGTGGAATTCCTAAGAGAGTAAAGTATGCAAAAGCAAAACTCTTAATAATGATTTAACATACTTTTATCAAATGTTATACGATTCGGTACATTTTGCAACAAATTTGCAGCTAGAATAAGGATTTACGGAATTCGAGGACGGTATATAAAAATTGTATACCTGCATCACCAATGTAAAAATTAGCCTTTCAAACAAAAACCAGCACAGACATGTTGAAAATTTCTCATTATTCAACGATGTCGACAGTGCTTTCTTCTGCGCCTATTTAACATTATGTGTGAATGGCTGATTGCATTTGCATGCAACAGAAAGGCATTCGAATGGGAATATTACACCTCGTAAAACAGATAAAATTGCTAGGCGAGAGACGTAGGAATAGTATAATTCTTTATTCACCATTGACCATTGACGATTACACTAGATTCTTTATCAACGAGGCAAATACCCGGAAAATCATTATACTCGTTCATTTAAAGGTAAAAATATTTAATGCAACATTTAAAATTCCGCTCATTCGGTAATTATACACTCAGTTAATGATTGAAATTCACATTCCTGTTGCCTCCATTTATACTCTTCTCTTTTAAAGAACGTATCACCATCTTAGATGAAAGAATTATCTTCATACGCAACTCTACAGCTAATATAAACGAAATAGCTACGTGTCGGAGATTCCACAACACTGTTATTACTAAAGGACTCATAATAAGTCGGAAAGGAGATGATGCATTCTCTTATAAACACAATTAAATATTACAAGTATCTAAATTCACATCGATACTTTTACTACCAGGTTATTGAACATTATAAATGATACAGCATGAAGAACGGTTTTGAATAACTTGGTGGGAATGTCGCTTTCAATTAGATATTTGTCAAATTGTGTGTTTAAGAGAAGGCATTATCTCGTATCCGACTAATTATCAATCGATTAGTGATGCCAGTATTGTGGTATGTTTGACACCGTCAAATTAATAATGACATTACTGTTCCTTAAATACGAATTCACAACACAAAGTTCCATCAACTTTGAACATGAAGAGTACATCTCCTAACGCGAAATGAATTTGAATCAATGAAAGTGACTAACGAATCGTTAATTTCCTAAGATTTGATTCCTCTTTATGGAATAGCTTCACTGAAAAAGATGTATTTCACTCAATTCTTCCAAAAATAATGTAAGAAATCTCCCCTAAAGCGAAGACTAAAAGTAATATACCACAGTGAGATATCTAAAGAACCCAGCCGTTCCCAGGATCGAGAGTACCTTTCTAGTTGCGCATTTCATTCTTGCAAACAATTTTGTAACAGCGTAGATAATGGGGGCGAATAAAGTAATGAATACAAGAAAGGGAAGAAGTAAGATAAGACTTATCTATATTGCCCATAAGGCATGTCAAAAGAAATATATAACCACATTAGTACCACCTAAACAACATACACAAAAGCTAACAATCTATGGACACGGATCTAATGATTTCAGGAAAATATCGCTATTACGATGTGACACATACTAAAGAGTTTGATATCTCTGAAACTTACATCATGTGTATTTATTTTAGATGCAGGTCGTGGATGGTGGCAGAAAATGGAAAAAATGATATTTCAAGCAATGAAAGTAATTGCGATTAAATGGACTGATTAAGTATTGAATGAAGTCTTCGGGTAACTAGTAAAGAAAGAACTGAAAGAAAATACGGTTAAAATAAGAATGACCTTTATAGGACACCACTTAAGACTATGGTTCAAGGAAGACAGTTGTGAAAGGTAAAGGGAAAATGAGTAACTATCCGCAAAGAAAACTTTGGACTAGATACTCAAAACAAATAATGAAGGATTAAAGACCGAACCAGCATGAGCACGTAAGTGGATTAGTCATGGGAAAACAGAAAGAAAATCTTCCAACAATCATTCAAGAGCATTATTGATGATAATATTCGCATGTCTGTATAAGTTGAAATTACTCTACGAGAAACCGTCTAGTAAATAAAAAAATTTTCTGAGAGAGTTGGCCAACGAAGTGTCTTTATTTTTTAATTTCGACATTGTGGCATAGAGTAATTGAGCAGAGTTGATTAATGCTTCGACAACCAAAGACCATAACAAGCTTCTCATTGATAAACTAACATCTAAAAATTTTGGATAAGGATTGATTCAAGGTCGCTAGAATATGAGAAAAATGCGAAATGAATAAGCATGTCATCATTCGTATAAGTTTAAATTTATACCCTCCCTGGGAATGATATAAATATCAAAAATCAGAAGTGGAGAAAAACATTTACAAACTTCATATCAGAGAAATAGAATTTGAGTAAAAGGAAAACTATTTTTAGCTCTATTTACTGTCATTAATTTTAATTACACTCACGGCAATCAGGGATGTTATGCACTCGAAAATTTCGCAATTTACCGAACGACATGTCACTGCATTGCAAAGAGGCTCGACGTTTATGCCTTCAAGATGCTAATGGAAAAGAATTTTTTTGTGTATCCGTACAACGCATATTAACCAAAATTGTGCAGCGCTGAAGGGAAAGGAGTACAAGCTCTTTTTCCGCCAAAAATCGAGCGGTACGTTGACCCCAAAGCGCGCGGCGACACGTAGGGACGAAAAGAGCAGGAATAAATAAATATGCCTTAACTTCTTCTCGCACCATCTTCTCATATTACTCCCGCCCCAAAGGTCGCGACGAGAGGGTGCGCTGGCGAAAATGGAGGGCCAAAAAGGAGCATTCAGTGCCCACTGCAGCCAAAAATACGGACAAAAGAAAATAAGCACAGCGAAAATAACCGTCTCCGAGGCAAGAATTCCGTCGAGGGGTGACGAAACCCGAGGCCCCAGACGCCGTTATTAATAATATGCGATGCGAAGTAAAAACCATCCACTTCTCCGGCTCGGCGGAACATCCTGCCACGAGTCAAAATATCTTTCGGATCTCCCTGCCCCTGCGCCCAAATGTAAAACACCTCGACACAAGCTAAACAGTGAGCGAAGAAAAAGCACCGCAGACATTTTGTGCTCCCCTTACACTATCACGTTGGGCAATTTTTTCCCTATAACCTGCAACACAGATCCACGTACACTTATTCAAAAAACTTTAGGTTTGAATTTCCCGTTTTTCTTAGAACTCTTGACGCGTGCAAGACAATTGACCGTGCAATCAAAGCTGCTTTTGCAAGCATTTTCAGGGCAATCCGACACGAAAATTCTTGTGTGATGAACATATTCTCTTCCACTCGCGAACGACCAACTACGAACGTCAAACGCTTATTACCTACGCGAAGTGAAATGCAATCGTAGGACGGAAGAACACATAGTGGGGAGGCCAGGACAAAAAAAAAATGAGAATCAACTCCAACTCTCCAACCTTACCAAAATTACCCGTTCTCCCTCCTGCATTAATTTCACCATTATTTTAAAATAAATGCCACAATTTGATTTGTATAAGTGCCCCTCTGAAAGCACCAGTCAATGATAACGGTCGATCATTAACAATTCCAACTACATACCACACAGGGCATACAAAACCCAATAAGTTAAGGTATGGTCGATAATAGGTTAAATCAGGCAAAGATAGACTAATGGCAATTTTGAATATTATTATTAGGTAATCTACCGGTTAAGGTAGGTTCTCGGATGGACACAACTATCAAATAAATATTTTGTGACTCTAAGAAAAACCTACTCTACATCAGGTCCATCTTCATCTCCGCGAACTTCCTTCCTCTCTTCATCCCGTCCAACATCCCTATCCTGTTCCTGTCCTTTCCTCGCTTGCCCAGCATTCTCCCCTCTATTACCTTCTTCAACATTCCACTACCGCTCAATACGCCTTTCATCCATTTTTCCTGCCTCCATAGGATTTCTCCCAACAAACCCCTCTTCTCACCCACCATCTCTAGTACTTCCTCATTTGTTTTCCTTTCGGTCCATTTCACCTTCTCCATTCTTCTCCACACTTTTTCAAAAGCCTCCAATCTAAGTCTACCCTCCTGCTTCAGTGAACACGTTTCCGCGCCGTACATAGATAGCTACGCTCCATATCAGAGTTTTTACGAGTCTTGTCTTAACCTCCCTACTCAACGTCCCCGTCATCAACTCCCTCCTCCTTGAGAAAGCCTCCTTGCCTAGCGCAATTCTTCTCCTTACGTCCCTACCACTGACCGTATTGGTCCAAAAAACTTCCGAGATTTTTAAACTGTTCTACCTGCTCCATTTTTTCCCTTCCTATTTTAATTTTTAGCTATAAATTTTGAATAAAGTACCGTCAAAATAAAATCTACCATAAGGATTTCAGATGACTTTCCTGCCCTATGGCAGTTATGCCTGACCATTTGGCGCTCCGGGATGCGTTAACGTTTTCAGAAATATTGATCACAAATTCATTTAATTCATAGGGTCAAGATCAGAGTTGATTTCTACTCAAAGTATTTCTGATTTTTGAGAGTGAGCAAAAAGGTAATATATATTTAAACGGTCGAGGTCTCCCTTTCTTTTGTCAAGAAATTACCCAGTCTTATATTATAATGCATCCGAGTTCCTAATGCTACATATTACTACATTCAAAATTGCAACAGGCCGGGTAATGGATTTATTGGCTCAGGCCCAGGGATGTAGTCTGCATGTCCCTTAAATAAGACATTTTTTAAATGAATATGTACCAAGAGTGTTTACACGATTTTCGGTACTCAGCCTTTCCCATAAAAATTTTCCATAATTATACACATCTGGTGTAAAAATATAGGATAACAAACAATTGTCTCGCACTAGGACAAAGATACCAGCTTCCTTACAACATGCGGTCATAAAATATTGCTACATCGCAGTACCCGCATTAATTATTTATAAGAATATTAGCCTTTGGAGGTTTGAGGCTCTTTGAAACATCTCAAAATATAATTATAATGAGCAGGGAATTGCCACAATAGAATCCAGAGCATCATTTAGAAACCGAGACTGCATCAGATACTGATAGGGGAACACTGTGACCTAAGCCACACAATGACAGCATCTCCAAGGTTATTGGCTCATAGTTCCGCTTGAAAGGAATTTCGAATTGTATTCTTAATGAAAAATTTAGGAGGAAAAATCACTCGCATCCAAGGGAATACTAATGCGAACGGAACCCTGGGAATGGGTAGGAGTAACTACGTTTATTTTTAAATTAAAATTATTATTGACATTTTTATAAATCAAATCACTTTGCTTTTCCACATAAACTTTTTATTTTCACGACCCAGGTTTCGTTATAGCATAACATCATCAGGTATAACTATATGCTATAACGAAACCTGTATGCTAAAACGAAACCTGGGTCGTGAAAAGAAAAAGTTTATGTGGAAAAGCAAAGTGGTTTGACTTATAATAACGTCAGTATGAAAATTTTCCAGCAAGTTACGCCAGAAACTGTTTTATTTAAAATTGCTATACCCATCGAAAATATATCAATATAACAATTAGCTTATACGACTATTAGATAAATAACGTTCAATTAACTTAAAAGACCAACACCCTTGAGAAAACAACATAAAGGAGTAAGAAGTCGAAAATACCTCCTATATCATAAATGCATATTTCATACATAACAAAATATCTGTACTTATACACATAGGAGAGGTGGTAAAGATAGTAATAACAGATACTACTGCGAATTTTCTATTTAATAAACTTGATATTTCCTTCTTTTCAAAAACTTATATCATTTAACTTGCCAAATTAATGCACACACTTCCAAATAGAACAGAAAGGCGAAGTGCACCACATTAATCCGATGAATATCAATCACTTCTCCACTACAATTTTTGATCAATAAATTTCATTTACCGTGACTGCTAGATTGTCGATTGACCTACTTCCATGCTTCCTATTTAGGAAATAATATTCCCATAATACGCGAGTGGTGCTAAAATATATCCCAGATAATCATTTTAATTACTCATTTCTTAGGTATCTGGAATAAAATAAAGATTAGTGAACGTTTCTCGGTCAGTCCCTAAAACATTAACCTTTCCCATTAGGCAATATTTAAGCCACAAAAATATCCTATTGTGAAGAGACCTTCGTATATTCTATAGGCATCATAAAAAAAACTCTCGGAAGGAATCGTAGGCTTTAAGTCATGGAAAATTTTCCACCACACAAAGCAAAACATACCCAAAGGTAACTTAGCTTTATTTCACTTCCCTCGAGTTCATATTAATTACTATAAAATTAAAAAATAAGACGGTGCATTTGAGTTAATTGCACTCTACTATTTTCCCACTTGTCATTCACTAAATATGTTGTCCACAAACGTATCTATTCTGTCGTGTCGGTTTTCTTGCTCCGACTATATCAAATTGTGATGCCATTTCAGTTGGTTACATCAACAAAAGCAGCCCCTTACGAGGAACTTAGTGTCGTGTAACCTGAATGGAAACATCTGCTGACATTTTTGTAGGAATGTTAATCGTCATATCATAGATATGGATGCTTTTATGATAATTATAAATCCCCTATTGGCGGATGGATCCGGATGGCTCCTTCGAGAGCCTGAAGCATTCCTAAATTCTGGATGCAGTCCCGCCGTCTCCTCACCCCTTGAATGCCGCTGCCTCCGAATAAAATAGGGTGATACGTGTATCCTGAGGGGGAGGTGGCGAACCCTTACGATTCGCGCTCAAACTCCCGGCTGCACCCAGTTGCTCCCGTCGTCCCTCTACCATACTCATCACAATCCCCCCGTCTCTTTAGCACCTTCGCAAAGGGGAGGCGTGGACTCCCCCCCCCACTCCACCCAGCCCCTCGTTGAGGGGAGTGTCGCCGTCGCGGGGAGCCTTCTCCTCCCACATCCCCCGACCGCGGTCATAAACGCATCCAGACAGAGTCAATGACACCATCGCCTCCTTCCTCCTTTCTCTCGCTCTCTTCCCACCGCCCAACCTACCATGCTCTCTCTCTCTCTCTCACACACACACATACGGCTCTAAGTTAAATAAATAACAATTATACATACACTCCATACCAGTCGCCGGCGTAAAAAACCGACCCGAGATAACGAAACAAGCACGGAGAAGCAGAGGGGAAAACGTAACTGCTTATTCATCTTTATAATGCGCCCTTCACGACCTATTTATTTTTTCCGCCATCCCTCTCCTTCGCTCCTCCTCTTTCCACCCAACGGTCCCCTCTCTCCCTTCAACTCCCCCCCCCACTCATCCTTGGCCGCCCCTATCCACCCTTACCCTCACTCTCCTTCTACGTCGGCCGCCTTCCCTTTGGATAATTTAATAAGAATACAGAAGATGCGAGGTAAAGGGTGAGGGTAGGAGAGGGAAGGAACGGAGGTGAAAACTTGGTAATAAATTTAGGCGCCTGGAACAATGTTAAATCTTTGAGTAAACAGGACATAGGCAGTGAGAAAGGGGATTGGGAGAGAAGGGGCAGGATAGAATAGGGGTGGAGAGGGGAAAGGAAAAACGGAGGGGGTCGATGAGGAGGGAGAATTTAAGACTCGGTTAAAAGGATAAACTGTGTATTAAATGAAGGAGAAATATGGCGCTTGAGTATTATGCATCGGCTTTCAACTTTCTTGGCAGTTAAATTCAGCCACCCTCGAGTCGTAATTCAGTCATTTTAAAAACATATTCTTCGCCCAACTCGCGAGATACTAATTTTTTTCACGCAGCAAAAGGTCAAACGCCGTGACGAATCTACGAATGTGCACAGATACTACCATGCAAGTCCTTGGAGGATTGCTATTCGCCGCTTATGAAGGGAATGACTCAAGTAAAAAGGTACGTATGGGACATGTAATCAGTGAACAGTAGAGCTATATATACATGTACCTTTTCGCTCGCAGAAATTTTAATTCTTGAACAGCTAAGTAGTTGAAATTAGGAAAATAAACAATATGCCGGTTGACGTTCGCTACATGAGATTTATTTCATGCGACAATTTTTTAAGACGTAGTTCATCGCTCCAACTCAGCAAGCCGCTGAGTATTCCATAAAACAAAATCCTTATATTCCTTCATCCTGTTTTCCCGACCCCGTCCTCTTGTATGTAATAAAAAAGCTGCATCATTAATATAGATTCATTTTCTGTTTTCTTGATTAAGAATACTCATCTAAGGCTAAAATATTGAAAAAACCTTAATTATAATCTGTAATCCTTATTACAAACAATACCCTGTATTTCAGGTTACATCGTAGTGTCCTAACATCCACTACCCCACTCCCCCGTGACAACTACGAGATGCAAAATTAGACGAAAACAACAAAATTTCAATCCCTACGTTAATAACGTGAAACAGTAATCGTGGCATTAGACTCTCCTAGTCTCCCTCGCGTGATACAGCCAACGATGAGAAGAAGAAGCAAAGAATAATTTTTGAGTTTCATGTACAATAACTCCCATGACGGAAGAATTTAATCATTATTTCATTCAGAATTTTAATTTTTATCAAACATCCTTTTACCATACTGACACAAGGTGCATGCATATATAATCTGGAAAGAGACAAAGTTTAAACATTGGCAGACATGAAACGTGATAAAAAGGAATCATTTTAGCTGTTGAAGACAGATGGGTAAGACAACAAGCGAAACAAAACTTTTTTCATAAAAAAATCTATTATTCCTTCTATGGTGTTAATTCCATCACATGACTCAAATAGCTAGGAACGTTAGCACTCAATGAGTCTGACGAATTAGTAAAATTTTACCAAAATACTACTATTTCCTCAAGTTATTGATGAAAGAGATACCTGTATAATCTTGAATAGCTTAAGAAAAGTGAAGTTCATCATTAAAAATCAAATACGGAGAGAAATTAGAAATGATTTAAGAATATTGCAGTAAAATAACAATGACAAGGAGGAGTAATAACAATGGTGAAGGAGGATGTTATCTAACTTCATAGATCAACTGTAAAAGGATTGCCTGGAGAGATGCTAACTGAAAAATCATTATTGTTAGACTTTAAAAGTGAAACCGTGTTATAGAAATGAACAATTTTTTATGATATGACAACAAGTTTCTCCTCACTAATTTTCCCCTTTTACTCCCTATAACTGTTTCTGAATTAAAGAAAACCAACAACGGAATGTACAATTCCCCATTGTGAAACTAGTAAAAACATCCTATTCGTAATACATTCCAGAAACAAAATTATACAAAGAAATTTAATATGTAATATGTTTCAAAAGATATTTAAGAATAAATGACAAATGCGAACGCCATATACATAAACAAATACCGACAGGCATCTTGGAGTTGTATTCATTTCTTGATAGCATGAGACATGTAATTCGGGACGAAAACGTCTCTCTCAGGAGATAGGTATTGTGATTGGAGAAATGCACTCTTGGAGAAAAAAATGAACTCCATTCCTAAATCGGCAAATTCTAAGAGACGGAAGACTGAACGAAAAATATCTTGCAATTGCACGCTCGCCGTCCCCATGAAGGAATAAAAAAAGGCATTTAGTTCAGACTCTTGCCACGAGATTTTTAAAGTAGGGGAAAGGAAATGGAAACAGACTTCGTGGGTGTGTTCAACGTCAGACCAATAATGGGCTATAATGTATCTGTAGAGGACCATAACGTTGATAACGTATCATCATCCACCTACCTATTACAGAATACTAAAATAATAATGCGACCATGAAGCTTTTCTACTGCTGAATGATTGCGAGGAAAGCACCATATATTATTTGAGAAAAAGAATAACGACTTATTATTTCACATATTTGTAAAAAAATATGGGAAACATAGAGCAGAATAAATGAATGGACTGTGGTACTACTGTATATAATGAAATTTCATATTTGGCACGCAGCTAAAAAAAATAATTTTATAGAATATAAATATATTCCTCTGGTATTCATAATTTTTTTATGAATACCATATAATAGGGCCCCAAGAAGATAACTATAAGAATGTTCCTCAGAATATTTTGTAGAATGCAAGATAAAGGTAGAATATTAGTTAGAATAGATTACCAGCAATAAGACATAATACTGAAAAGCATAGAAAATCTTATAAAAGAATTATAAAAAAGAAATTTTTAAGGCTATCAGGGACCACAGAAAATTTTGAATCAAAGAGAGAAGCAATGAATTTCAAGAATCAAAGAGAATATAAGATATCAAAAGTAATCATCAGCATAACTAACCAAGTTAAATCTAACCCTATATAGAGGATTGAATGATAAAACTTAGGCATAGAGGTGAATAAAAGTTTGACATAAGGAAATTTTGAAGCAGCATATAAGACTAACAAATTATTTCAGGCATCGTAGATAACACAATGCTGTTTGAACATTATAAGTGTAATTGTACATGATCATCATCATTAGTATTTCAATCCTAGGAGTGGTTGATCGCAGCCCTCCATTCGCCTCTGTGTAATGTCAATTCCCTCAATCCCTGATACCTTTTCTGTCTTTCGTAATTTTACAAAAAGAGAAGAAAAAGAATAAGGATGGAACTTTAAGTGAATTTACCATGAACAATCTCTCCATAAAATAAAGAAAATAAGAGGATAAATATGGGAAAGAGGACCCTACATTTATGTCAGAATTTATTCAAATTGACCTGGCACATTCATTAAAATAAACAAAAAGAATTTCGATTTTTAAAAAAATGAAAACACTTCATATTTCGTAAACACAAAAATACTTTGGATTTTGTAAACACAAAAAGAATTTTCCCATCACAGTTAAATCCAAAGGACTTGTCCTTAACTAAAGCCAAGGGGAAAGAGACCGAAGTATACGAATACTCAGCAAACGAATGAATAAATCTACCACGAAAACCGAAAATTGGTAGGAGAGCAACTTATACTCGTAGAACGAAACAAAATAGCTTGGTTGTAAAAGAATGACTGCGTAAGAAAATACTGAAGCCAAAATTGAAGTGCACGGAAGAAGTTTATTTCGTAGGAAGAGATGTTATCGTTTATGTAAAAAGAGAGAAAGCAAAAACAGAATAGTTGACACAAACAAGCCTCTACGCCCGAGAATAAAAAAATTAACCACCACAACGATATGCCTGGACATAGGAGAAGCACTTCATTAAAACAAACGCTTTGAGGATATATTTTAATAATAATTAGACAAGGAAATTATGGCAGCATAAAAGGGACAATTGGAAGACACAGTCAATGTCGCCTTATACTAAAATAACCATGAAGAAGGTGTGTGAAAGGGACTGGAAGAAAAAAAATCCGTTTAAATACCCTGCAACGAAGAAAAGACAATTATTTCGGGAACACTATCCGGCATTAAAGTGTGCGGAAGACATAATTTGGAAATTGGGGAAGACGTAAAGAGGAAGACCAAGGCAGTGAAGCAGACGAGTTGTGAACATAACACGTTTCATAGAAATGAAGTAGCTAGAGATGAAGATCAAATTGAAGATGTACAGTAAATGAGTTTTCCTATTAAACAACCGATTACGAATATTTTAACTAGACTCTGAACAAATAAAAACAAAAGTGGTAGGAGAGAAATGAAGGAGGGAATCACTGATGAATCAATGCGGAATCTTCGTAAAAATTACGAAACGAAATCGTAACCAAGCGGAGATGATCTTAGCAAGGCGCCTTGAGCGGCCGAGGACTCTCGTTCTCGCCTTGCCGTTCCACCCGGCAGGCTTAGGCCTGCCCCGGAGAATCTACGACAAAAGGGACAATCTCATCAAGTTACCTCGGTCCTTCCGCGAAGGACGAACGGATGGATGTAGGGGAAGTGAGCGCGCACGGGATGAGCCTTCATTCGTTGAGAGAAAGAGTTGAGGATCGAAGACGGGTGAGGGAAATAAGAAAACATGCACGCACATGCGCAAAAAAGAATGAGAAGGGATGAGGAAGAGAAGCACCAAAGGGTTGATTTTAAACCAATTTGCGATAGTTTTGACACGGGTGACCAAAGACGGGTCTTGATAGTGCGAAAGCGAGTGGAGGGAAGGGAGGTCGACGGGAAACTTGCGACGGATGCGGTGGGACGTCTAAGTTCTAGCGGGGTCGGGAGGGTTGCAGCCGCTTACAAATCCTCACTCGGAACTAGTTAAAGGAAAGGGAATACGATGCGATAACGTAAACCAATTAGAGAGGCAAACATCCTTACCTGGCCAGCCTTTAAGACGTTCTGAGTCACCAATCCTCGTATATAATGAGTGAATTCATGAGAAAATCATAAATGTCGATTTTACCAACGACAGGAAAATCGGATTCGCTTTATTGAAACAGCTGAACTGCTGAAAATCTTGTTTGTGTTGGGATTAATTACTACAGAGTACGAATTACCCTAAGATCTAATCACAACACTATACAGATGAACGTGATTGGCCGAAATTTTAGGTCATATATACCGTTAACAAAAGAGAGGAGAAAATAAGGAAGTCTTTCTTCTTAAGTGAATGTTCTGCCGATCAAATAGGGCATTCATATTAACCTCAGCGTAGCTGAAAGGAGATGAAGAACGAAGAGGTTTATTTGCGGATCTGGATTAAAAAGCAGTCGTCCAAATTAAATATTGCCAACTAAATTTTTACCCGTCAATAAAGGTTTAATTACGTACTTCGGTTCGTCTGTTCTAAAGTCAACTGTAATTTACTGGAAATAATTATCAATTTGCAATGGAGGAACATTAAAAAAAATCTTTTTAGAAATTTTATATCAAGGGAACATATGCCAGAAGGCACTTGAGGAAGAGCAGGGAGGAGACGACCATGACATAGTCCCTTAGCCGTAAGGGATAACGGCACAGGTAACACAATTTTCCCAATATACCCTCTCTCCTTATCAAACTAATTGAGCCAGAGAGAAGCAAGTCGATTAAATAGCTTCAGGGACAGAAGTAGCTGGTTCAACTTCTGCACATCGAAGGCAACCGCTAGCGTGACTCATCATGATGCTATCCTCTCCTACGCATATAAGTTTGAAATACGTCGTTAAGAGGCGGACGTAATTCAAAACTAGCAGGTAAATATTATTTCTCCATTAAGGAAAGATAAGACAAATGAATACTGGAGGTGAAAACCTATTTAAAATTACATTTGGTAACTAAATCCAACGAAAAGTGCCCGAAAGGATAAGAGACAACAATGATTCATTGCATGAAACAAGCACCACCGACATTACTACTAACTAAATGAAATCTATTCTTGACAGAAACCCTTCAGCAATCTCCCAAATCTCTTCCCAGAGAGAATAAATTAATGCGTCCCATAGAAACAGGGCAGTTAGGCTTAGGGAGAAAATTGACGCAATTTCTCCACCAAATTCATTCGTATCAAAATCCTTTAAAAAAATCAATTATGAAGAGAAACATATACTATCATCTACATCGAAGCAAAACGTGAAGAAATACGATATACTCGCACGTATTACAAAAGAAGTACGTTAGAATCAAAGGTTCTAAGAATTGCTCGCTTTGAGAACATTCTAGATGTAGTTACACTGTATGAATGGAGACACATTCATCAAATCACAGATTTTAATGAGTGGCACACGCGACCTCGAATATAGCTGCTTACTATTATACGCTAACGCATTTAATTGAGTTGTGCTCTTTAATCATAACAACCGTCTACTCTTTGCAGAATTTTAAATACATTTTACAAAGGGACCACATTAAGTTGGGAGGTTATATATCGGGAATATGCCAAAAGTCTCTTAGGTTTGCATAGCCTTAGTCTGGAAATAAAGTCAAACGGGAAAATCTAAACACGCGAGAGGGAGGATTATTTAATACAATATTCATTACCTATCCGTGATACGAATGGTAGCGCGATATAAGAGAGTTCTTCCTCATCACATCCAGATGTCAATTAGGGAGAGAAACATTAAAATCAATCACAAAAACAGAAGATTTAACCCGTCAAAACACAGATGTGAATCGAAATACCTCGGATTCCTTCTGCTTCAGCACATCAGTGAAATGTGTGGAAATTAGCATATTAAATCACCTCAACGCGAGATGTTTAAGCAGAAATTTCACGCAAACATGAATGATCTGGTGTGGCGGCATGATTTCTTATCTCAAGAAGATTAAACTGGTAATCGTTTTCAGCCATCAACCCTATTACAGAATAGTCCCATCGTAAACCTATTGTACACGGATTAGTGTGCCATGTAGGCGTTATGCCGCGGATCATATGCTAAAAAAATTCATCCGACGTTAGATTTTAGAAACAAATATTCTACACAATTTCATCATTTTGGAAAAAATAATTTTTTGACAATAAATGACACTAATGTGTTAACCCACATATCGCTGATAGTTAGGCGGGATCTAGGTTGAAATAAGAACTATTCACAGTATTAATATTCTACAATATTCTACTCACTATGATCGACTATCGAGCTGGTCATCGACCCTATCGATTATCGACTACTTCCCGTAGTATGTTCTAGAATATGCTGGGATAAAACCTACTATTAAAATGGTAATGTATGATGCTACCACATGTGGTATTGTTATCAACGTAAAATAACGACAAATTTTTCGAACACTGCATTATAAAATAAAACATTAGTTTCAAAGAGACACTGTGAAGTTCCACTAATCTATCTTACATTGCAAATAAAGTTCACAAGAGCATAAAAAATGTTAGGCTTTTTTAAAATTTAACTTGTTCCTTCTTCCACTAATGCCATTCGACCATAATTTCAAGGGCCCAATACCAAATTCTCATTAAAATTATATTATTAGTACAATATTTAGACCATATTGTTCAACTAATACAAAATTATCAATCAATTCCGTTGAAAGTCCATTATATAGATAGCAGATAATCTATACAAGGATTTGCAGAAGTAACGATTAGACACAGATTTTGATTTCGTTATTGTGTGAAAGTTACAAGCTGTCAAAAAAAATAACAGGTTAAATTATGCAACAAAAACATTTCGTGGGGTGCAAGAAGTTAAATTACAGTTACAGATTGTTGATTGAAGAAGAAGAATTAGTAGTTACCATTGCAATCCGTTGGAAATAATCCTCCTCTTCTTCCCAGAGAGAGATACTTAAAAGAATACTAAAATTTCAAAAAGGTTCTTCCCATTTTTATATTTCACCTAGATTCAGAATGTATTATTATATTAGAATATTGCATGGAAAGCAATTATTATAGCCTGCGCAAAAGAAGTAGATGTGGCTCAAAACGTATCTCCTAGAAAGTCTTCAGAAGCGCACGTCCCATTGAAGCTAAAATGAGTTCCCTGCTGGGCATATCAGTGCATCATCGCGCAAAGTACTACTAAGGACGTCGCATATCTACCATAGCTTAGGGATATAGATAGATCTGTAAGAAACCTATACAGGCCTACTCTAGATGAAATTTACGCGACATGAAATTACGATTCTCACTATCAAACATCAAATTTTATAAGTTTAGTAGATGACTAGACTATTTCTTCATACTTTGTATTCCAATGCAGAACAATTAAAAAGCATACAATCGCCAAGACAAAAGTGGCGAGAGGGTAGTCAATGAGCCAAAATACCTACAATGACCTCTTCACTTAGCGAATTCATACAACGAAGCAGATATATGAAAAAAATCAAGGCAATTGGTTCCTGAGGGATATGCGAAGGCCGCATGAGATGAGGGGCGCGAACTTGTCCCCATCCTTTCGATACCTCCGCGTCAATCCGATGAATGACAACCGCAAGGATGGAAGGACGGAAGCCCCTAAAGACGTTCCGAGTCGGGGCGTGCCCTTTAGGAAGTGGGGAGGAGTCTGCTTCAGGTGTTAGATGGGAGAGAGGGAATAACGAAAAAAAATTCACTGTTCCACGAAGACGATGTGCGTGAGCAGTGGAGAACCTTACGGATGGATTCGAAGCGAAAGTGAGGAAAGGAATTCGCAGATATGGACATGGAGAGCAGAGAGAGGAGTGAAGAGTGCGTGGAAAACGGGGTTAGGGGGAAGCTGGTGGATGGGGTCGAGAAAAATGAAAAAAAAAGAAAAACGAAAAACTGAGTACGGTTGGAATGCAGTTCGGTTCAGCGGTGGGTTGGTGCGGGATGGGGCGATGCGTGGGATGAGGAGCAGGGAGCGAGACCGCTCGATCGCTCGATTACGGCAATTTCGAGGAGGCAAGAGAGGGGGAAGGGGATTCCGCTGTCGTACAAGGTGAGGATGGGATGGGGGTGTGTGTGTGGACGGGTCGGGAACTGATGGGTGGGGGGAGTGAGAGGATGAGCTGTTGGTTGATGGAATGGGGTGAGGGAGCGGCCAAGGGGTGGGGAGAGCCGTTCAGGGAGAAGGGCCGTGCGGGGGAGAGGGATAGAGAGCAGGAAAGTGAGTCGCACGGATCCGTCGAACGGACAGATATCTGTGGTTGGCACTCGTCAAACTTCATCCCTGAATGCGTGCGCCGTGACCGCAAGTCGTAAATCACGGCATCACGCCGAATCCATGCGCGGTGTGGTTATTACGTTGCGAAGGGCAAGGAGGGTGGGAGGGGAGGCTTGTTTGGGAGGAGGTTGGAGGACAGGCTTGAGGCCGGGTGGTGGACAGGGATGTTGTGGACTCGTGGAAAAACACAACGCCGCCGACACTAAACTGGTTAACAAAGAAAGCCAAAAAGAACGAGCCAATTTATTGCCACGCTCGTGTTTCCGCAGAGTTCTGACTTTTGGTGCGCATAATAATACACGATTCTTCACTTCTCGGGCGTAACTTTTCCCTCAAGTTTTCCCCCTGAAACCTTTCCATTCGCCCTTATCAGAATGCGCAGACGCTGGGAAGGATTAAAAACATACGAGTGATTATGAGCGCGCTGCTGAATACGTGCAAATGATAAAAATGCAAAGCAGATATGTAATGCTACGAGCGAAACTGAAAATAAATTAACTATCAGCAACGCAGAGACGACCGGAACGTGATGCTCGATGAAGAATGAAACATAATTCACTAATAATAGGCACGTTCCAAGTGCTAATTTTCTCTATTTTCCATCCTAACATATATTTTTAGTAATAAGGAAGACAATGTTCTTGGCTGGTCTCTTCAGCCGGAAAAAACTACTTTCTCAAGGACAAAGGACACATTGATATTGCTGCGGGCCAAAGAAACAGCTTAATGTTTCCTTTAGAAATGGAATGTTCCTTATTTTCTCTCGGAAGATTCAGGAAAAGATATCGCAGTGGAGTTGAAAAGGTAAACGTTTCCCTAAATGACGCTCTCCAGAGAACTCCCGAGGCAGTCATTCGCTATCTTCCCTCGTTTCGATCGTAATTTTCAACCTAGTGCGATGATTTTCAATACCAACAAGAAAGGCCCCTTCCCCGTTTCTATCTTAACGTAGCAGTGCGTTCGAATAAGACTGAAAATTACGGGTCGTGCTGAAAGCGGGAATGTCCGACAAAGCGCCTTCCCAAGAAAAACCTATAATTTATCACGTAAATGACTTTTACGCAAAACTTTCACTAAAAATGATGACCTTTAGCACACTCGTTTATAATCACTGAAAATGTATATAACATTACATTTTTAATTCAAATTCAATAGCCTTCGATCAAAAATGTATTTCATATTACAATTTTACAATATAAACGAAAGGTTGATTGTAAACTTGTGAGCATGGGTCTTGTTAATGATAATTTATTTATTTTACTTTTCAATTTATTAAAATTAGTTCGAAAACAGCACATGTATGCTTTGTTGGACTATTAACAATGGTAAAAATGGACAAAATTACAAACACCCTAGGGGGAGGAAAACCAACCCAGGTGGGAATCGAACCCGCGACCTTTGGGTTGACAAACGAGGCCGTTACCCCGCCGCCACCGACCGATATTTTGCCAATAGTTTGACATAAAAATAAATTGTATGACTATTTATGATTACAATGAATCCTAGTGAACGATATATGTGGTACTATTATGTGGACAGGTGCATCTTAGAATATCAAGTCGATGAGCTACACGTATTCAGGAGTTACGTACAAAATCCGACGGTAACAGATTGCTTTTCTCGATTATATACTTATTAATATTGGTATTTTACAGGTTAAAGTAGTTTTGAATAGACAGATACTATACAAGGACACGTTGTCTTGGTTCTCCTAACAGAAAACAACTTGACTCTCCAATAAGTACCTTTTAAATTCTGCATACTTCCTTCTGCCCTTCTTTCTGTCCAACATGCCTATCCTTTTCCTCCTCCTTTCTCGCTTGGAGTCACAAACAATGGTAATTAAAGATAAATTTCTATATAGTCTAAAAAACGATTCGTCTTTAACGTGGTGTCGTAACAATGGTAACGATAGCGCGAATTCATTATAAGAAGAGAAAAAAACTCTCCAGAAAACAACCTTTGCTTCTACCGAAATAAATTGACTTCAGTTGGGCTGCTACGAAGTTGACTAAAATGTCTAATTGTATATTTAGAAATCCAGAGGGAAATCGAAGGATATTATAGGATAGGAGCTCATAGTCACAAATATTTAGATAATCAAGAGACTTGCGCTGTAAATACAGCACGTCTATCCATAAAAATAGATAGTTATAAAATGTTTATGTGTTTCACTTTTAAGCATGGCCTTTCATCGTGAGTTACAATGCCATAAAAGATTTTTTAAAGCAACATTTCCATTACGACCATCGCTTAACACTGGAGTTATAAATTATATCGCACCTCAAATGTTCTCCGTTCCTCAGGTAATCCAAGTAAAAGAAGAAAAATAACCACAGTAAAACGGACATTAAAACACGAATAGTAGGTAGAATAACGGAATTATTCGTTAAAAAAAGACAGTCTTTAAAATGACATATGATTGAGTTGGTATTAGCGTAACCTACCTGAGAAAAAAGGCGTTAAATACAACATCCGTCTCCACTAGTATGCCTAGGACAAATAAATTTCTTCCCCCAAGGACGGTAGATGTGAATTCAGGGAAAATAGAAATTATTTCATATAAAAATGACCAATAATGTAATAATTTAGGGATAAATTTGATAAAGACCCCAGAGCTGGCCGGAAAATTATTTTGTAAACTTGAAAGAGACGACACACGCAACGACAAGACAAAGAACGAAGCATCAGGTAACTCCATATTCTCGATTAATTTAGAATTCATATCGTAGGGTTATCTTCTTTAACGACTTGTTTTTTGTGAAGCTATATCGATGGAGAGTGTGAGTGAGTTACATTAAAATATAATATTAGAGTCGACGCTTAACTGGATGTCGAAGGTTAATTATTGGTGATAAATTCCCACGCGCAAATACAAAATACGCATTAAAGTATAATAACTCCTAAAATATTTTCTTCATTTTTAGAAAATAGGCTTCACGACAATAAACGAAAGAATCAAGAAAAGTGAATATAAAGGTTTTTCATATTCAGATGCTGATAAATCACCGTCATTAATAGCGTTATTTTCTAAAGGTAAAATATATTACAAGACACACTTAGACAAACTATGAATTTTAATGAACCCTCGGTCATTACAAAGTAACAGTTTAAAATGATTAGTGAAGCCTTTTCGCTGTTAAAACACGATAATATCTTTTAATGTAATGGGGTTTGCGAGGAAAGTAAGAAGTTGAACAGCTATTCTCAACGTTGCATAAAGATATCAAATGGAAGTTAGATGGGTACAAATCTAGGATTAGTAGCCCACATAATTGTCGTTTTAATAGTCAAAATGTCTTCGAATTTTTAGATCTATTGTCAATGAAAGTAGAACAAGTTAAGAAACAACATACATCAGGAAGTCATCGAAGAGGAAATTTTCATTATATCATATAATTTATGCCATCAAATTCTCTATTTTCTCTTTTCAATAAACCTATACATAATGTCTGAATGTCTCGTTAACCAATCCCAAATCCGTAACCAAACATCTCAAATTATACTGATCATCGTCCAAGATACTCCACCCAATCCGGCTGGCACAACTTTTACCATCATAATTGACCTTGAAGTAGTACTAAGAGGTGTTATTTCACTGACACGGTTACACATACAGAGTGACCCATCAGAGTGCAATCTTGATCGATTGATTGGGACGTTAAAAAAGTAAATATGATTCTGGAAATACTAACTTAATACGCCAAGACTGGCTTATCGAAATTTGACGAGCACACAAGCTATCAAAAGCGAATTTAAGATATTGAATTTTTAGAGAAATTTACGATATAACAAGATCAAATTCCAATGAATAGACACGCTCCAAACCACATGACACGGTCGAAAACAAAAGATGACAGAAGAGGCTATCTAAACTTTCCTCGATAAACGTCACTGGGAAAATATTATGCATTATGAAAGCGCTACTATGAAAATGTTATGCGTTACTATGAAAAACATTATGCGTTATGAAAGACTATCAATTTTTAAAATGTTCAGGGATATTTAAAAACTAAAACAGAAACTACTGCACCAAAATCAACCTTAATATAGTTCCAAATCATTGTAATGTCCGAAAACAATATTAGACCAAAATATTGGTGGAATTCTACTGAACAAAATCATACCCGTTAATCGCCGTTAACAAGAGTTTAGAAACGTTCGTGATGAGAAATCAATATCATCAGGAAAGATCGATCCCTGAACACTGCGAGCCAACTCGTGATGGGGCGATTGAGAATCTCGAGCAACGCGCAAAATGGAAAGCGTAAGCGCGGTAGAACCAACACGATAAATCTCGAATTTAATTACGAAAAATGGTCAATTTTAAAATATATAAATCTTTTAAAATGAGAGAGATGAGATTGACGGAGGGGGCTGAGTGGGGGGGGGGTGGGGAGGAGGAGGAGAGGGATGGCGAGAAAAGCGCGTTATTGGGTGACAAACGAGCTCGCTGTTGATCCCACGGAATATCACCTCTTGGGGGTGATGGATACATTCGTATAGCATCGCGAAAACTCGGGAGATGAATCACGCCGGAGGTCCGAGAGCTTTACAGCGCCGCTCGTGGGAGAAAAAGTGGCATTAATTCGATAGGCGAAAGGGCTCAATTTGGACGGCCATCCGTCTTATTATTTCACAGAGGCTGCGAAAAACGTCAACGGCAGAAACTCCGGCGCGGCAGTGGGAGGGAGGTCGGAAGGGAACGCTTCAACGCGATTTTTCTATATTTGAAAAAAAAAACAAATACAACTGCATCCAGCCGTTCGTTATGGACTACTGAATTGGAGAACGCGTCAGATTTGGCAGAATAATTAAAGGCTAGCGATTATTTTCCATTTTGGGGGTGATCGAGGGAAAGTAAAACTTGCTTATAAAGAATAAACGCATCAACATTCACAGCGTATTACCGATTCCCAAACGTGTGGTGAACCTGGCACTGGTCCATCCGGACGCCCATTGATAGGAGAGAGAACATGAACCACTAACAAAACCAATGAGAAGCGAAGGCATAAAATTTCTCTACTGCACCGAAAATCACTAGGGAAACCATTACAATAACCGTACTTGACAGCCTGGTCAGGATACCCATTTAGCACGAAGGATTAAGGTTATATTACTTTAATAACGGTCCGCTTTCCTTGGTGCATTTAAAAGACAAAACCTTATGTATGTACAATCGCATGGTTGAGAAAATTTGTCGAAAACTAAAATTTGACATACGAATGCGAAGTGTCCACGAAAACATACAAGATAGGCAAAATGTTTCCGATATAAGACACCATATATAAAAGATATGCGAAGTAACAGATACGATAGCAAAAAGGTTGTTTTACTCGAAACGTTAAAGACATTTAACAAAAATTTCAGGAACAGATTTGCTCAGGTTAATTCAATTTCCAATTATAAATCACGGTGTCGGCGTCACAGTACCGACAAATTAAAAGCACAACTAAGACGAAGGTTGAAAATCTGACTCGCAAGTTTTTTTCTCCGAAGAGTTACTGAAACGGACCGGATTGAGCAATTGAGAAAGTACTACGAAAAGAAATAAGTAGCCAAAAACTCACGGGTGCCACAAACAGTAACTAGTCACTTTTAGCATGATGTTGGGATTGAAAACCCGCATATGATCGTTTTGATGAGTTCATTTTTTTCCATTCGCATCTTTTTAATTTTCAAAGCTAACATTCCCCTCATTGAGATTAATTCGGGGCCAGTCAATCCCGGAGGCAAAAACCGTGGGGCAAGATTAAACACAAGTTGACACAGGGGAAGCGGAATGGAAGAGGGATGGAGGGAGGAGGATGGACCCGGGCGAGTGGGGATGGGAAGTAAATCACGAAAAGAATTTACCCTCACTCCGACGCTATCAATTAAAGAGAAGGAAATATTCCCCACCACAGATTGCATTAATATCGAGGTACAGTTGCGGTGGCAAACTTGTGAGTGCAGTGATGCCGGTTCGAAAATGATCGGCGGATAATCCTAATAAATTTTCATTAATGCAAATTGTTTCTTTTTTCAATTTACGAATATTTTTTTCCGAAGAGGGCCAATTGTTTTTTTAAATTTCCTATCTGCGTATTAATGAAAGTTTTGCACCGTACCAACGGAAGTTGCTTTTTAAATGTTTATGCACGATTATAACCAAATGAATGTATCACAAACATTGGTGCAGAATGACTATTTAAATCAAAAGAGGGGAAGAATCAACAAAAGGAATGTGACGATTTAACACGATTTACAAAAAGCGTTGGAAACTCGAAAAGGCCTTTATTATCTCTTTGTTTTCCATTTGATACGCTAGTGCGGCAGGCGGGGCACTCCATTTGTCTTTTTTACTGTGCATTCTTTTACTCCTACTGCTCCTAAGGGATGACAGAAGTACGTGAAATATACTATATTTTACGTATACCTTGAAGCATCATGAAATGTCACACATAATCAAGGGCAAAGAATCAAAATAATTGGACGGCGACTTTCGAAAGTTTTAGAACCTATTTCCTGCGTAAGACAGAAGTTGATGAAAATATGAAGATTCTCCCATCGCATGTGTTACACAGAGGAGGTCGAGGATATTGGCTGCGTCTGTCTAAACTTAAATACGTGAATCACGGGCGAATATTTAATCTCGAAAACAATATAAAGAGTCACTCCAAATGGTTCAACTATGGAGCATTCACGAACAACTGATTTTGGACATGAACGATACGAAATCTTTAGCCACCAGATGTGAGTGATACTTTCCTTGCAAAGAAATTAATTCTGAAGAAACAGAAATAGCTCAATGCATATATTCAGATTGGCAAGACTACTGTAGTCAGTTCGAATGAAGGAGGGATCGATTCGGTATCTGAAATAGCGTAACGAAACAGAAAAAAGTATTTCCTAATTGTGTGATGGGGCACAATTATCAGTAAGGAGCAAATGACGTTGAGGATCAGCTCTATGGTGGTCGTCATTACCGTTCATGAATAAAAAAAGGGTTGAACATGATTGAATTTACATTCCAAGACGAGTTTTTTAGAAATCCTTTCCAAGCATAACTTTCCATTTACGATTAGAATAACGAACCCACAACTTCTTCAGAGACGGACTCCAATATTGATTTCTTAAATGGAAAATCGATACAATATTGAAAAAATGACTAAAGGGGGGAAGAATATACCAAGCAAACACAGAAATTATTCCTAAATGCCAATGTTGTCAGAATAACAAAAATTTAATCGCACATATGGAAAGTTTAATTCACGTAGATTTCTAAAATGCTATACGTATACATAATCAAGAAAACTCATATGGTGAAAAATAGGTCGGTACCTACCTCGTGTATAAATCAGGAAAATAGCACCCGAATTAGTCGAATACCAACGCTCAGGAGGAAGAAAATGCACGATGGGAATCTTAATTTACTCTAAAGCCTTAAAGCGGAACATAAATTTACAAGAAAAGAGCAGTAAGTCTAAAGTAGAAGGTCATAAACGAACGAGTGTATGAGGTTAATATCCCCAAAAAGGGTTTGAAATGGGTGGATGGGATTGAGTAGAATGGGAGAGGATTGAGAAATAGGTTGAAGTGGAGCCTTAAATGGAATCGCATAGAATCAGACTCTCGAGAACTTTTCGAACTGTGTTTCGAAATTAAAATCTCTCTAAGTGGACCAACTAATAATAAGAAGATAATCTATATTACCTGGTTACACGTTTGGTGCAAGATTGCTTAGGTATGTTTCATCATTCAACATACTTAGGTAGAAAATTAGCTAGGGTAGGAATCACAATGGTTAGAAAAGCGAAAATCCGGAGTGGTATAAGGACATTGCTTATTTATCATTCATATGTTTTCAAAGGTATCCGATTTTTAATAACTAATTAAAATGATAGGCAACGTATTCTCGACGAAAAGCACCAGCGCCAGCTTGGCTTAAAAGTCCCATTCTTCACACGATGTACAGCACTCCTATTGAAAACTCCTGCCATCTCGGTTCTTTGAAACTTTATAATTGACGAGGGAGGCAATTATGCTAGCTACCCAAATCTAAGTGATTCCGTCGAAGTTTCTGACCTTTCCAAAGGTCTATAATTATTCGATTTTCGACAAATCAACCTTTCCTTTGGGTTTTCTCTAAATCCACATTATGACCAAACGATGGATTTCATAGAGCGCCAAATTGCATTACGAAACGATATTATTTAACGCAAAAATTAAAATACCATATGAAGTACAAATTGTGAACTTTTATTCACAGCAAATAAGATAGCAACGTGGTATGACACTACGGTCAAACATCCTGAATTGCCTCACAAATGTCTTCCTATATTTTTACATAATGCCATAAGTGATCGAATAAATTACTGCAGATAAGAACTAGACAAAGAAATTATCTTTAAAAACTAACTAAATTGAACTAATTACCACCAAAAATGTTAGATTGAACCCACTTCGTGCTTTGTGCTCACCAAACCTTTGTTCGTCGCTATTCAGGGACTGACGCACCTGGTTTATCGCACCAACGTGGTAAACGTATGAAGATTATGCCATCCATTTTCCGTTGTTTCCTTTGCCGAATAAATGTAATTATCCCTATCCATAATATCCTAAATTAGATGACACAGGGGTATTTTACGTCAGCACAATAAAAATGAGATACGCTGTGGGGTTCTGAGGGGAACGAAATGTTTATGGTCCTATCAATTCTATCAAAACTCTCATCCCAAAGGTGCATCAAGTGGAAGAATAATTGTTATTCACGCAAGTAAGGCTGTTTTCGGATTGGATCGGACACGGAAATCGATTCCCTTGCAAGGAAATTGTTGCCTGGCGGGCGATCACGGCGGATTTAGTCGGAACCGCGAAGTAATGAAGACAATTTCAACAATTTTTTTTCAAACAGGGTATTGGTAAAATCAAAAGGACGGGACCCTGACTTTTCCGCTCCGCCCGTAGCAAAAACCAAAAGCAAACCCCGTAAACAACCGCCTTTACCCTCTCGAGCTAAGCCGGGCGCCACAGTATGCGGCCGTACGAATACGTGTGCCCTCTTGTGGACGCGTATGAGGGTGTGCGTGAGTGGGCGTGTGCACGGATATCAATCAAATTTCCCACTTGATCGAGTAAAAGCCAAACACCTGACAATTCCGACGCCACGCACACAGAGCACTCAGCAGCGAGAGGGGACGCGCGCAGTGGGCATTGAGAACGGGTGGCTGAATAACCGCCCTAACTCGCCAAACCCTGCAAATGCCCACCACTCCACCCTTGCAACTCCACCGACCCCAAACCCACCGACCCCAAACCCTTCCACCTCATGCCTCCGAAAACCTTCAAGGGCGCACCCAGTTTTCGAAATCCATCAAAAACCGACTGAAAGCCAACACCAAAACATTCGCATAAATGATCAGTGAAGGATGAATTTCACTGAATGAGACGATTTCCCTATTTTGTGTTCGTAAATGGGTGAGTTTTTCTCTTAATTAGTTTCGAGTGATTATAAAATATCCACACAATTAACATTGTATGTTTGAATTCGTAATGAAAAATAGCTACATTTATTTATGTTTAACCGCGTACAGATGAGTGACTACGTATATTTTGTCATAGAATAGCAAACATCCACTCACACACTCAATTAAATGGAGATGCGTAATTCAACATTTATAGCCACAGAAAGGTGATGGTGTATTGTAGTAGGCGAAAAAGAATAGAGGAAAAACTATACCATACGGACTTTTCGTGGCCTAAAGATGATCCTTCCGTCAGGGGAAGATCCTACATCCTATTTTTATTTAGTTATACGAGAATTCTATGTTATCAACACTGTTAAGGGTTTAAACGAAATGACTTACATGAGACTGTTATCATTTATAGACATTTAATGATAAAATTGTGAGTGGTAGGAATAAAATATGGAAAAAGAATGGTGAAATCCTTATTTAGAATAAATTTGAGGAAATAAACGAGTCATCTAGGTAGATTCATTACGGAAAAGAAAGTAGCACAAACAGAACTGAAAGAGGGATTACTTTCAATGGTATTTGGTAGAATACCGGTTATGGTGAGTTTTGGATGGACACAGAATCAACACCCCTACGTCTTAGCCTTGCATACCAAGATATAACCTTGCAACCCTACACTGCAATAAATCCTTCTACATTTCCGCTAACATTCTACTTCCACTCCTTCCAACGTGCTTATCCATTTCCTCCCCTTACCTCTCTATCGTAGTCTTCAACGAATTTCACATTGTGAATAATGAAACATTCAAACGGCCAGAATTCGACGGTAGTAGAGATAACTTGCACGTAAATGCGGCCTTCAGAGTTTATTAAACAAGCGAGAGGGGACACCCCACCTACACCAATCTGCACTACAAGTTCTCCTCGATGACTAAAAGGATAAAATGGTGATGGATCAACAGGCGAATAAAGTATTTGGCACACAGAAGAGGACATATAACTGAAAATTTCGTGATGATACCGTCTTCGAATATTTTAACATAATTTATTAATTATTTCTATAAATATACGATGAATATTCATTGTGCCATTTACAAACAAGAGAACGGAACGATACCAACAAACTTCTATCGAATTCTGGGTTATAGACAAATCATTAAATAAACACTATGTAATACTATATAAAGACTAAATATTCTTGTTATGAAATAAATGATTGTCATACTATATAATGACGGAATCCTATATAGACAACTAGTGGTTGGGTTTAAGCAAGGAAGAATAAAAAAATAAACAAGCGATTGATACGCAATTTTCCCTATCATTTTCATCAAAATAGAACATTCAATGAAGCAACATAACTAATATAAAATTCAAGAAAAAAATACACCTTTCAGATACACAATGCAGAATAAGATGCTTTCAACGATAAGAAAATTCTTCTTACAGTCCAACATATTAAGGGTTATATTAGAAAACATTTCTTCAAGAAGCAAATTCTCATATGGGACTAACTTCTCAGTGGATACCAATCAGTTGCAGCAGAAGAGATATGGTTTGGAAGAATAGAATTGTGGTAGATCCAGAGAATTATTAAAACCAAATGTTTGGAAGTGATGATGATGGAGAAATTCAACGATTCAACGGTGAAATATGCTCATTGAAAACGCTACAAAGGCAAAGGATAAACTAATGGGACGTATAAGAAAAAATAATAAATGGCAGGCAATAACTTTGGAGAGCTGGACCAATGGAATAAAAACTAAACGGATTGAAATACACCTAGATGCTACACCAACAGAAATAGGTCATGGCAAGCAACAGAATAGAATATTTTTAGAATATTAGCTACCGGCGTCATCAAATGCGTAGCGCTGGCTATTACTGATCATATGTCTATAAGTATCCATAGTTTTTATTTTACTTAAAACGATATCAAATCAACTCGCGAGCTTATGAAAACAGATTATTAGAAAATTTTGGATCTAGTACTTTCGGAATCCTGATTTGTGCGTACGCATATGCATGTGTGCGAATGTACACACGAGTGTTTTTGATTGAACGTGAACACACAAACAAAACCATACACACCCATATGAACTTCAACCTCCACACCCTTTTTCTCTACAATGAATTCACCAAACTCCTCCCATCGAATGCACACGTGCATACTTACACATCTTCACATAGATACATACGTGCACACACACAAACGCACACACACACACACACACTTAGGCATCCATGTGATATTCACGTTCAACTGCCTCACTCCCCGGCGCTACCTTTTTGCGAGAGACGTGCGCTCTTCCCCAACCGCGTTTATTTTGTTTTTTCCTCTCCCACACCCATTTATTTTTTTTTTCCTCCCGCTAGTCTCATATCCGACCGTGCGCAACCGCCCCAGTCACCGCTATTACGCTTTCTCGCCCACAGCCTCCCTCCCACACTCGTTCTCACTCCAACCTCATCCCCTTTACACCCTGCATCCTCCCACCCCCATCGTCACCCACCCTCCCTCCCGCCGTCACCTCGTCACGTTTTCAGCGCACCGCGGAACACTCGAACGAGCTCGCTCGTTGGCCGCCGCCGGCCGTCGAGCCGTGATATAATACCTCCGATGCATCACTCAACTCCCCTCCGCCCTCCCCTCACTCCTCCTCACGCTCCATCCTCACCCGACCGCTCCCTCCCTCTCTCCCTCTCGCCTTTTTCAACGACACCTCTCGGACGGTGGCTTCGGGAAAACGAGCCGACAAAGGAAGAGCGTTTCGCGCACACCCACACACACTCCACGTTCACTCGAACAAAAACACACACGCCCGCTCCCCGCACTCGGGCACAAATACCGGCGACAAATACACACACACACACACACGAAACAAAACCGGGCTCTGTCGCGAAAACCCGCACTGGAAAGGAAAAGTAAAAGGTATGAAATCAGCAGTTCAATTACGTCCTACCGATTTGCGCGGGAGCGAGAGAGAGAGCGAAAGGGATGGATGGGGGAGAGAGAGAGCGAGAGGGAGAGAAAGGGGAAATATGACCAAACTGTTTTCGTTTTATTTTTTTTTCGTCCTTTTAATGCCTTAATGTGGGCGTTGGTTTGTTTTTACATTCAACAAGTCCCCACGATTGCCAGTGATAGCCAGATTGTGTGCGGATTCCACGTGCACCGATAGGCGTGAATCGGAAAGAAAATAAAACTGAATAAAAACATTTTAAAGGAAAGCTTCAATGCATGAAGTGGGGAATCATCAATAGCTATAGGAAATAAATATTTCAACTGGCGGGGATTTAAATAACGTTTCACACCTTCTTGGACATTGACTCGCCTCACTAAAAACGTTCAAACTCTAAAATGTATCTCACAAAATTTCAAACCCAAGGAGCACGTAAAAAATAACACCTCTATTCCGATGAAACTAAGCCATCAATGAATGGTATAGCTGTTGCGGGACAAGACGAAAATAAACATCTAAACTTCACCCCGAAAAAGAACTTTCTCCCGAGTGAGATATAGTACTTTAGAAAATATCGGTTTCTGCTGATAATATTAGTTCTAGCTATCATTAATAGCTTGAAAATAATGCGACACAATAATTGATTTCTGGCGAGGTCTCCACTGAAGAATCCACTCTGGAACATTTATTAAAAAAACTTGAGTGTATCACAATTCAAATTAAGGTGAACTTTTATTTAGCATCAATTTGAGGTTTCCCACAGATATGACTCGAGAAGAAAATGGAAATCCGGAAAAACAATTGAACCAAGGAGTTGGAATGGAAAAGGAATGTGCCACGTCCAGGCTGGCCAGGCTGTATTATAAAGACAAGAGTCGCAATTGGCCGGAAGGCATTTGAATGCCGAATTGCATCGGAGAGTCACAAATGGAAAAGAGATGGAAAGAAAGAGACAACTTGGTAAGAGGAGAGTATGTATCATCGGGGGTAAAGGAAGGAGGTCTACATTGGCAAACGACAAGTGACTGACATCAAGGCATTCCGTGCTCACGCGTATCCACGCCTTGATATTCGAGCCGTGGAAATTTCAATTTATTGTAGAAGGGATTTTGATAAAAAGGTTGTAATTCACTCAGACTTGTTTTCCTCAAAAAAAGTGACGCTGAGGAGTGTGAATGCAATTTTAGAATTCGCGAACCGTAATTTCAACCTGATTTTGACACTTACAGAAAAAGTTGCCGTAATTTCGGGTTTGTTTTGGCAATAGGTCTCGTAAATCACAGAAAAATACGTCTTTCTGCTTTCTGCAGAAAGCAATTACAGCGGTGTCCCTGGCCTTTGTTTTCTTTCATAATATTCTGCCACGTGTTCTGTAATTCTCCCCCCCCCCCACACCGGTGCCGAAAAAAGATGGATTGCTTGGTAACGGGTAAATTGAAAAATTAAACTACGGGACAAATGAATTTTGTAAAGCAGCAGAGAGGCCGCAGAATTAGACGCCATCGCGCCTCTCCAGCATGTTAATTGAAACAAGGAAATCTTTTACAACATTTTAATCACAAACTCTCTTTCCACTGCTCTCACTAACGTTCAATGACAATTACATTTGCTCTAATTAACTGCAATGTATTTTCACTGATTGCATGATATTCCATTTTCAGTTCTCATTTCATATTTAGTAAGGCGATTCTAATTTCACCGGGCCGGGTAAATTTGTACATACGTCAGAGTGTGAAATAAAAATGTAATCAAATTTACATGGGGCTTCTATGCAAAATGTCAATCAAATCCATTCATTATATTAGCACTTACAATAAATTTAAACGATAAATATAAAAAACGCAATATATCCTGCCACATAATATATTCATTTTCTCTCATTTCAATTACAAAATAAAATATAATTACTTGCCATTCTAAAATCGAAAGCTTTTACGGGATATGCCATTTAAATTCTAATGGCTCACATTCGACGAATGCTGGATTTATGCATAATGGTTTTTGAATTGTCAATTTATCTAACAAATTAACTGCTAATCTTAGATAGAAAGCAAATTTGATCTTGGATAATATTGGCAACTAAAATGGTGCAATTATTAAATGCGAAGTATCGAGTTTCTTGGCATGAAATATCCTCAATTATGAAAGCTGCTGACACCTTTGTTGCAACCTCTCATCAATTACGCAAAATTTGCGACAAAAATCACATCCCTACTCGGCTCTTTCTCACAGCTGAGGTTTACATTTAACGGGCGAAATGGATGGATTGAGAACATTATTGGGAGGAATAGACTGAAAGATTCTACGGAAAATGTCATGGGATAAGAAGAAAGACCTAACATGGAATAAAAATAGCACAGTTGTAGCATTACATTTTCTACAACCCGGAGAAGATTATAACAGCGTTTTAATTTTCCAAATGAAAATATATTGCTATGGCCCACCAAAAATGTTTTTTTTTAACCGATCCAGTTTTACACACACAGTCATTCTAGTAAGGGCATAAGTAACGAAATTTGGGTCGCAAAATGAAAAAAAAATTACGAGCTATTCAGAAATTTTTATTTGGAAAATGATTAATAGGTTTCACAAAGTGCAACCTGAAAACCAGTGTTAAATAAAAATCTCTGTAAGTTCTCTGGAGCAATGCAATGCAAAATTCTTATTGCCCTCACCAACATCCTAATTCTAGATGAAATAAAAAAGTAATGCATAAAGTGAAATATTCACCATGTGAATTTCAGAGTCCTCGATTCCGTTTCTAATTGCTTAATTTCTCTTTACCGCATTTAGGCAGCGCGCGAAGGACCTCAGAAATTCCATCGGATCCACTTAAGAATGGATATACGATAAGATAAAAAATCTTTCTAATATTGCAAGCCACACTGAGGGACATTTGCTTCACGCTCCTCGGATATCAATAAATGAAATAAAGAATAGTTATCTGAGTGTACATGGATTCGTTTTGACGACTAAGATTGGTACGAAACATTTGTCAACTAGATACCATCAAAGTTACTATTATGCCGAAAGTAAAAATAAAATTACTGATACCGCAAACAAGAAAAATGCTTTTTTATATCTCGCATATCAAATTTTGCATTCATTAAAATACCTTAAAACAAAAAATAATTTAGTAATATTTATTAGGAATCGCGAATGCCATTCTTGTGAGACTAAACCTCGATTGCTCACGCAGTCTCGAGATAGAATCCCTCCCTCTTAGGGAATTTATGTTACGCTTTTGAAATAATGGAATTTTGCCCACTATGCCAGCGCCAAGAATTTGCACTTGCATTGAGTGTTAAAATTCCTTATGCATTACTGCCACGTCAACCGACAAAACCAAAATATATTTCGATGTAGAAACTTGGAGGTACTTCTCCCATAAACTCTGTAAACATACATTTTAAAAATTGCTTCACCTTTCCTGATTATCGCGAAAGAAAACTGACATATCCGCAGGGTGGCATGTAATGGGTCCTCGACAATGCAAGACAATGCCAGCCAGGTCTATAAATGTTTCTAAGATATTATAAACTATAGGTGTATTTCTTCAATATCCATTTTTAGCTTCGGAAAACTGTTACAAAAGAGCAATGCAGACAGCTGGTAAATACTTAAAAAGACCCTAAGTATCGTACACGTTTCTCTTTGCATGTCCTGACATATACTCACATACGTGTGAACAGAGAAATCCGTTGATAAACCTACTTGAAGAATATCACATACATACAATTAACATGCAAACATTAGGGGTTGATCCACAATTACTTCTTCTGGAATACACAAGTGACAACTTATGGGCGTGTATTTAAAAATGTCTTTGTAGGGAGTACGACAGATATCTGCTACTAAAACTACCTAGTAACCCTACTAAGTTATCAGTGATAGAATCAGGGTTTGTAGTCTAGTAGAGAAAAAAGTTATTTTGTGTATAAACAATAAACGATGGTCCATTATGGTAAGGCAGGATTCTGCAACAGAATTTAATTTTGATTTAAGTTTTGATACGTTCTTTAACCATGTATTTATTTGTTTATTTCACAGTAATCCGAAAACAGCACTTCGACCTTTTCCTTATACTTTTTAACAATAATATAACAAATCATTACAAACACCTAAGTGAAAGTCTCGCCTCGGTAGAAAAACCCAGCTAGCCGGGAATCGACATCTGGGTTGACAGGAGAGGACGTGACCCATTTCCATTGTCATTTCCAATACTGCAATTTCTAAATTTTACCCAGTGAATTGTCGGATTTAGTTATAATTAACTCACGTTTTTTCACAGCATCGTCCGAATATTCTTTCAACTAGATTTGGAAAAAACTTAAAAATATAATATCTTTCATACGATTCTATTTATACGGAGTTTTAAGGCATGCCCACAATGATAGAAGATATTGGTGACAATACTACGGTATAAAAGATACGACTCGTACTTTAAGATCTCAAAAATGGTTCCTCTCGTTTCTTTAAAATTTAAACCGCTCTGAATCAAGTATACTTACTTTGTCTTCGCAAGGCACCGATTGTGTACGGTTTAACAGTAACCCTTCCATGTTTTTTTCATAAATGAATAACTAGGCATTATGAAGAATACGCCATGGACATTTTCACAAGAAGAATAAAAACATTGATCCTTTGTTCTACGAAGGTTTTTAATTCCCCTCATACTTTATATATATATATATATATATATATATATATATATATATATATATATATATATATATATATATAAACATATATATATATAAACATATATATATATATATATATATCTTGTGTGCCGTCTATTTCTCCTTTGGTGGGTGAAACAGCTCCATAACGCCATCTCTCGGGCAACATCTATCGGAGCACTTTGGCGCTTTATACGAGATCGCAGATCTCAATATAAATCAGGTTTCCTTATTAGCTCAAGTGGTAGAGCATCCGCCCGGAAAGTGGAAAGTCCGTGGTTCAAATCCCGGATAAGGAAATATTTTTACATTTGTGATCTGCTGAAAACCGCCTTCCCCACCTTTCCTGTGTTGGTCTTTTATGTGTTTTTCTATCCCCTTTCCTTATATGTCTATTTCTAAGTGCGAAAATAATATTTGTTCGCCGTATGGCGGGATTTTCAATATATATATGCTGGTTAATAATTTCGTTTACAATTTCGGTCACGTCATTTAATTCAAATATTAGATTGCTAACGAGACGATTAGAGGAGGTTCTAATTCCACCTACTAGGTGAGTGAATGCTTAAACTGTTACATGTATTTATTAGGTATACAACATTAAAGAAAGAAAAAATCTTACCGTGAGAAGAGTCATATATCTTTTAAGGTACACCACCGAAGGCACAGGTAAAAATATAAACTTTCAGGTGTCGTAGAGTCGGATGAGTGGAAGACGTGAAACACCCGTCAGAATCAGGAACTGAAAATGGAAAAGGCGAATGTTAGTAAAATGATGGCCTAAGGCATTCTGCTTATATCTGTGATTGATACCATCTCATGATATATCGTACAGTTTGTGGAATGTCACGCTATTTAACTGCAATATCATTCAAACGAAGGAAAAGGTTTAGAAATGTAATAAAAATAAATTTAACTTTACGAGAGGAGAAGGTGTCACCATAAAACTGATAAGGTGTCAACATAAAACTGCATTTTAAGGGAGCTCGTAGAAGAAAAAAAATATTAGGCGCTTATTATAAATTGCAGTTTTCTTGACGGACTAACGGAAGGATGTACCTACCACCTCACGCAATATACATCATAAACTGCTTTTTTACAATTCTTCAACCACAAGCTTTAGCATTAGAAATTTGCAATTTAATATAATCCATGACCACTGCTCCGGTTTAATGAATCGTTTTACTTCACTCAGCGGGTTATTCGTAGAAATTAAGCTTAAAGCCAGTCGAGCAGAAATTTTATTTCGGAAAATTTAATTTGTGCTCCCGAGCAAGTTGGCATTTTTTTAATCCCTTAATTGCATTGAGTTGTTTCGTAAAATTCGTCAACTTCGTAATTTTACAGAAATCGTTTTAAAAAAAGAGCTTGATGGCTGCGGACGTGCTAATACGGAAAAAAGGCAATCGTACGAACACAAACTCTATGTTCATACAAAGAGATCGAATTATATGCCCACGGTTTATTTATGAGTTAAGACGCGGAATATGATAACTCTAACATTGAATTGCAGATATTCCTCAAATATCTTGTTCCCATTATCACTCAGATGGAACATAACTTCTCTACACATTTACATGTTAGAGTCAGGCAAATAACGTCTGTAGTTCACTTTCTTGATCTACTGCGGGAAAATATTTAGAATAACGAGGCTACAAGAAATTAAAGAACTCCCCGAAGTAACCAACTAAACAACACATTCTAGAATTCGAAGAGATAAAAATAAACCACGTTAAAATATTGAAAAATAGACTGTGGCAATTTCACTTAAATCTGCCGCTAAAACTCTTTACAACAATTTATCATTAAATTGTGAGGACGGCATAAGCGAAAGATATAGGACACTGCTAAGCGGCCTATTTAACAGTGGTGATTATTAGATTAATTTAAATGAGTGTATAGTATATCCTGATGAATGTCATTACAAGTAAAAGTTACATCGGATTGAAGTGATTAACGCTCCCTTAAATAGGGGTACTTAAGCTAGAATGCTAAGGTAAAAAGTCATTTTGATTCAAATCGTTTTACGCTCGCCACTCCATGGCGAATCGAAATATTCCTCGTCCGTTATTTTCCCAGCTTTATTGCGGGTCCCAAAATTCCCGTTGAAATAAATTAAAAAATTAAATCGCCAAATCCGCTGAAAACAAACATTCTAATGAAAGAGATGCTGACAAAAACAAAATAAAATCACACTCGCGAGTTAGCACAAGCGAGAGGAAAAGCGAAATCGTACGCGTCCCCGCTATCAACGAATGGTAATCAGTTTCCCTTTCCATGGCGACCCGGTGGTTAAAAAAACAAATTCGAAATGAAATAAAAAGAACGGAACACGGCGCGGCGCGGCGGGAAGCTCAACACACTCGCTCACATGCACACGTACATAATCGAGTGAGATAAAAAAAAAATAAACGAAACAATGGAGGGACGGACGAATAGGGAAAGACGAGCGGCGAGTAAGCGAGGGAGTGGGGGAGTGGATGGGGAAAAAAGGCGATCGGAATTGACTGCATTCCTAGCCCGAGTTAAACCACAGGCGTCCGCAAATGCCGAGTCCGAGGGACCAGCTTCGCGCACCGCAGCAGTCATATGTTCTCTCCTACATTTTATCTTTCTTTTGCACGCATTCCCTGCCAGTCCCCTACAAAGTACTCAGGTAGGGTTTTGAATTTATTATTGTCTTGGAGGCTGCTAATTCCTAAGCAATTCGGAGGGAGCTGCATTAAGTTATTCAAAGCACAATTAGGCAATTAAATCTACTTTCAAGATTTTAACTACAAAATGTCATCACGTTTATTCACAAAATCACATATTATGAAGTCTATGCAATAAAAAATAATTAAACTATTAATAAAATTTGCTTAGACAATATTTCATTAAATTAATAAATTTATACAAAATTATTATTATTTATGAATTATTAATATTTTCTTTTTTTTTAAATAAATGAAGTTTTTTTTCCTTTTCAAGTTTCAAACCTAAAACCGATGGTGAATAATTAGGGACCTAAACCGGAAAGCATTGGAGATGGCCACTTACAGACGAGAGAAGTCCTACTTTTATCTGGCGTCAATCCATCTATTTAAAATTTAGTCCTCATTTGAAATCATCATAAAGCCACGTCGGAATAAATGAGCGCTGATGAAATTAATTACATTTTGTCAAGATGAAAATTGTAAATAATTGCACATTACTCAGTGTTATTATTTTTTTGTTTACAGATTCTTAATGAAGTAATTATGCAATTGATTATATTTATTTATGACCATTATGCTAAAAACCTGCTTCTACTCGTATTTAATTACAATAGTCCCTCGGTTTGTCAAAAGGCGCCCAAAGTGCAAATAAAATTTCGTAAATTTTAATCTATGTGGTCTCAGGCAGAATCATTTGATGACACCGACGAAGTTTCCGAGCTGAAGCAGTTGCCAAAAATGGAATTCTAACCTCTTTAATTCCTTAACGGTGCCAAGTCCGTGAAGCCCGAAAATGTGCCATGACACTACTTAGTTCTAAGACAACCCAGTTCCTTCCTTCTCTTCCCAGAGAGAGGTGGCTTGGCCAACCGAAAATTCGAAAACGTGTGAGTTTCTTTTCTTTTACGTGTGCTCCTGTGTTTTAGTCTTTGTTCGCTATTGCTGACTCCATATCCGATACACACACACACACACACACACACACACACATATATATATATATATATATATAACTTAGACAGTAACACACAGCACGAGAACACATATTTATGTGTTCTCGTGCTGTGTGTTACTGTCTAAGTTTTTTATTCAACACTTCCGTGTTCCTTCGAAGAAATCATCTATATATATATATATATATATATATATATATATATATATATATATATATATATAAACCATACACACAGTAATCAACCCGAAGGTCGGTTTAGTAGGTGATGGTAGAGCTCACCCATGTACCAAGCCCGACGGCGTGTGAATATTCACACATCAGGGTAGGGGGGCCAGTTCCTTTCCCTGTGCCGGTTATGGTTTCCCAGGAAGATCTGGTACCCGAAAAATCAACTAGCTTGGGTGGAGCTGCAGGTGCCCAAAGTGCCTTGCCCGGGATTCGAACCTGTTTCCTTCGAACCCGAGCAGTCCAACGCTCTACCCGCTAGACCACCGCGACCCGCATATATATATATATATATATATATATATAAATAAATTTATCACCATCACCGTCTTATAACCATATATATATATATACATATTTATTATTTATAAGACTGAAGAAAATGTGCCTTTAGAATTGTAAATGCCATCATATAGGAAATCAAATATTTGTAAATACACGGGTTGCACATATACTCTTGGGAAATCCTTATGAATTCCAACGAACAAAATGCAACGACCATAGATTATGAAAATTTCCATGCAGTTTCACAATTTCCTTTATTTTCGGGCGCGAAATGTGGCAGACAATGACGTAAAAGGTCCGAATAAAAATAATAAACTGAGAAAGGCATTGAACTGCATACCGAGACACATTATAGTATAAAATATATGATGGGAGTATTGTTCTGAGCAGGCACCGGGACATTTCCAAGGAAAACTGCCGTGCTCTTGGTTATAAATCCTCACTGCAGGAAGGCCATTTTCTTTCTATGGAGAATAGGAAGTGGTGTGGCGTGAGGGTTGGAGGGAGGGACGAGAGAATGGAACGGTTGTAAGGGGAGATGGCGGGAGAAGTGGCTGGAAGGGTGGGTGGTAAGGAGGGAGGGCTGGAACGTAGCTAGGCAATAACAATGAAATATTGTTTTTATTTTAATGGGGAAAAGGTAAGGTCTATAAAATCTTTATTGCGTTTCACCGCCATTCCTTTCTTCCACTATGTACTTTATCGCAATGTTTTCCCCATTGATTGGCAAAAAGGAGTACGAGGGAAGGGAGGTTGCGGTTGAGGATGGCGGGTGCTTTTACGGAGACGAAAATCCATGCGGAACCGATCCTCCAACCCCCCACCCTCTCCCGTCCCTACTTCCCCTACCACCACGTCATACTTCCCTTCCTCCCCCCACTCATTTTACCGCCCCTTTTACACTCCCTTAGTCCGGCATATTGAGTAAATATGACCGATTCGTCATTTGATGCCTCCTCTCCAAGAGTGTCTCTCATTTGATGTGAAATTGAAGAAGACGCCCAACTGCAACGAGGGACCGACGCAAACTATGCGGATGGACTATGAGACCTTGGAGTACCGGGGTAGGATGAAGGTGCGTTTCCTCTGGTCACGTGACTCATAATCTCACCCTTAGCCTCAGTGCTGCAGTGTAAATGAAGCACGTTGTAATTTACACGTCCGTCGTCTTCTCCCCGCTAAAATTCGGAATTCAAATCATTTAGCATTCCCCTTATCTCTCAACACCAACACTTCGAAGGACTTCCTCATTAGTCAATCGGTGTGTATGTTCCATTTTTATCATTCAACTTTGACGTCATACACGTTGTAAAAATGTCTTTTTTTCGCATTTTTCTAGCCTAAATTTCTTTTGCTCGGATTGTCAAGTTCCCTCAGTTGAATAAGAGTAAACCAACCACATAATGAACCCTTTCCCTTTTGTTCAGGCACTAGACTAAACAAAAGATAACAGTCCATTGTGTACCGATATACGATGATAGATGATAATCTTTATAGATAGATGACGATAATTTATCATGTAACAATTTCACCACTCAAGCTTTATTCCCACCTTTCAACAAAAATTAAATTTTTCCCCGGTCCATGCTCGATTCTCGTTGTTATCGTTATGCTGTTTTTGTCTTTCTGTCCTCTTTCATGTTTTTTTTTATATTTTTCACCATAAATTGGCGCTAATGCTGTGTGTGAATAATGTTTTTAAATAAATAAATAGATATTTGATGGAAATTCATTAATTTAATGGAATGAATGAGTGCGATTTGAATGCACGGCCTTAGAACTTCCTCAGACGATACATCCCCACACCAGTCTATACGAACCACGTTCCGTACTATTAATGGTGGTTGCCCTCCAAAGCCAACGTTTTCGGTGACGAGCACCGGCATCAGGCATACAGGGCTCCTTGAAACGGTCGTCCGGTTTCAATCTGTGATTTTTTTTAACAAACTGTGAGAGGTGACCGAGTACTTCCGGAGGAGGGTATGCATTTTAAATCGCCCGCGAGTCAACCACGTTTAAAATGGAATGAATCAATCTTTTCCATACACTGGGAGAGGGAAAGAAGATCACTGAATCCATTCACTCATAGAAATTCATTTATTTATATTGATTCATTTAAATATTTGATTGTAAACAAGGCGACGGAAGTTCTGCGGATCTAAGTGGAAAAAAATATTGCCAGCGACAATGGCATTTCTACCGTTCGGTGTCCTATACTACTCTAACGATTCACGAAAAGCTTATGTGAATTTCAAAAGCACCTAGGTGCACGTTTAAATTGTTTCTCCAAATGCGAAATATCTGAGAAAAAACGAACGACAAAAAATATTTCGGCCTTCTTACGAGAATTCCATGAATGACAGACAAACTTTTGTTGCATAAGATATGATTTTCCGACAAATAATACAGCCTCTCTGGTTCGATTAATACTTCCGACCAAATAAACTTTTAAGGATTTGCATTTCTATCCGACCATCAACGACCTCCAACCTCTGAAATAAAATTTTGTCTCTCACCTAAATAATGTAAAATTCCTGAATTCGAAGCAGCCCCAAATATTTAGTTCGTAGCGAAAATAACACTGACCTTAAAAATCCATTAATCATTTAGATGTTTGAATGGCAACGATTTCAACAGTTTCAAGAAACTGTAACAGTAACTTTAACGGAGTCACCCGCTATGTGTGCATTGTAATGCAACCATTTGAGAGAGTAAAAATCATTCGCCTTGACCGGGATTCGAACCCGGGTCCCTCGATATCCGGCCGAGTGCTTTAACCAATTAAGCTACCGAGACGTCCTCTTACACTCTGAAATTTTGGGGGCTTTAAAGGAACAAGATGTTATGACGAAATACCGTACATACTATGTCACAGGCATTCGTAGTCGTGCGCGACGCGCCACAGTCCACGATGTTAATAAAGCCAATTTCAAACACTTAGGCTGTTCATACCTTAGACAAATTTCAAGAACCTATAACAGTAACTTTAACGGAGTCACCCGCCATGTGTGCATTAGAATGCAACAATTTCAGAGAGTAAAAATCATTCGCCTTGACCGGGATTCGAACCCGGATACCTCGATATGTACGGTATTTCGTCATAACATCTTATTCCTTTAAAGCCCCCAAAATTTCAGAGTGTAAGAGGACGTCTCGGTAGCTTAATTGGTTAAAGTACTCGGCCGGATATCGAGGGATCTGGGTTCGAATCCCGGTCAAGGAGAATGATTTTTACTCTCTGAAATTGTTGCATTATAGATTTCAACAGTATTTTTTAATGGGAGAAAATATAATACGTACATACATCTACAGACAATTCGGAATATCCTAGTATCTGCCTCATGTGAAACAATGCGACAGAAATAAAAAGACCTTCAGAGTCGCTCTCTTTGAGTAGCACCAAATGATTCCACTATTAATACACCTTTTTCCAGTTTGTTGATCGATAAAATGACTAGTTCGATGACATTTTTTATGGACGTAAATTTCAAGTGGCACAAAAAATAAATTTAAAATAATTTAAAATTTGAAACAATTAGCATAAGTCGAAGCAGCATTAATACGAAAGAAAAATATCCGGAGATTGAAGAACATGGGCAATGCATTTCCAAATTTTCAAAGATAGACCATTTTGAACTAATTACGTCTTCATGAAAAAACAATTAAATTGTAAATAAAACAGTTTCTGGCGTAACTTGGTGGAAAATCTTCATACTGACTTTTAATAATCGAACCACTTTACTTTTCCACATAAACTTTTTAATTTTTACAACCCAGGTTTCGTTATAGCATAACATCACTATGCTATAACGAAACCTGGGTTGTAAAAATTAAAAAGTTTATGTGGAAAAGTAAAGTGGTTTGATTATTAAAAGTCAATTAAATTGTACTCGACATACAAGCAAAAACATTAATTATTATTGCATGATAACATAAAAGTCGAATTAAACAGAATGATATTAACATTTGTTTTCGTGCCAGCTCGAAAGATATCTCATTTCTGGAAAAATAAGCTCATTAGTTAACCCTAAATGGGATTTTATTTATTAAAATTAGCTTTTGCAACATCAAAACAATGAAAACCATCAACTCAAAGGTCGGTTTAATAGGTGATCTCAGAGTTCACCCAATACTAAGTCCAATAATATTATGATAAATCTTAATTTAATAAAATACATAATTCATTAACGTATAAAAGTAATTATATTCACTTAAAGTCTGAAATTTAAATTGTTTCAGTGATGGCCGGATATGAATACTGACGTTGTGAGGCATCAAGTGGAATATGAATCGGCCATGAAATCGGCTCTCCCCAATGATAACCTTTTGAGCTGTACACTTCCAGAAATCGAGAAAAAAATTATATCTGAAGTGAACCACTGTATCCCTAACAAAAATTAAAAAAGAAACGCACTCCGATAGATAACTATAAATATAGAAGTTTTTCTAATAAAGAAAGAAGAATTCAAAATTGAAAAATTGATACTACCGATATTTGACATTTTCTTCCACCTATTCATGGAGCCACGAGAGTTATTCTTTTATTGAAATATTAGATAAAGCATATCACTCAAGAGTTACCAAATCGACTTATCTAATTAAAAACCGATATATTCCTTGTTTAATTTAATCGATAAAACGATACGCCCAGTTTCAAAATGTGGGATTTATGTGACTCCATTTGTTCCCATCACTGCCAGCTCCTAAAGGCTCCCGTTGCACTGGTCCTGTGAAAATCGCCTTGAGCCATTATTTTGTAAAACTTGATTACCGAAAAAAAATACAAGGAGGATGAAGCACACATTTCAAGTGTCACAAATCCTCCATTCATTACGTCAATTAGTGAAACTGAATAGCTCCAGATTACTATAAAAAACACTCAAGCAGCAACGGCCCAAATAAAAATAAAATATCACCAACGAATGAATGTACCAGCTACAAACAAATTCAAACATACTCGTAGAGGACAAAAACAAAACCCGTTGAATTATGAATCGTAGTCATAAGTGAACGTAGAATACACATAGAAACTATTTGCTTTGAGAAATAATCTGGAACATGGAAATTTAAGGGCCTCATCACACTCACCAGCACCCCACATTTATAAGAAAAACTGGGGAACATTCTGTTACATTAATTTACAACAAATCCCAGAAGAGAATCTAATTTACGTGTTCTTAACAGAAAATTTCCCTTCAGTAATTGCGAAAATTTTCCTCATCCGCCTCTTTGGTGAGAATTTCCTCCACTGCAGTAACCCTCACTTATCGTGCGAAAATCAATTGAGAATAAACCCAATCACCCGAATTTCGTTCCGCGATATGAAGAAACAAAGATTTTATTTGCTGCCACGTTAGTTCCGACACAAACATCTGAAGCGTTGATCCAGTTGAAAAATGACATACAAGAAGGTATATAAAACAGGTATACTGAATTTTACGAAAAAAACAAGGAGCATCTTTGACCTATGTTTAATTATCGTCACATCCCATAGTCCACTGAAGTGTTTTCGATAAATGAGCCAAACCTTGTACATTATTTTGGGCATATAATATTAAAGTAAGCGCTGCTTCGTGGGAAACCGAAGATGATTTCGTATGAGCATGGAGATTAATTTACAGGGACAAAAGTAGCTAGCGGAGAGCTACAGTTACTTTCTCGTGCATAGGGCATCCTCCGAACAAACAAGCAGAGTGCGTAATGTGAGCGAGTAATTGTAGGAATTATTCAGGGCCTACTGCTATGGAAAGAGTGGTCGTTCGTTAGAAGTATTCACATTAATTAATCAATGGTTTAACGAGATTCCGAATGATAATGCTAACATTAGACCTTATGATGGTCTAATGTAAACATTATCTAAGATCATAAAATAAAAAGGGAATTCGTTCACTTATTTGATGTCCCACTGATGTCATTAGTACAAAAACGCTAAATTACTGAATAAGCGTCCAGGCAGTAACATAAGAGCGGTGAAATAAGAAAACCGTCTTAGAAAAATTCAGGTTACCTCAAAGAGTTATTAAGAAAGCCCAAAGCGTCAGATAAGCAGTGTTTCACTTACAGGTATTCATAGGATCATATTTAATCACAAAAATTTCCTGACTTCACACCACTTGTCCCTAAAGTAAAAACGGGAGTTGACCCGTTCACTATTTAAATATGATTTTAATTTGCAAAATGAAATAATGATAAGAGATACACGAGGTTTCGTGACGTGGTGCAGGAAAAATAAAGTGTGTTTAATGCTTTAAGAGGCTAGCAGAGTTTGAATTAAGTTAATTTATTAAAAACATGTTAGGAAAATGTATTCAGTTAGAGAAAACAACTTCGTTGGGAGCGATGTGCCAACAGCTAACATATTTTGACCGTTAATGAGGCGCGAGGGTATTTAAGCGGTTACTTAATAGACAGAGTCGTTGCTCTTTTCTCACAACTCCTCCGGTAAGTGATTCACCTGCCCCAGGATGATCAAATGTGATGTCAGAAAACAATGAAATGGAAGTAAGTGCCTCGGTCTTCTGATCCCTCACCCTCCTCGGCGCCTCTCCCAGGATCGACAGACCTCGGGGTCATTTCTGTGAGTATATGACCGAGACATGACTGCATCAAGAATAATTCTCGGTTACGTTTACCCATGGTGAACTTCGCCGGGGAGTTTTACCTGTATGGTCTCACCTTGCTTAATAACTAGTAAGCCGCGAATGTGCGAGCGGATCGATATTAGTAAAGAAACTGAGTCGGCTCTTATTAAACCACTTATGAGAGCAGAACGTCGATGCTCATGCTTAAGGACTTTGGTCAAATTTTTCGAACAACCATATTCTCAAAGAAAGACATTTCAAGTTATCAGAGATGTCGCTTTCGCAAGTGCTCCGCGGCATATTCTTCAACGAAATGCGCCAATGAAAACTCTAATTTTAGAACTTTTATCTATGGGGGCGAGCCTTTTTCCTTGGTTGCAGATTTATTTATATTTAAAGCGTTATTTCACATTGGAAGAAACTGATAACAGAGCCAAAATCAGAGTGAATGTTAAATTTAGATTTCCGTTAACTATCGCTTTAGGAACGCGCTGTAAAAATGTCACGAGCTAAACGCAAGCTGTACGGGGTGGGCGGGTTTTTATTGTTGAGGCCCAAAATAATTTCTTAGGCATAAAATCTTGCTAAACCGGATAACACGACAACACCTATTGGAGGATTTTCCGTCGCATTATATGATTGATACCCAATATGCCTATAAGTTCTTCGAAAACGGCGTTCAACATTTGTTGTAAGAAAAAATCTCCTCCAGGTCTAAAGTTAGAACATTTCGGGTAAAAATTTAGGTTTCAAATTCAATACAATTACCGATTTCGTGTGATTACTGGGTACTTCAGAAAAACCTCACAAAACAATATGAAAATGTGTGCCATTCAACAAATAGCTTCCGCCAGGGACGTTGAACCTCCAGTTATGAGCTAGTTATTCAATTTTTGATAACACATTTTCTCCGAGCCTACACAAACTTCTGAAAAAGCAAAGAGTAACTAAAGCCCATGAAACTGGTCACACTAAAAAGAAATTGTTAGTCATTTGAATTGAATATGAGTGATTCTGGGAAATATAATGTTGAAGTTGGTGAGGTAAGAAATTACGTTAGGCCAACCGACGATTTTTCCAATGGATCACGTCGCGATGATAGGAACATGGTTTCTTTGTTCAAATTTCAAGGTTTGGTAAAATGGAAATACCTCATCATTCGGATTCGAGGCACAATCCCTAAGAACTTGGAAGTAATTTGTAACTCATTAAATAATGCTAGGCTCTTCTCACCGATAATACCAATTGATACAGAGGATATTAATTCATAGTATTATGCCTAATAAAGCTAGATTTTGCACGGTCACTAACGACAAATATTGTGGACACGTTTCTACTGCACGTTTCTAGGGGGTAACAACATACCAGACGAAAAATTTATGCAAACAATAAAATGACAGCAGCAAATCTTAAAAGATATTTGCTGTCATTTTGATTAATTAAAGGCGACACAAATCTCACGTATATTTCTTGTATAACACAAAATACAAAAAATCCTTTGTTTTCTAATTCGACATAAAACCTGAATCAGGATACTCGGAAATAAACTATATATAATAGCATGGAAAAGTAAATTTCTTCAGTACTTTGTGAATTATGCAAATTTTAGTCTTCTTTAATACTGTGGAAATATTTATGTTACAGCATGCTCTAATGTGCCAAAATTATATTTTTACTCTACCTACTACTGGAAGCCGAATATTTGGAATTATCCATCATGAACTTTTGTGAGTCTACAATTAAAAGGACAAATAAAACCTAGCAATGCCAGAGTTATTACGTTAATGGTGTTCCGACTTCTGAAGTTAGGACAATGTTTAATTTATTTTGTAAAAAATAGCATGCCACATTTGCAAGCGAGGGAAAAAGGGAACCGAACCTCCTCTGAGGTAATACGTAGACATTAACTTCTGAATACAATTATAAACGATAGTTATAATTAAAAATCGCAGATAAATAACATTAAGTAGTTTTAATTCTCCTGAACCTGAATATCTAATATACTATAAGTTATTTTATATAAGCTTAAGTAATTATACATGTAGGATTTACATGAATGAAAATCAAAACCCGCATGATGTGTCCTAAAACGTCTTATTTGATCATAGGATGACTGTGTTTGACAAAACATGACAGAACATACAAGCCTCATGCCTCTCAATATAGAGGGACTTAAAAGTGAGAGAAATAATACGTACTCAGATATGTCAATTTTGGTTGGCTAGTGAGACGTTGCGATAGTATTTAATATTACAAGGGAGTAAAAAAATTACTTCCGCGATGAGACCAATTCAGTTCTATAATTAAGTATGCACAAAGAAAATCGTACACAAATGACGAAATGCAAAATGATATACCATTTACTTGGGGAAGAATGATTTGAAAGAGGAGTAGTATTGAAGGGAAGGTTTAAAATTTTTTCTTAGTCCGCATCATTAAAGAAAGGTTAAAATGTCAACAATCAAGAGGCACACTCACAGTAGAATTGACATCGTCATCTGGAAATAACAGCTTTTCATGCATCGCTTCCTATGCTACGAGGGCCCATTGGTGGTAAGAAGTATGCGAGTGTTAAAAGTGAAAGAATGGCAGAGGGAAGAAGCAGGAAAGAGAGAGATGGAAGAGTAAGAGCCTTTCTTGAGAATCAAGAAAGTATCGTATGTACATATCAGATCGATAGAAAAAATAAATGGTAATCATTATGCTCCATAATGAGATAAAATAATAAATAGATAAATGAATAAATAACAAGGATTGATTTTCGGTCATACAATGTCTTCGATTTCTTCCATATGTTCCCTTTCTTTTTTTTAATTCCCGTGATGTTTATACAGAAACTACCACGAGAAATCCGTTCTACACATTGCAGACGTTCAGAAGCAAATTTTGCCTGGTGTTTGTAAAGTACTAATGTAAAAAAATGCATCCCTGCCATCTTGCCATTTGTCAGTCAAACAAATTCAAAGTAAAGTACAAGCATAGTATAATAATGACAATTTATCTTTCATATAAACATTTTTCTTTTGACTCTTTAAAAATTAATATATAATTTTTATTGAACTACAACTCATTCATTATGAATGAAAACCTATTTGTTTTAACTGTGCTGTTTATATCTACTGTTATATTTATATTTAAAAGCCACTACTACTCTTTACTCTTTGATCTAATTCATAGGACAACAGAAATCATAACTCCTTAATCACCATGCAAGCCATATTTTCCGTATCGAAATATTTTTAACGATAATTACTTCACCCTGAATTACATTGCTTTCCTCACGCACCAAATGATCAAAATGAAAAGGACGAGTGCATTCCACTTCGATGATATCCCATTGCATTCAGTTTATTCAAAACTGATTATTAGATCACGAAGACATTTTACTTATCACAAAGACATCCTCCTTATGACGTAGCTGTTAATTAATTCAACCTTGTCACTGGTAATAGATTAATGTATGCTACACTTAATCCATATTGAATAAATCTATATAATCTTTATTTTTGAATGATACTTGTTGGCAAAGAAATAAAAATGTTATGACACAAGTTTTCATTCACAAACAATGTTACAATCGATGAGAGTGCTGTTTTTAAGTGAATATATATATTCAATGTACTTGTAACCTTCCTCATGGTGGGTTAATGTGGCGGCTGATTCCAGAGATGAGAAGTACTCAAAACATTTATTATTTTCCCTCGTCATTTGTACGGGTAAAGGGCAGTGAGTGTATAATTTAAAATTTTCACTCGGTTGCATTCTATCAATGTTGTTCTTGCTACTCATCACCAATCGTCCTCAGAGATTACACAATAAAAGCCAGCAGAACATTGGCGTTTGAAATTTGGTTGGGAAATAATAATAACTAGTCTCGTAACTTTGCCGACGGTATTGTTAATGATTTTTCATCTTTTTTTTCCTGAGGAGTTGGTCGATGATTAAGTACTTGCAGAGCAATATTAAGCCCCCAACCCTGAATTTTGAAGCTAACTACCTTAACGATAAGCCATTTAAAGTTTGAATATAGCAGAAACTCAACAACCAATAAAAGAGAAAAAGAAATACCAATATTTTTATTTTGAAACAAGTACATGCTCAGGATTTGGTGCACGACTATGAATTTCCAGATGTGATGATAAAATCAAGTTTTACCTCCTTTTTGGTAACTTTTAAGCTGTGAATATATTGGTATTAAGTGTTCTTCGTTGACAAAGTGAATTCAAGCAATGGATGCGAAGAATTAAAACGCCAAAACGTCGTTCCAATGACCCGATTATTATTTGTACAAGGATATACTATTGCAATGTAAGCTATCATGTAAAAGGGTTCTCATATCCCTTAAAATTATGAATTACTGGTCACTATAAAACTGGTATCCCTTCACCATGGTACTAATTCATTCTTCCACTCGAAGAACATGGATATTTTACGTACAACAATTTAAACGTTCATCGTAAGAGAGCAAGAATACAACAAGCAGAAAGAGCAGAGACAAAAGAGTTTAGAGAAGCGCATCAACAGCTACCTACATACTCCGTGCAGTACTAGGTACAAGTACCAGAAAACAATTGATTGCCCCTGTAGCGGTAACATTAACATAAATTATCCTTTTTATCGCAGCTACTAATTAAATAAAGCTATTATGAGTAAGTACACCATTAACATATTAAAATAAATATTTTACATTTTACACGAGGCCTTTTGACGATGCTTTCCAGCATGCATTTAAATGTGCGCTAGTCCTTTAAAGGTTAAATTAAGCTATTACGATTAAGTGCAATACAGACTCAGTTCACTAAAAATTTTATATAAATACATTTAAATTACATCTGCATAAGTATTGGATGGATTATTATAATTGCTATCGCTTGACTGACATAATGTAGTAAAGAAAATCCTCTATTACAGATAAATCAACTAACAATTACCTTTTCACTGAAATGTTTAATACGACTATGCACCATATTATTATTATGTAATCTACCGGTTAAGATAGGTTTTTGGATGGACACAACTATCAAATAAATATTTTGTAACTCCAAACAAAACCAAATCCAGCAACCTATTCTACATCAGGTCCCTCTTCATCTCTGTGTACTTCCTTCCTCCCCTAATTGCGTCCAATATCCCTATTCTGTTCCTGCCCTTTCCTGCATCATAGAAAGGTAATTTTTTGATGCCCTTACTAAAGTTCAAGTGTGAGAAATCCTTTCAATAAGCCAGGAAAGAGGAGAATTTAAAGACAGAGAAAAAAATAATATTAACGAAATCCCTGTAAATTATTCGTAATATTTGAGACTACACCGTAAATAGTTTATAGCAATACTGATTGGCTGAAATAAAAATAAAAAAAATGCCAATACGATGTGCATATTAGATACTAGTAGTAATATGACCATAGTCGGAATTGGCTTAAATTTCATCTCAATGAAAATCCCATGAAAGTATTTTCAACTAATGTCATGGATTGGCTGCATGGATTAACCGAACTATAATGTGCAATCAGCATTAGTTCTACTAAATTGTGAAATATTGACACAGGAATTCAATGAAAGAAGAAAAAATAAATACGCCCCAAATAAAATATTATGTCAGTGGGATTTGCATACTTATCAATAAAAATCATTTCCAATAAAGCACTCAAATGCTTCCATAACCAATTATAATATTAAAATAGTTTTGCAAAAAAATCATTTCCGTAATTCAATGAAAATATTTTTGTACCACATAGTTTTTGCACAAAGTTTGCAAGTTTTTGCACAAGTCTGCCTACGTTCCACTCAGAGGGATCGGGAAATAATTAAAAGCATCCATATAAACATCCAAATTTTCCAGCCTATACCATATTCCAATTCGTTCTTTTCCGGTCAAAGGGGAAGTCAAAGATCTACAGAGTAAAATAACAACGCAAATAAATTGCGCAAAGATGAGATAAACATTTTAAAAACCTCTACTGCCGGAAGATTGTATAGGCAACAAGCAAAAACATTTCCATTCATTTGCAGATATAATCGATTCTAGAAAAAATGGGCGAACCGTATGCCCTATTTATACAAAATGTTCCCTCGAAAACATTGTCCCTTTCCAATCTTTAGCGCATAAATTCTGCATGAAAGAACCTTTTTGTTCTCCCAGGAAGTGCACCGCAAAAATCATTCCGCTCAAGGGAGTAGGATCAGATGTGTCCACAAAACCCATCTGTCGCGACGGCCAGCCCATTGAAATATTAATCAATAAGAAACTTTTTCAAACCGAATAGAAGGAGCTTTGTTTCTGCTGATGAAAAACTGATGTACTCCCCGACTCCAGCCGACCAATCCCACCACTCCCGTACCCACTCCCAAAGCAGAACCGCAACCAGAAGCCCCACCTCGCCCGAACCTCTACCCCCTCACCAACCCCCCTTCCTTTCTCCCACAACCCTCGCTTTGAGCTTTTATCATAATGCCCTCTCGCAAAACACATCAACAGGGCGAACGAAAACTCACACGCAAACCCGGGTCCCACCTGCTCTCGCAATGCAGCGACAGTCTGGCGGCATTCCTTATGCATGAAGTTTAAGACATTACCCGGCAAATAAATATTTAATGATTCGGGCGAACGGGAAAGTTCATCATGCACAATATTCTAAGCGGTTTAGATACTCATATTTATTAAACTTAGATTTTATACTTGATATCATCACAGGTCAATGGAATTTGGTAACGAGCACCTAATACAATACGAGATTTTGGAAGTGAATCCCCGTGATATCGGTATTTTGGTCAGCCTTTGAAACATCAAATTGATGTGCTATCAAAAATGTATGCCGTTTTTCCTTATCTAATATATCAATCCGGTCATCTGAATGGAATCGAAATTTGATACATTTCAGTAATTGCTAAACGTCCGACAATATACATCGACTGACAAAAGAATCTTAACTTTAAATATATTTTCTTAAATTTATTTTATTCTATTTTAGTAAATAAAGGTCTTTAGCATGTTTTATTTTTGGATTGTAACGTTTGAGATAGGTTTAAATGGACAAAGACTGAACGCTGATAAATTACATCACCATGCCTAACAAAACACAACCCGACACTACACTAAGCTCTTCTTCAATTCCACTTCCCTTCTCTCTTCAATCCCTTCGAAGTGTGTGTCCTTTTCCTACAGCTTCCTCGCTAGCTTAACGTCCTCTCCTCTATCACAGGCGTCAACATCCCAGGGCCAATCATAACGTTCTGTACCAATATTTCCTGCCTCCTTCGGATTTCTACCAATAATCCCTTTCCTGCCTCACCACATCTAGCACTTCTTCCTTAGTTTTCCTTTCTGGGCATTTCATCTTTTCCTTCTTTTTCCACGCTTACATTTTAAAAGCCTCCAACCTATACTCATACCTACGCCTTGTTTCAACAACCAGGTTTCCACGGCGTACAAAACCTCGCCCCATATCAAAGTTTTACAAGTCTTTTCTCAACGTCCTTATCAAAACGTCCTTATCATCAATTCCCTCCTTGTGAAAGAATCTTTGCCAGCGCAAATTCTTTTTTTTTACATTGAATCTCCTACCATATCTTCCACACTAATTTTCTTATGTACTCAAAAATAGTGGCTCGCGGTAGTCCAGGGGGTAGAGGCTTGGACTACTGACGGGAGGGTCCCGGGTTCGATTCCCGGGCAAGGCACTCTGAACTGAAGCTCCACCCAAGCTAGTTGATTTTTCGGATACCAAATCTTCCTGGGAAACCATAACCGGCACAGGGAAAGGAACTGGCCCCCCTACCCTGATGTGTGAATATTCACACGCCGTCGGGCTTAGTACATGGGTGAGCTCTACCATCACCTACTAAACCGACCTTCGGGTTTATTACTGTGTTTTACTCAAAAATACCTGCAACCTCTTCGCCCATTGGCTAAAGCTAGGTCATCCCCAAACCCAATTGATTTAATGAATTCTTCACCGTCTTCCATTCCTACCTCCAGTTCTACCCATGCCCAATACCCATTTCCTCCTCTTATTAGTTGAAAATCTCAGATGATAATGGGCATTCCCTCTGTCTCACACCGTCCATCCCGTCTCTGCATCCGCCACACGCACCTGAGCAGGGTAAGAGATGCACAGGTTGCAAATAAGTCGTCAATCCCTCTGTTCAACTCCTATTGTATGCAATATATTCATGAATTATGCCTATTTATTCTGCCAAACTCCTAAATCTAATAAAGAAACAAATACACCCTGATTGTATTCAATGTTCCTCTCTATTAGAAACCACAGCACGCGTGCCTTTTTCCTTCCTGAACTCAAACTGATAAATGGTACGAATTAGCTACGCAAAAATTCTTCGTTCCAAGTTTCTCTAAAGCCTTAAGTAATTCCGCATAAATATTGTCCATTTCCAAGACCTAATTCGATTTCAAATTCCTCAACACGTTTCTATCTTGCAATCAAATATCCCTCAACTTAAACTATTCCCAACTACTTTATATTCTCTTTCTACATCTAAGCGTGGCAACTTTACTATGCAGGTGCCCTATGCATACTTCACATCTCTCTTTGAATTTGCCATGATTCAATTAAGAATTCTCCTGACATGATTGGAAGAAGGTACAAATTTCTTGAAAGTACATGCAAGAGTTCGATAATTAGAAGCCATGCGTAGAAAGTGGTACAATATATATACTTGGAAAAATCAATATACAAAAAGTGGAACCAGTTAACAGCAAGGAAGGATCTTAAAAGTAAAATGATCAGATAATGGTAGCTATGGGGCATATTTAAAGGATACTCAAGAGTGTTGGAGATAAACGCAGACCAGTACAATATTTTAGCGAATTTTCACAGGTAAAATAACTGGAGGCCAGTCAAAACCAGTCTCATTATTTTTATAAAGCACCTATAAAATCACACAATGGAAATTCACACTTCCTTAAAGGCTAATAAATCGAGTGATATAAAATCCGCACAAAGACTATAATGGCTGTCCCCTGTCCCCATGAAGAGGCACTTTGCCTAAAACAGTGCTTCCTTGTTTGTTGTACACCTTGTTATGTTATGTTACTGTTCTCTGTTATTTGTTATATATTATAAACATGCTATTTTATGTACAACTACAGGGAAAAATAAACACTTGAAAAAAAATATATATGGTGGCTGTGACTGATATTGTCGAAATCGAGAGGTAAAGATTGTCTACGATTCAGGTACAGTCGATGAGCAAAAAATAATTTAATGCTAAAGATAAAAGAAGATATTTCAACTTTTAATTAAGAGTTTTCCATAATTATTCCAAATCGGAATATTCTAAATATTTTCTAAACAATTTCGACTTTGTGTGATTGATGTGTACTTCTAAGATTCTCAGGTTTAAATAAAGAAGAAGGACGAATGAGGAAGGTCAGCATGTGATAATGAATTCCATTTAGCCTAAACGATGTTCCACACAAAAATAATCCCCAGAACTATGTGATAATTTAAGCTTAATATAATATTAATACTGGCAACATTCTATGGAAATTAATAATTTAATGCAATATTTATATTGTCTGCATGTCATTGACGAAGATTATGCAATTAAATTTGTTCTAAATACAATCAGTTTATTTTGAATGTTCTAACCGAACTCTTTTGATTAAAACTTATAAATAAATTCCATTATGTATTTAATTTCAAAGACTTTTAAGGTAGATTCCCGTTTTGAAGAACTGCCATTAGCTGAATTACCTTAGTTCATTGAAGAATTTGGGCAGTTCAGCTAATCTATCATCATTCAAGTTTTCATTAATTGCAATATATATTTCACGTTCTGTGAGAAAATTTGGAATAAGTATTGAAGCAATTCTCTTTAGGTGAATGACTGCTGGATTTGTAAAATATAAATGAAATTTTAATGTGACAATAGATTTATTACGGCAGATGTTTTCTTGATAGCACTATTTACAAAACTCCTTAGTTAGACATATTACTTATTTGAACTTTACTGATATTTTTTATTGTTTGACATTGAATTGAAATTACATCGCGATTTTTCTCCGAATATTTTCAGTAAGCCACTGAGTCACAAGGTTTAAATGAGTACAGACTTTTTAATATGATACTGCAATTTATTTACGAGCGCGACTCTAACTGGAATTTTATTAAAAACTGAATGATTCTCATAAGATCATACATATACACCACGACTACAAAACCTTATAGTTATGGAGTCTCGATCGGTCAAGTCTCGGTAGTGGGCTGAATAAGTGAGTCACTAAAATACGAGATACTATGTAATATAGGGCTGTTAAATGAAGTAAATTTTTCTGTGAAAAATTTCGAGATGAAGTCCTTAATTAATAATATTGAATTGAAAATGTCGCACCAGACAAGCTGAATGAAATCCGCTCGGAGCGCATACAAATTTAAACACCCGAAGCTCGTGGTCTCCTTTTCACTACGAGATTACCACGTGCTCACCAGATAAAAATAAGGAAATTGCCGCTGCACGACGAAAACAGAACAGAACATAGAAAAAGGAAAACTTCCGCATGGACTCCTCTCCGCAACGGCGAGCGACACTTAACACGTCTTCGAGGAGGAAAAGAGCGTCCTATAACCCGAGCTCTATCGTCCTTTTCGATCTAGCCTCCCCCTCTTCGCCGAGGGGGGTACTTCCAAACACCCATCTACCCCCACCCAGTTCCTAACCAAGCGGAAGGAATTTCTTTTTTTTTTATCCCGCGCGTAAAGAACGAGAAAGAAGATCAGGAAAAAGTGCAAGCGCCCACAAAAACACCGACTGTTCCGTTCAAGTCGGACTCGGAAAAAAAAGAAAAAAAACACACGGTTTACTCCCGCTCATCCACCCAGTGATTTCCTTCCCCTTCCAACTTAGTCCACCCTTTCGCTCGCCGAACCTCATCCTCTCCTATACACACATATTTAGAGCATCCAGATACGATCGAACTACCCTCAGGGAGGAAGACAAGCGAGGTCACAAGAAGTCGACGGCGCGGTGTCATAAGGGTCTAGGAAGGGAGAGGGGGGAGGGGGTTAGTCGGCGCAGATAGGGGAAGGTGAAGAGGGGGCACGCTGAGGGTGTCGTTGGCACGAGCAAAAACTCCGTCGGAAGGTGCCGGAGTGGCAGCGGGAGGGGGAGGACATCGTGGAGGGAGGGAATAGCTTGATGACGAAGAAGGGTTATGTGGAGGGGGCGGAGGAAGGGAGGTTGCAAAAGGGTGGAGAGGGAGATGGAGAACAAGATCCTATTCCCCCCCCCCATCCGACAATTCAACCACCCACACCACCCCTTCCACCCACGGCCAAGGCAAAATCAATAGCACGTATTATCTCATACCGTCCGAAGGGTGAGGTTGGCGGGGTGGAGGGTGAGATGGAGGGGTGTGGGGTGAATGAATGTGGGAGGGGAGGAGACGGCGGTTAGGTGGAGATGGTGGGCTGATCGGGGAAGGCGGAGGGGGAAGAGAGAGGGGGGGCAATGGCCGGGAGGGGATGAGTGAACGTTGGGTAACGTGGCCGCGTAGATTGACGGAAGAGTGAAGTGAGGAGGAGCGGGGGAAAAGGTTTTTGGGTTAGGGAGGACCTTACCGCGGGCAAATCCCTAACGCTGAGGGAGGGAGAGGAGATGGGGTTCAACGGAGAAGGAAGTGGGAGGAGAGGAAGGCCGCCCCCCCGGGGGGGGAGGGCGGAAGGGGTTAAAAGGGAGCGATGGGAAGGGCCGCGACTCTCCTATCCACCGCCGTGATCTTAACAGACTCAGAGCGAAAGACAGCGAGTGAAGAATGGCTTCCTCCTATCCTACTGGGGGCGAGTGACCACTCGGCAGAGAGAGGGGAGGGGACTTCATCAGAATTCCCAGGAAAATCAACGGCGATTTCCCCGCTTCCTTAACCGTATCATTTATTGCTACCTCCGGGGATGGCCCAAACAATCGCGAACCAATTAAAGAAATCGAACGACGGAAACTGAGGATCTAACCATGTCACCAATTTAGGTATAAACACGTCAGTTTTCGTCTACTTTGAATTTTCAATAACGAAGGTAAATTACGGTCCAAAGAAGTGCTCAAGATTAATGATAGAAGAGAATATGCGAGCAATCTTGCAAATGTTTGATATTATTTCGATTTCAGGAAAACAATGGAAACTGAGCCTTCGGAGACGTCAATCACTAATGCACCAAATATCAATTAAAAACTCTTGTGTGGCCCGCATATCATAAACTATTTTCTTTTTTTTTTGGTCAAAGATAAGGAAACTATGACAAATTGACGATAGCTAATTGAATTACTACGGCCTTTTAAAAGGTTTTCTATTCGGGACTGAATGGCGATTCGAAGGAAGTTAAAAAAAAAACATTTCCTCTCACAGCTGATTTTAAAATATTGTTTTCTTTTACAAATCTTTTTTCTCCCAGAGTGTTGTTTTGGCCCTCATCCTATTAAAGGGAATGTGTATGCACCGAAATTGGTGTTTCTATGATGGCCACATTCATACCAGCCATGAGAAACACTACAACTACGCATTTGAAAGACGTTTTATACACACTCCTGGAGTGATTTGACAAATGGCGAGCATGATAAGAACATTTAAATGCTTCATTATTAGAGGTGAAAAAATGTAATAGTATCACAGAAATCCCAGCGAGTTTTAACAGCCTTGAGTCACCAAGACGGCATATAAGACTAATACTTTTGGAAAGGTACAGAATAGCCCAGTTTACTTTTGACAATGAGAGAATTATCCTGGCCCCATGCATATTGGGACACCCGGATTAAATAAGAGAGGTAGAAACCTTCACGGGTTGATTGAAGTACACGAATTCCCTCGAATGTTCCACAATCATAAAGAAATCAAACTTAATTCATTAGATCAGAAAGCTAAATTTAAAGTTTCTCAAGAACCTACCTATTATTTTCAATACTCTGGACAACGTTCAAATAAATATATCCATATCTATTTTAAAGTATATATTTTTTGCATAAATGGCTGGCGGCTTAACATCCGACGGCTCACGCCCTTACGGGATGAGATGTAATAAAAATTGATCTTTATGTATAGATCCATATTTATGACAAATAGCTTGCGCTGTAACAACCACCCACTGATTGTGACCACCCCCGTGGATTGTGTAGGTGTAATATACGACATTTACAATTACTAGTATATTATAATAATGTATAAGAACATATTTATATAAATACACCGGTGACGCATGACCGGTGAACGAACGGCCACTGCCATATGCCCTTGCGGTTACTTGAAGTTAATGAGTAATTTTATATTTAAATGATATTTATGGGCGGTCCCACCGTCAAAAATAATTCTCAAATATGCCGATCCTTTTAAATGGTTTTTTCAGGTCGGCGCGATCTGCCGCCGCGCCGCCACAGGTACACGCTGAAAAATGGCCGAAAGGATCACTCCGGATATTGTCCAAAACCAAATGAGATTATAACTTATAATATCATATTTGTCTGTTCAAGTTAATGGCTTTTGAGTAATCATGCTTTTAAATACACACCCTTTTAAATACACATGGGAACACATAAAAACGAAAACATCATTCAAAAAATGGTCCTGGGAACGTCCAAATACGTATGTCTTTAAAAATTCATAAATTAAAGCTTTCATAAGAATGCTTTCTTTTACGTGGAGAAAGGAAAAACGTTCAGCTATTATATTGTCTGAAATATTTTGCCAAGAAATTGGAGAAAAAATATACACATGTAGGAATAACTAACAACGATGTAATTTTTTGTCAGATATGTTTCGAAACTCAACACATCTATCGGAAAAATGATTATACGTTTCAAACTACAGTGCAGCCTCTTTCTTGTAAGAGAAATGAAGAAATTACCACCACTACATAAGTTGGAACTATCTATTTCTGAAATCATTACGGAGGGAAGAGCTTCAGCTCTAACATTGGCAACCACAGATAACTGCAATGTTCATTTACATACTTCATTATACAAATAATCAATGAACAAAATGGAATCTAGTGATGATATATATAATGCGTCACACTTCTAATAATATAACGTAAGCACCTCACTTATTTCAGGTGTCCCCTAAACTCAGAATTTGTTCGAAAGTGGCCCGATATTTCACTTCTAAGCCATCTTCAGTGGCCAAGAATTACGCTGGATATACTGGTATTATACTAGGGATGGTGGTGAAGAAAGGGGTTTGTTGGGAGAAATCCTATGGAGGCAGGAAAAATGGATGAAAGGCGTACAGAGCGGCAGTGGGATGTTGAAGAAGGTAATAGAGGGGAGAATGTTAGGAAAAAGAGGAAAGGGCAGGAACAGGATAGGGATGTTGGACGGGATGAAGGGAGGAAAGAAGTACGCAGAAATGAAGAGACCTGATGTGGAGTAGGTTGCTGGATTGGGTTTTGTTTGGAGTTACAAAATGTTTATTTGATGATTGTGTCCATCTAAAAACCTACCTTAACCGGTAGATTACCTAATAATAATAATAATACTTGTATAACTGCACAGTTTTTCAAGTTACGAAACACAAGTGCTTGCATTTTAAATTCATTGCGAGTTAAGACATATGGCACATCAAACCCCAATTCTCCTCACAGTGCCGGTCATTCTCCAGTCTTCTTTTTCAGTGCATGGTCGCGAGTCGGCATGGCAATCCAAGACAAATCAACCCGGCTAAAAACAAGTGATATCCAGAACAGATCCTCGACTTCAAGTCCAATGTGCTTAGCGGGTCATTTTAGATCGAGGAAATATTTGAAAGAATAGGATTATCATGCGAAAGCGTTTATATATACCATAATTATTAACAAATTCATGCTTCCTCACGCAGGACGCTGAGTTCCATCATTTCAAGTTATGTACCAGATCAAAAAGTATGGAACAGTCGCTTCGTTGGGAATCCTCCGTCATTCTCTGTAGACCTCCAGCCAAAATAAATTGTATCGCGTACATCAGGCTCAATAAGAGGGGGCGTAACAATTACCCCGAATGTACTCGTATGGATAAGCGGAAACATTTTTTTTGGCACTCACTCTTACGACAACGGGAGTGACCACGAAGAGACAGACCCCCGAAGGCGGCATTGGTAATCGAAATAACAGTTTCCTAAAAACGAACCTAGTAAAAAATCTGAGACGTTTCGAAGATCCACGAATATGCATAAAAAATGTCGGGTGGCTAATTATAGAATAAAACTGGTTTATGAAATAAACCTGAGTATCAATAATACCCAAGGACATTTTACTGACATATGCCCTATCCGAATATCCACAGCTGCATTAATACAAAAGGAAAAAATTTTATTTTTACGGAAATATATAAAATAACGATGAATATAAAATCCTACGCTAGACCGAAAGAAATCTTCATTTTTTGGTTTGAAATTAGAAATTTTTAGTTTAGAAATTAGTTTGCATTAAAGGGCTGTTTTTGTTCTGTGCTCATTTCATGGCATAATAATTTTAGCAAAATGTTGTGAAGATAACATCCACATTTTAGGAAGAACAATCTCACCACGCTACATTAGAAAATGTCGAGAATGACGAGACTAAATTTTCGTTCCCTTCGTAACTATGTATGTAACTTGGAGGCAATGATAAACTCACAATTCTACAGAGCTTTAAATATGCCCGTAATTCTCCAATGCCAAGTTGATATATTTATTTAAAACGACTACGAAATAAATTCACAATAAAAATAAGTTTATAATTTTTTTGGCATGAATATTAAAAATTTCCACAAGGATCAAATCCTAAAATTCTATTTTCTGAAACTCGCCTGATTCCGGAAATTATATAATTCACTTTGCATACGGCAAGGGCAGTTACTTCTCATTATTCACTCTATAAACGAGTGACTTCAGAGACAAGAGGTATAAAAATTTTTAAAAATATTTATTTTAAAGTTTAAACGTCCTCCAATGTTTAACTACCAGCGAAAATCTCAGAAGTGTCTCTCGTTTTAGAGTCTCCCTCTTACTTTTCGTTGAAACCACAATCAATTTTTATGCGCAATGAAGATAAAGAAATAGAATACATTATGCACATTAATATTGGAGGCCATCAAAATAGGAGGCCTATGAGAATTCTTTACTTTTACTTCAGAGTACCCTTTTCAGTTGTTATCCAGTATTCTCATCCTCTAGCCTTCTCGCTCGTTACATTACCCCCTTCCAAACCTTAATCCCTCATAATTAAGGTTTCATCAGCTCTCTATGTTTTTCTAGGCCCTCTCAAGATTCCTTTATTCTGGCAATAACCATTCTAACAGAGTTCTTGGCCATGTTTCATTGGCCACCCTTCGAACATGGAGAATCAATTGCAGAGATCGTCTCTGTATACTATGTAGCCCTGATTCTATCGTGTCTATTACCTATCTTTATTGTTTCCTTTCTAACTTCGATATCCTGGCTCCTCTCCTTGTCTCCTCCATCTCCATAGCTTGTAATTTACTTATGATGAGCTCACTTCAAGTCCAGCTCTCTGCTCCATTAGTCAGTATGCTCCCTACAATTGTCTTGAGGGATTATCTTCTTCAATAAATATACATGTATAACTCTGCTTCGTATAAACCCATTTAACATGTTCACATCTCCTCGAGCCTAAGGTGCTCTGTTTTGTACCTCAAAGGAAAACGTGCATATTTGTGAATAATGGAACTAAAATACTTAAACTGTTTTAGAACCTTCATGGTAAATTGGGTCAGGCTAATATCTTTTCGATATCATTTAACTACTAGACTTTCGGTTTTTTCTCTGTCTACTATCCGTTCTCAACCCTCAAATGCTTCTAATAATTTTCTTATCATAAAGTAGGTATCCAGCTTGTTTGAGCACTCAATAACTGGTTACCTGTAAGTAGTAGAGTGTATTTCCCATGCCTAATTGGGACGCCCACAGCTACAAAGGATGGATTCCATTGTTCCAACACATTCTGCACATATATTTTAAAAAGGATGGGGGACATGCCACAGCCGTTTAGATGTTCGAAACACAAACGAGGACTGATTTCTTATCTTAACCACATGTTGAGACAGTTGGTGTACATGTTTGATAAGTGATGTTAGTTTCAACCCAATTCCAATCTATTACATTGATTTCCAAAGTTGATTAATAGGTGCAAAATATATGGGTATAAAATAGACCTTCTCAAGAACCACAAATATTATATAAACTTCCTGACCCTTAGAATTCTTCTACTCTTTTATTTGCTTGAAGTTAAAATATTATCCATAGAAGTTGTAAACGCTGCCTGATCTTGTTTATCTTTCCCTTGATATCATATTCCAATACTTTGTGTATTCAAGCGAATAGGTCATCATTCCTGCTTAACTACAACTGAAATAATCTCCAGAAGTATTGCATATAATCAATGTACCTCTACTCTCACCAATATCTTTATGAAAATATGACATTGTTCAGAACGTGTTAAGTCGTGTGAATTCTTGGTTTACATCTTGCTGCTATAGCAGCAGGCCATACGACTTGAGATAAGCGTAGGGTTTATTCACAATAGGATATTCAATGGCCACGAGAAATCAAATGGAGGAAGAATTTACAAGTACAATATCTGAATTGTTATACTTGACTGATAATAATCATTTTCGGTCAATACAGAATTCCTTGAACGAAGAGAATACCTTAAAGCGTCTGGAAAATATGTATGCCCGATATAAAGTTTGGGAAATCAGTCAACAATGGAATGAAGGGATCGGAATGTCATTTCACAATGAAAATTTCACCGATGGATGAAATCTTATTAAACTTTGGATATAAAAACTGCTTCCCTAGGCGACCAGTTGAACCTTGTAGCCCAGCAGATGCCATGCAATGTCCTACGTGCAACAACCTCGGGCGTAATGTAATGTGCTCGACTCTGAGAAGACTCCCGAGACGGTCCAAGGAATCTTAAGTGAATTGGCGGAGGCAGTCTTTCACTACGACATGTCTTAGGACGCGTGATAAGCTCGCTAAGGATGCTCTACCATCGATGTACGAACATGAGAAGCGGAATCCTCTGACCCTAAAATTGGCCCAGAGGGATGAGCAGTAACGATGCGACTCTCTGCTTTGAGGGAGAGGCCACATAGATCTATATAGTAATTCCTTCCCACAGGAGTAAACGTGATCGGTAATCGCACATAATAGATTAATATTGGGTAGCCCGTTCATGCCTATAGATAAAAGGGAAACAAAAACCTATCGCTAAGCAATGTAAGACTGAAATAACAAATGGATGGCAGTTACTTAACCAAAGGTTCACACTCCACACTCAGATCGCTCCAATCTTATCTAGGGACGGAATCAACAATACTACTAATGTCTTTGGGTAGGAAAAGTTTTGTTTTGCCTCCAACAGATCCTCGGGTAAATGACACTGTTTCAATTCGTAGCCAAAATGGTGTGAGTAGCGGGAGAAAAGGTGGCTGGAGATTTGGGAGAAGACGACTTACCGGCGAGAAAAAGAGTTGAGGAGAGGGCAAAGAAGGGGGAGGGACGGGTCAGAGAGCGGGATGAGTAAAAGCGGGCGTGCGGGGGATGGGGAGGTGAGGGGGGGGTGCAGAAACCTGGCGATGAGAGTTTTAAAAGTAGGTTAATTATGAAAACTCAAAGAATGCAGAATAAGACAGACATGGGGAAAAGAAGAGCCCGTTCTCCAGTTAATTTGGTTTTATTTAAATTTCATTCTACGCTTCGACGTCGAAATGCTCACGTATTTAATTAAACGTGAGGCAATTAACGTCTCCTAATTAACGCCCAATTCATTTATTCTAAAGGAAGGGGATAAGCGAAGGTTGGTGGAATGAGGTAAAGATAGCATATAGGAAGGAGTTTTGAGGGAGAAAAGGCGCGTTCTTAGGACTAGATACTTCTAGACAACTCTCTGCATAAAGATGAAGTTTAAATTAAATACATTAAGAGCAACGGTGAGACGATGGGGAATATCATTTGGAATGGTTCGCGAGCAAACATGGGGAACTTCATTCAAGGAAAAAATAATATTCGGTTAGTCATTCATTCAAAGAATGTATTGAGTCAAAAAAATTATAACAGTAGGTTGTAATTTGTGTAATTCCATTGTGAAAGGCAATGCAATTACTGTTTCCTTATCCGAACAGTTGCAGCTCCGTCATCATCAAAATTAAGGTTATACATTTTTGATTATAATGATTTTGTGCACTGAAATGCTTCTGGCAAAAAATTTCGGATTTTTGGGAATTAATTTTCCATCGAAATGAGCGAATTTTGATCACTTTAATAATTCCTTTACACTTTAATAATTCGTGTACATGATTTTAAAAGATAACATTTTTCCATTAGTTTCTCTGGACCAATGTTTGAACGGAGAAACGCCTACTTTTGATATTCTATTAGTTAAGAAGAATAAATAGCTAATTAAAAGAAGACAATAAAAGAAGAACTAGAAAATTACATGCAAAATAAAGTACTAGAAAGGGTTTGCATCATATACAGTATTTGCTCTATCATTTAATGATGAAATAAAGACTATTCTTCCCTAATCATAGACTATTCAGGCAATACAATTAAAAAGTTGGAATTCGGATGTTAACAACAGCTAGCTAAATATAAAAACATATACAGTGGTTATGAAAATCAGCTCACATGTTGATTCAATTCAAATCATAAATTGGCCGACAATATATTACCAAATGATGAAAACATTGAATTGAAAATCAGAGAAATGTAATATATAGATTGAATTATCAAAGTGTTAAGCCTTAGAAAATATGAGAACTGGGATGAGCACAGCAATAACGCTCCTTTGGAAATATATAAGAATTGCAACACGACTATAATCATGTTTGAACATGAACTACCGATTGTGGATTTAAGCATCTACATACTTCTTTTTCCACGATCATACTGTCCCGCAACAACATTTTACCCTTTGCACTCCTCTGGTTCGTAAAAAAGAGCAGTCGTTGTGAATTGGAATTTACTGATTGTGTACATGAATTCCCAAAGGCACTATAATTTTTAAAACCGTTTCGAATGATGAAAGAACACGCGAAATGGCTTACAGAGACTAGCTTTATTTCACATCAGGAGACCTCAGAGAGACGGGAAGGTGAATGACGAAAGAAAAATATTTTATGTAATTTTATTTTAGGTACCTGCGTGGCAGAACGTTTGCATCAGATAAAGGTGAAATAGCGGAGAAAATTGACTCAGGATTGGTTGTTGATTTGCGGAGGCTAATAGTGACCAGTCTGCATTTGAGATGCCGATCAGCCATGGTTTGCATTCACCTATATCAAAACCACCATGATTAAAAAAAAAACTTTGTCTGAGGCGGTACCTGAACTCGCCACCTGGTGGACAACAGGCTAACTCTTTACCTTGATAAACACCGGCAGAGATGAAATAGCAACAAAGAGCGAACAATTTTTCGAATTGCTATGAAATGGTGTATGCAATCTATTCTTTTTAATCTACCATGAACATTCATTGTGTACTCTCTGTATACTTTCGAGAAAGAACTCGACATAAGTGATAGGTGAAAAACATGCAGAACTATTCATCTGATCTTACTTGCTGTGAAACCTGCGATAAAATTTTAATTGTCTACTTTAGACTTCAAGAAGTTTTCAATATTTACTGTAAAATATTCGGAGCATAAAGTTTACCTACTATTTAACACAGGGAATATCCCTGTGTATATATATATACAGTGGTAGCCTGGGAATAATATGCATTAGGAAAGAAAGGAGCATTGGAAAGCAATTGAAAAGCCAAAATGGTGAAACACCTAAAACTAGAAGTAAGACAATAACTATTTCATTTCAAACAGAAAGAAAGAAACGATCCACCTTTCGCGAGTCATTTATTTATAATTTACCCTAGAAATTAAAATTACCAAAAAAATATTGCGTGATCTGAGAAATACTCAATGTATTTAAAGACTAAATAATGAAAAAAACGTTAATCAGAAATTACTCTTATAATTGAATCGAGTCTTTTTATTACTTATTTTTAACGAAAATTTAACGAGTATTTCAGATAATGGTTTTAGTTAATTGTGGAAATTAGATGGGATAATGCTCTTTCCTACTAATACTACTTCTTCTACTAGTTCCTCTCTCTTCATACAAATAACAATATAAGAATACACTAATGTAATGGTTTCATTCAAAATATTAATATCATCTCACTATTAAAAAAACAACAACAACATCAAATAAGGTAAGTAATATTGAGGAAAATACATGGTGGAACAATTATGAGAATAGAATACTCACTCAACATAACGAAGTGCTAAGTTATTGTGCCATCACTTAGTTGGGTGTAACAAATATTTTGTTTTGTAGGTTTCACCTCCATATTTTATGGTGCCTAATATCTATTTGATACAAATAAAATAATTCGTTTAGTAATATTTGATTTAGTCCACGACTACAGATTAACTCATCAAATGTGAATTCTTTCACATAATAACTTTATACGTAAAATTATTTCGTAACAGACAGTCAATGTCAAGAAGGAATCGACTTGAAAAAATAATTTTATTCCATAGTTTATTGGTATAATGACTCTTACAATGGTGGAAAAAGCTATATTCAATTGCTAAACTGAAATTTGAAGGATAAAACTTTACAACTATTTCGAAACGGCTAACATTTCCGGTATTCATAAACGAGTCAAGTAAGTAAATACTATGTGCCACCTCACACAACCAATAATACTGATTTTCTCACGTCTCCCCAAGTATAACGGGAAGCAATGATTACAGACAAATTTGTACTTTGGAATGAATATACAAAGGTAAAGAGCAAATAATAATACATCATTCATTCTCAAGATAACATAAGAACCCGCAAAACTACGTTTGTCTTCGCAGACGAAAACTTTGACCTCCAGACCAATTCAATCGGCGAGGAAAAAAATACACACTTAACACCTAAGAAAATAAAAACAATGAAGGACGAGAGAAATTAAAAATGACACCAGGCTACGAACAAAAAAAACTACCCAAACGTTTCGGAGTATTCCACAGAAAATCGAGTTACTTTTTTTTTAATTCTTGCCCCGGTAGGAGGACACAACCTATTACACATTCTGCGCGTGATGCGCACACATGGGACTGTTTCCTGAGAGTGTAGAGAGCGAGGAGAGAGAGAGAGATTGAGCGAGCAAAGACGAAAAAGGGAGAATCAGTTTTAGACGGGAGGAAGTACGGACGCGGGGAAGGGAGGGTTACCCGACGAGAGGGAATAGAACCAAGGGAAGCGATGGGGGAAGCAGGGAGAAGAGGGAAGGAGAGGTGGTTGAGGGGGGTGGGGCGGGAGAGAAATTGTGGGCTGGAGGTGCCAGCGGACCAGAGGGAGAGGGTTGGAAGGGGACAGGGGAGGTTGGTTGGGATAGGGAGAGGAGGTAGGGGGTGGGTAAAAGACGGATCGGTATTGATCTAATATGTAAAACACCCACCGAAGCATGAACTACGTAGCGTCTGCTATGAACTGCCTCTGAACATTCCGCATCGCGTTATCAATAATTATCAGGCCCAAGTTACGTATTCCAAAGCAGAATTTCTCTCTCTTCCCAGCATCCCTCAGCCCGATTTCCAGCCTCCTACTCTCCTCTCTCTCTCTCTCTCTCTCTCCAATTCCTCCTTCCCCCTCGCGGCCCCTCTTCCCCGGTCCCCTCACTCCCTGCCTATCTCTCCGCCCAAACCAATCTCTAAAGGGTCCTCTCTCTCCACCTCTCTTTCCATACGAAATCCTATGGACCGCCTCCACAAACCCCCGCCTCTCTACCACCCTCCCGCTATTTCCCCTCCAATCCACATCCACCGCCTCCTTCCCTTTTCCATTCCCTTTTCGATCTCGCGACGAAAACCAACTCTCACCCCGATTTTCCAAACCCCCTTCTCCCTCACACCCACCTACAACTCTTAACCTTCACGTTCCCACCCTTTTCCTTCTGTCTCCGCCTCCGCCGAAAAAAAATATACTAAAAGTAATACACACACACATCACACACAAACTCTCACTCCCTTCCCCACTCCAAAATGCACGGATTTCAGACATGGCAGCGCCAAGGACATTAAACATATTTATGTGCAATGAGATTTTCCAGTCATTTCCTATTCTTCCACCCTCCATTCCGCCCACACTGCTCCCCCAGCACACTCCGTCCTTTTCCCTCGAATCATCCCACACCCTTGGCGACCCCCGAAACAGCAACCCCGCCCCATTCCTACGCCTCTCCAAGTGTCGTTCCCCTACTCCTCCCTTTCCCTTCCTCCCAATCTCCCCCCTCGGCGGTGGCGGGCCCATACACCTACCCTCCTTCCCGTTTTTCTTACCCCTACGTCTCCCCCGTCCGACAAAAAGACTCTCCGTGTATACACACACCCCATCAGTGTATTTCATCCTGGAGTCCAATATTCCAGAGAATTGAAAATTTTTTTCCTTCCCCTCCCTCAACTCTTCCCGCACACAAATGTTTCCCCTCTCATACCTTCGAACCGCAATTTTTTTATAGGATATTATAATAGCCATCGAACCCACCCTGGGCATGCACGATTCCCCGCACTCAACTTTGTCTCGCCAAGTAAGTCGTTAAAGGAGACGAAAACCTGATTCATACCCACTGGGGCTGCTTCGAAAAATATATTTGTCTGGACCGAAGAATTCATGTTCAAATTTCTGCTCTGAAAGCGGAAATATATAATCGATAAGTTTCTTTGCATTGGGGAATAAAATTTAATTTCTTGACGAATATAACGAGGTCTCAACACATAATGCAAACGGATCGCAAACCGTTTGCATTAAATAAAAATCAAGGCCGCGAATATGAACCTATTCTAAACAATGATGCCCGCCGTTACATTTTGACGATGATCAAGCCCGAATGAAATGCAATGCAAAGTGGGTAAAATACGTAGAGAAAGAAAAATAACGTGAAACTTGACGAACATTAACGGATTGTGCGCGAAATGAGTTCTTGGTATTCTATATATATGTGGACTTTACTACCGTATTTCATATCGTAATCATCAGACAAATCGAAATTCATCGTCGGTCGCAACATGGCCGTACACCTCTCCTGATCGCCTCATCCGGGAGAGCACGATGGCGCACGACCATAAAGATAAATCACGATTTCTTCGGACCTTATTTACAGCATAAAAAGCGTTGACACGCGAGAATAAGGCCGGGCCGGGAGTTGGGCGTCGAGAACTAAAAATTTCACGAGCGTATTTCCTAAACGGCATCCACGGAAAGCATTACAAATGACTGCGGGTCAGAGGAAGCGGATGAGGAAGGGTAGGAACAAGGCGGGGGGGAGGAGAGAGGGAGGGAGGAAGGAGCGGGAGGAGAGGGATGGCGGGAGAGGGAGGAAGGGTGGCGACCCCCCACCAAGTACCCAGCGAAGATGACAGGGGAGTTATGGAATTATAAGGAAAAATGAGGACGGCGTTGGAGGAGTACAGAGAGGGAGCGGGTGGGGAGGGAGATATTACTTGGGCGACGAAAAGAGTATTTATATTACCCACTCCTCTCACCCTCCATACAATCGTACCCTTACACTTCACATTACTCCTTTACCCACGTATTTTTTTATCCGCAAACCCTCACGCCCCGCTAGGCAACTTTCGCAGTTTCGGAGCGGGGCGTGAATACAACCAAAGAAATAGTAAGTGCTTCCGTGCCGGGCAAAGTAAGACTCACAAGTGAGTTTTAAATGAAACCACAGTCGTTTTCTCTCGAAGACTCGACTACTGTTTGGGTACTACTGGACTTGAGCAAGCAACATGAATTTTTACGTAAATTAGGTGGCTGAAAGCGTATCCTGGTACACATGTATGGTGGACGGTACACCAGAGTTTTTCAACGGAAGACAGAATTCATGAAAATCAAAGAAGGTCATCATGGAAAAAGATAAATTGGTTGATAGATAACATAAAAAAATTAGAAATCATATCTATTTTGCTTATAGTCTATTTGAAAATTATTAGCAACATTCACAAGTTACCATTCAGCTCACTTCGTGCATCTCTGGATTTCTAGTATTAAATATATCATTTATATATATATATATATAGAATACACATAAATATATATATATATATATAAACATATAATATATACATATTATATATATAGTTAATATAGCGGGTCGCGGTGGTCTAGCGGGTAGAGCGTTGGACTGCTGACCAGAGGGTCCCGGGTTCGATTCGTTTTTCGTTTCGTTCACTTTGGGCACCTGCAGCTCCACCCAAGCTAATTGATTTTTCGGGTACCAGGTCTTCCTGGGAAACCATAACCGGTACAGGGAAAGGAGGCCCCCCTACCCTGATGTGTGAATATTCACACGCCGTTGGGCTTGGTACATGGGTGAGCTCTACCATCACCTACTAAACCGACCTTGGGGTTGATTACTGTGTTTATGGTTTTTTATATACATATAACATAGAAACACAAAGAAAGGACACTCACATATGTAGTTAATCTTTGTGTTTCCATGTTTTTAAACCTACATCCATCTGTTTATATATTTGTGCGTCACCGAAGAGCGATCCATTTCGAATAGTATATGTTATACTAGTTTCGAATGGCATATGCACGTATGTATATTCATTCTCACGAAAATAGAAAAAAGGAAAATGGAAAGGAACATATAAAAGACGAACACAGGAGAGGTGGGGAATGCGGAATCGAACAGATCATAAATGCAAAAATATTTCCTTGACCGGGACTTGAACACAGGATCTTTCGAGTTACCGGACCGATGCACTAACCACATGAGCTATCGAGGTAACGTAATTTACACAGAAATCTGCCGTGGGTTTATGAAACCTAATGCCCCGATTCTTTGGCCAAGAGGTGGTGTAAGGGATCTTTTTCTCCCACCATAGGAGAAATAGACGACACACAAGTGGGAAGAACAGTAGGGAAGCAATCATACAACGTCATAAAGGGTAGGAACAGGGCGTTTGGTGGCACGGATAGCCAGAAGGAGACGAGCCACATTGGCCATATACACATTCAAACAGCACGCTAATTGGCGAACAAATATTCATTCACATGGAAATAGATATAAGGAAAAGGGATATATATATATATATATATATATACATACATGTATATATATATACATACATGTATATATATACATACATACATAACTTATAACTGCTGTGAAAGTCTCACGATGTGAAAAATATTGTATATGAAGGCACTAGCGGACAAAGACAAAAACACAGAAACCAACAAAAAAAGAAAAGAAGCTCACTAGTTTTCGAATTTTCGGTGGTCCAACCCACCTTTCTCAAGGAAGAGAAGGAAAAAGTTCCTCGTATATAGCGAAAAGAGTGTGAGGATGGGCAACCCTGTCTTGCTCCCCATACTAGCACTGCCCATTCCGGATTACAATTCGTAATCCTCATTTGTGATGTCTGTAGCATGTACAGTTAACGATAAGTCTTCAATTTCTCTAGTCTACTCCCATCTTCTGAAAAATGTTCATTGATGTGGCCTAATTTACTCTGTAAAATGTCCTCTAGATTCCATGAAACTTCAAATAAATCTGATTTGTACTCTGTTCTTTTCTACTGGTGACCTCTTCCTTGCGATGTTATCATGCGTATCCATTGCCTTTCTAAACCCAAACTGAAAATCTCATTAATACACATTTTCTCCTTTTTCCATCCGTTTGTTAATAACCCTAAGCAATACGTGCCAAATTAAACTTATATTTCTCACATTATGGCTGTATGTATGCACATGCTTTTTTAGAATGATATTCAGACTGATCTAACAAAGTTTCCGGCTAAATTCCTCCCTCATAACTGCTATATGAGAGGAATACGAATGGGCCCATTAAAACTCTTCCTTCCTGGATTTCCTAAATTCTTGAGTAGCTCTGGAGGGATGATATGTATTCTCATATTCGATTCATTTCCTTTAATTTTTTTTATTTCGCATTCCAGTTTTCCTTGTCCTTAGCTATTCCTTTCGACTTAACATTCACCTGGTATTTCCAAAATCACTGGCCTAATGTCTTCATCACATTATTTTTCGAAACATTCTTCCTTTTTTGCCATAACCTCTTTTACTTGCTTCGATTTGTATTTTACTTCTTGTGCCTATAATAGTGTAAACGGATTTATCTTCCTGTAAACTTGACAGCTCTTTCACATTTCTCTATAATGCACCCATTTTAACCATATCTTTGTAAACTCTCCATATCCAGCATTGCCCTTTCCACAACGTTTCCATTTGTCCTAATAGTATATCACCTCACTTTCCTGTTTAGCTTTCTGTTCTTCCTTCTCCCACAATTTGAACCACGTTCTTCATTTTCTCCTTTCATCCATCTTCCTGACCATATCTTTAGCCATTCATGGCTCCAAGACTCCTTTTCCACTCACCGTTTCTACTGTTTCGTTTTCCACTTTCTTTATTCCATATGTATTCTACTATAATTGCCCCTTTATCCTCCCTCGGAATTTTATTCCTCGCATTTTGACACTCTTTTATATTTGCCCCAGCCAAGTATTCTGTATTCAGTTTACTTATACCACATACTTTCCAAGTTCTCTTAAATTCAACATTACACTCCATTAAATTCATTCAGAAATAAATTGAGAACCGTCGTGTCGAAATTTCTTTCCGTGAAACTGGGATTTTCTAACGCTATTCTTTAATCTATCCCCATTCATAAACCTAGGCCAAACTACAATTTAATCTCCCTGATAACTCCCCGTATCGTCCGGTATTTTCCGTGTGTACTACGTCGATTTGGTCATTCCGACCAGATTTTAGCTATGATTAAGCCACTTCTCCCATAAAACTCAAATATGTTTCTTCCCATGATCATTCCTTACTTCTAAACCCTACTCTCGCGTCTCACTACTTCTCTCACTTCGCATAACATTCCATTCCCAATCCAACATCACCATCAAGTGTCAACTTGCACGTGCATTCGTCAATCAATTCGTCTAATTGATGACATAAACATCGCACGTCTTCCTCTTCGAGACTTCGAGAAAAGTATGATTGCAATACCGAAGAAACCGAGAACAGATAAATGCGCAAAACACAGAACATTAAGCCAGGTGACTCAAGCATCAAAAATCCTTACCTGGATAATTAACCGAAGAATAGACAAAAGGATAGAAGGAAACCCCTCAGAAAATCAATTCGGATTCTGGAAAAACCGAGGAGCAAGAGAGGTAATCCTCAGCTTGAGAGTTCTGGCCGAAAAAATGAGACACGTACGAAAGCCATTATATGTAGCATTCGTGGACTTGGAGAAGGCCTTCGACAACGTCGAACGGAACAAGATGTTCAAGTATACCAGGAAGAGGCAATAAAAGAAACACAAGAATTGGGTATCAAAGGAGTAAAGGTAAATGGAGAAGAAATCAACATGCTCCGGTTCACAGATGACATCGCAGTAGTGGCGGAAACACAAGAGGACCTGCAAGCAACTCGATGCGTGTTATGGATCAAATACTGGGGGAATACGATATATACCTGTATAAACATCAACAAGAAGAAAACTAAAATCCTTGTCTGAGGAAGACAGACGCTGAATGCACATATCACAATACGAGGGGAGAAACTAGAACGAGTGGAATCCTTCATCTACCTGGGCATCAGCATAACATGGGATGGAAGAAGTTCGACCGACATCAAGCGAAGAATAGCCCACCCCAAGAACGCATTTATGAAGAAGAGGCAATTAATATGTTCAAAGAACCTAAAGCTTGAAACGAGGAAACAATTCGTAAAGACTTTCGTGTGGAGCATGGCACCCTATGGTTCCGAGACATGGAACATTGGAAAAGTGGACGAGCGAAGAATAGAAGCCTTTGCAACATGGTGCTGGAGGAGAATGCTGAATATTAAATGGAAAGACAAAGTTAGGAAAGAGGAAGTATATACAAGAGCAGAAGAGAATAAGCCCATATGGAGAACTCTTCATCTAAAAAGAAACATAACATGGATATTTTAAATATTACAAGGAACGTAGCTACGGTCGTGAATCAATGTAAACAAAAAATGCCGGGACCGTAAACTTGAATGGCACTAAATAATAATAATAATAATAAATAATAATAAATAAAAATAAATAAATGGAATAATAATAAATAATAATAATAAATATAAATAAATAAATAATACTAATGAAATTTATTATTTAAAAAATAATAAAACTAAAACAATAAAACACTGACATAGGAGGGATCCTTGGAAACCCTGAGTGTGTGTGTGAATGTTATTCACGAGAGTGAAAGTTATTTCGTAACTCACCCTAGTGATCCGAGTGGTTGTAAGTTTGTTTTGTTATCTTTTATTTATTTTATTATTATTATTTTATTTCTTTAATTTTTTGTTTCGAATTGTGTGTGGGTGTGTGTGTGGTGTTTTTAAATTTAATTTAATTATTTTTTAAATTATAAATTTCATTATTATTATTTATTTAACTTTATTATTATTATTTATTTAACTTTATTATTATTATTATTTATTATTATTGTTATTTTTTTAATTATTATTTAGTGCCATTCAAGTTTACGGTCCCGGTATTTTTTGTTTACATAACATGGATAGAAACTAAAGAAACATGAATAGGACACGCATTGAGGCACAATGGATTGATGAGGAATATAATAGGAGGAAAAATAGAAGGGAAGGTTCCATAAGGAAGGCCAATAGACAGGTACATAGGGCACATTAAGAAGGACGTAAAACAGAGAAGGTATTAACGGTTAAGGGAATTGATATTAAATAGAGTAGAATGGAGGGCTGCATTAAACCAAATCCTAGGATTGAAATACTTATGATGACATCTTCCTCCCTATGACTGCTGGTCGGCATGTACACCTGGATTACCACGTGACTGGCTGAGCTAGCTGTTATTTCTACAATTACTATTCTGTTATACACACGTTACACTTCCACCCCCCATTTCCCCAGTTTCCTATTGAATACAATGGGTATCCCAAATCGGCTCTCCGATCCTCCGCTATATATATTTTGTAAATAACAGGACAATAATGCCAGCTATCAACTCGTACAGCCCACGTTTGTCTAAATTTCCTCTCTCCATCTATCGATTGGTATTTTATAACTTCCCTATCCTCAGCATCGTACTAACATTCCAAGTCCTTATCTTCATGGTGAATTTCCTCTCATTCCTTTCCTCCCTTCGACTGCCATCCTCTACGTCGATGTATATTGCAAATTAGAATGTCCTCAAACTATCATAAAGTCTTAGTCTGGCTCTTTTTTAGGAACAGTTTGAGGGCCCCAACTTAGTATCACTCATAAATATGAAACAAAAATCTGTAGGATCAATCTTTTACAAACCTATCAATGAAGAATTGATGTAATCACAAATCAATGAGGAATAATAATAATTTTTCATTCGTATAATTTATTCTGTAATAATCTAATTTTATATTACATTGTTGGCTCAACCCGTTCAGTCTATACGATCAAAGTTTCATCGAGTATACTCCAGTATTGGGTCAACGGCAGATCTTGCAAGTTGAAACATGGTCAGTTCGCCTAAACGTACAATGGAGAGAAAGAACGGAGAGTAATTCGCTGCAATGAGATTTATGTAATGGAAGAGAAAGCTTATTAAGTCTTATCTTTCCTTAGGTACAACTATAAGATGAGTTAAAATGTTTAAAGTGGGGAAACAATCAATTTCAAATGAAGGAGGACCGGAACTTAAGTCACTACTCTCACAGAAATAAATTAACACCGCTGCTGCCATCATGAGAGGATATAGTCCAATAACGTTAACAGAAGTATCAGAAATATTGAATCTAAGTGCTACCCACACATTTATGGCAGATGATACTAATGGCAACATGATACGTGCTTGAACCCGTGGAGTTCCTCGAAACCCACCGCGAAATGGAGATTATCTCGCGAAAATCAATGCGGTCAGTTACTCATCTTCCCTATGGTCCCCATGTGACTTTTTCCTGCTCCCTAACGCGAAAACACACAAGTGGTAAGCGATTTTCATTATCAGTAGCAGGCGTAAGCGAACTAAACATAATTCAATTTGCAAAGGCTGCCACTTACGCATTACTTGGGTCAAATCAATACTATTTTTACCAAATATATATTTCACATTAAGCTAACAACAGATTAAATACATAATTAAGCTCGCGGAAATTTAATCTTCGCGATGTAAATTATGCGATATAAATAATGTAAGATTACACTTTATCCGACAACTCTTGTTTCTATTAAATCTATTTAATTGTTGTGAAATTGAACTTCTTTTTCAAAATTGAAATACTCCACGATGATGATGAAGCATGAACCAAATTATTCCGTTCCTCATTATCTTTCCGGTATACCCTAATCTGAATTGAATAAAATCAAATCCGATAAAATTCGAGAGGCCCACAAAAAAGTTTAATTGCGTAGTTTTAGTATGAGAGCTCATGAATGATAATAAGTATGATGCACAATGAATGTCTATACCAGAGGAATTCATAGACGGGGATAAGTGGCAGTGTAAGACAAATGTTGCTTTCCTTCAAGGGACCAAGTTGCATCTTTTCTCCAAAAATGTGGTAGTTGCAGTTACGGTATTACGGGGTGCGACCGACAGCTGAGGAAATTTTTCAATTGAGATATAGATGCGGCATTTTTTGAACTTAGGGTATTAAGGGAGGAAGTGTGGTGAGAAAGCTAGCGTTCTCTTCAGTCTACTCTTAACGAGGCGTCAAAGCGTCAAGAATTAAACATTCGACGGACAGCGCTCTCTACTTGAAGTGCTCTCCACTAAGCACGCCGAGGATGGAACAGGACACCAGAGAAAAATCTTGCTAACTCTGGAATTCGAACCTGGGCCCTCGGAGTTGGAATCAAGTGCGTAAGCCACCGCACCATTCAAATCTACATCTAAAATTGTAGTCTTAATCAAAAAGATTGACATAGTTCCAAATTTTTCATTATTTTTCAAAGATTTTCTAATTTTTTAAGTATCTCAGGCAAGCTCATGTATCGTTTGCTAAATCCGACCAATCGTTAGGCATCAGATTGGGAGGTATCTTCCATCCTTCAGCTACACATATGATGTGATCTATAGACGGGAGAAATGTATCGGTGTTCTACCAGTTAACGACAGAGCATCTTCAAAGAAAGAATGTTGCAGTCCTTGTCCCGAATGAGCGCAACTGGTATAGTGGGTAATGATCTGTGAATAATATTTATAAATATTTTACATCATAATGCAATTTCATATGACCTGATGACTATTTCCATTTTAATTTGGGAAATAGATAAGCATATTTCTAGAGAACTGGTCAAGAGTGTCATTTGGATGAAATTAGTCGAAAAAACCAAGTTTCTTCGAGCCGCAGAGGGAACAGCCGCATCCATCGTCGGTGTGCAAGTATCCCTAAATTCGATTTTCGACCGTCGAGGCTTCTGTGTGCTTGGCTTCAATTACAAAGCGTGGTTTGCAGGTGAAAAACTCGGAAGCGCGTAAATAAATAACCCCACCCTACCACATCCATAGTTCCTTTGTCCCCGTGCCTTTCTCTCCTCAGGGGAAAATGTGGTTGCTTGCAGCTTTGCGGCATTTCCACACCACAGTATCCGGCTACATCTTGTAGTTCATGGACTACATTAATGGGATAAGTCAGTCTAATTATCCATTGTTTCCATTCATTATTTTGACTATCGAGATAGTTGTGCAAATCACTAGAACATATCTCTTCACTCCTACTTATTTCAATCCCGTCCTTTGATTCAACAACTTTTTTTGAATGGAATTTTATGACTTTCCTGGCTTTAATTCTTGTACTAACCTTTGGGAACAGATGCATTTTCTCGTGAAGATTTCGAATTCTCAAAAGTAATTATAAATATTGACAACTTCATAACGGGTTCACTTCCTCCCCAACGCGAAACGAAATGACAATCTTTACTTTTTCCTCCATGAAACGAGTATTTAAATTTGTGAAGAATGAAAAAACTGCACTGTCTCGTATTATTTCGAACGGCGACTCGGCTTCAATGATGACAATATTCGTTGAGACGAATTTGTTCGATGTCCCCATTGTATCAGACGGCAAAGCGAAATGTGACACGTACAGCGAAAATTGACAAACATGCCGCCTTTACACTCAATATATTCCTCATGAAAATGAGAGACGACGAGGCATGGCACCGAAATGCATTCCGATGGAAGAACGCCGCCGATCTGGGTGGTCTGATAGGTAAGACATCTAAGGCGGCGGAAGAAAAGGTCACCTGCACATATGCCACGCATAGTCTAGACGCAGAGGCAGCGTTGTCACGGAGGGTCTCGTGACGACAGAAATTCGCCATTCAACCGTGCAATTCGATTCGCAAAATGACCTCGACCGTCGATGCATCCTGCACTTCTCAAAACTGCCTCTCGGAAAGGGAATAAAAGGAGATGAATAAGCATGGAAAAAAATCACGCGTGTCCCAAAAAGAGTACCTGCTAGGAACGAGACAGCGGAGTCAAAAAGGAGAAGAGTGTTGCTGGGTGGAGGGCTTTTCAAGGAACGAAACCCGGGAAAGAAAAGGGTGTGAGGGAGATAGATAGAGAAAAGCAGGAGAGGGTTTGAGAGGGAGGAGGGAAGGGGGAAATGGGGGATGACAGAAGGGAGTAGGGAGACAGGGTGTGCGAGGAAAAGAAGAAAACGTCTCGCAGGCGGTGGGGGCGTGTAATTGAATGCAGAAACCCGTTAAAAATGGAGACTGATTATCACACATACATATACACACCCACTGTCGCGAGTGCACAGTGGTGAGGATGTGTGGGGTTGGGAGGGAGGGAGGGAGGGGTGGGGGGAAAGAGATGGGGTTTTGACGGGAAGGATATTTTCGACGAAAGAGAGAGAGAAACAAAAGGGCGCGGGAAGGCGTGCAAAAGGAAGGAGGCAAGCGTTTCGGGAGGAGGGGAAGCCTGGAGTGCGAAGGGTGAGCCGGGAGGGAGGTGAACAGGGAGGGTGGGAGGAGAGGGCGAGTGGGTGGTCGGGATGCAAGGGAAAGTTGTGCACGTCAAGAGAGACAGAGAGACGACGAGCACGCGGAAAAGATTTAAAATAAAAAGGACGCGGAAAACAAACACGATGCGAAGGCACGTTTATATTTATACCGATACCGACAGAGAGTGAAAGAGGGGCAAAATTAAAAAGAAAATAAAAAAGGGGAGATTCGGGGACGCGCAACGAATCAGCGTGACAAAAGTGAGGGAGATGACGGCGGGAAAATAAAACAGCTTTTTTTTCCAAAATAAAAAAAAGGAAAGATTTAAAAGAGCGGAATATTAATAAAAAAAAACTCCCGACAATGAGGCAGGAATGCAACGGGGCGTGGTGTGAGGATGTGCAACGTCGCACAACAAAGGGCGCGCAGGATTGGTGGATGAACACACGGGAGCGTGTTGGATTTTTTTTTCGCGGAGTGTGGAGTATGGGAGTTAGAGGGGGAGGGGAGGCAGGAAAAAAACGAGGAGGGGTGAAGTTAGCGATGGGCATACGTCTGTAGTAGGGGGCGGTTTACAGAGGGTGGAGGAAGAGGAAGGGTTAGAATAAGGAGATGACAAAAGGAGGGAGCGAGAAGACAGGGAACTCTTCTTTTTCCGTTCATATCGTATCCGGGGAAAAAAATGAATTTCAGCACTGCTCATACCGAAATGTGTGTGCCTATGTATGCATATATAGCCATTTATAGTATTTTATTGGTTGTGTTCTATAGTTATTCTATAGTATTTATAGTTGATATGAAGTTATGTCATAACTATTTATTCCTACATACAGTGTTCTAGTAGGTATGTTCATATCTATAATTTCGTGAACCAACTCGACATAGCTGTTAATTTTCTTAGAGTAATAGGCGTAAGGAAAACCTTCAGGCCGTAAAAAATATTCTCCATCACGGGTTAGCTGCTGAATTGACAAATGGTTTCTGAAAACACACCATTTTATTCATAATTTAAGTCAAGATTTACGTTGAAAATTACAATATTTTTTTTTGCAAATTTATTTAACCTCAGACAGATTTTATTTTTCTATAATCACATGGGAAAAATGTCCTAGCTAGCACACTATTGTCCGAGTATTACTAATCCGAGTAAAATGAACAACTATTTGTAAAACGATATCAAATGTAGGCATAAGGTAGATTTTCTTCAGGCCAAATTCTGGATTTAAACGGCGCCCTCGAGTTGTAAATACGGTTATAGATACGTACATTGAGTCAGAATATCGTTAGTTTATCGTAGAGAATTTGATTCGTTCCAAATGTAAGGCGAAGAATTAATCGGAATGCATGTCAACACACCCAGAACACCTAGGGGCGTAAAAAGCAAAATTTTTTTATGCGGGTCACTCGTTCCGACAAGTGACCCGCCCAAAATCTAAATCCATTCTCAACTCTACTCTTTATGTACTGAACTAGCACCCCATTCAAATTGTTATGTGCAAATATCGTACCCAATGGCAGGGGACGTCTATATTACAGTATATATTTTCCTCAAACTCATATCAACCCGTTCGCTCCCGAAAAACTCTGGTAGCCTCGCATCCTCAGCGACCCGTCCCACCCCAAATGACGTGCTCCTCCCTTTCCCCATAGTACGAGATCAAGCTCGCACAATCTCCCAAGGCAACCAAATATTACCCCCAACCTCCCCCACCCCACTTGCACTTGCCCCCTCCGCCAAACCTCCAGACTCCCCACAACCTCGCAAACCCTCTTCTCCTTCCCACACTAACCCCTACAAACACCTCGAACCGCCCTCATCGAGCCGCCATCCGCCCGCCACCCCGCGGACGCGGGCGCCTTCCCTCCGGCTCACCCTCCCTCACTCCGCCAACCACCTTCGTCTCATCATTTTTTTATGCACATATATATAGGGTCGTAAATACTGATGGAACTAACTTCACATACATATTCGGGGGAAGGATCGGGACGGGGGTATGGTAGGACTGGAGGGGGGAAATGGTCTGGAAACGGGGCTAAGGAATGACGAAGAATGCTTCGGTGGGAGTTGAGATGGAGGAAGGGAGAAAAGATATAGGGGACAGAAGTAAGGGGGAGGAGGTGAAGACGAGACATCAGTGAGGTACTATGGGAGAGGATCTGCTGCGTAGCAGGAGATAGTGAAAGTCGCGAAAAGAAGTTTTCACCACTAAACCTTGTCCGCTGAAATGAAGGAAATTTTTCACCGTCGGAACTCAACGCCAATCAAAGATAATGTCCCACTTTTCAAAACGTCCACCTATGTCTATATTCTCGGTGTTTTCCCCGCGAGGCTTAACCCTATAAATCGTACCCATGTAAATAATCGAAAGAGGACGCCAATGATGAACCGAAGGTTGCAACGGGAGAAATTTCCTCGAGGCCGTTCCTTTCGGACGACCTTGGGGATGTCCATGCCACACTGCAAAATATACAAGTAATCTAAAATGATATGATTTCAGTTTCCCACTTTAATAATTACATAACATAAAACAAGAAAACAAATGTCAGTCCTTCATCCTGTATTAGCCAAATAATCCGAACTAATGGGAAGGGAGGTGGAGTATATATTCAAATCAAAACAATGGGCTCTAGTCGGTAGGCAAAGGATCACATTTCGCGATGGGCAGCAATTTCCGGGAGGGATGGGTGCGTGTGCGAGATGATACCGAGGAGAACCTTGCGAACACATTTTTTTTTTTTTTTCTGCCTCCTCGACGACCCTCTCCAGCCAACCCCTGAAAAAATATCCTCTCCTCCCGCCAGCCTTCACTCCTCCGGTTTGCAATCTCGCTGCTGCGAAAAGAGCCTTCCTTCCCACACGGCATCACACAACCCACGGCATCGCTCCCTGCCACACCCCTTTACCCCTTCCACCCTCTCAGCTAACTCCCTCCCCGTCGGCTACACCTACCCCCCGCTCTCCTTCGCCGTCCTCACCCTCCAAACTCTACCCACCTACCCTTCACCCCCGCCAACTGCTCCTCCAACTTCCTCCCGGAGACCCCCGTGACAGGCGCGGCTGCATGGACAAGGAACGAGTTAAAAATTTATCGTCCTCCTCTCCGCACGGCTTCAAATTTTAATTCAGACGGCGGAATTCAAAGTTCACCATTACGAAATCAGAAGATAGTAGTAGTACTGGGTTGCCACCGTTCTGCTCTCCTCCCAACGACTAACGCCATGCATACATATTTCCTCTTATATAAGTGTACATGTTTGTGCAAATGTGTGTCCACGTGTATATATATATGTATGTTTGTGGGTGTGTATATATATATCATCATATATATACATATATACAGGACGGCGGGACTTCGTTTTTGAATATGTATCATTATATGTATATATATAATATATATATGGGCAAACACACACGCAACCGAAAAGACTTCACCGTCACGGACGCATCGAAGACGAAAACTTACGGATGTTTCAAGACCCAAAGCGGCCCCTTCGCCAGGGGGCCGCCTTTATACACATACATATAGGCACGCCTGCCTCACGCCCCACCTATTCCTCCAACTTCACCACTCTTCCATTCACCCACACGTCCGAGGGTGGGGAAAAAAATGGAACGTGAAAAAAAAATGAAAACCACCCCACTCCGATCTTCTCTACGGGCGTGTATTATACATGAATATTACTTTTCGTTGCCTTCCGATTTCAAAGTTGGGTAGTGAGGGAGTGCCTGGTGAGGGGAGGGAGGACTCCGTGGGAGGAGGGGGGAGGATGTAGGTTGGAAAGGTGTTAAGGGCAAAGGAAGGGGGGGAGGAGAGCGCGGTGGGGAGAGGAGGAGGGATGCAGAGTTTTTGAAGGGGGTTGGCGAGGTGGAGAGACAGAGAGGAAGGGCATGGCCTCTCTCCCACCTCTTGGAACCCTCGACTCCCGCCACCCGCCCCTCCCGGCCTGTTGTTTGCAATTTGGAGAGGGAAATCGGAAAGCCAAGGAAAAGAGCGGGAGAGGTTTTGAAGGAGGCGTGGGGAAAGGGTGCCCTGGTCGGTTGAGGGACGCGAGGAGTTTTAGAGGGGAAGCTGAGGGCCGAGAGGGTGAGGAGGTGGGAGGGAGGGAGGGGAGGATTTTGAGCGAAGCCCAGCGATTGACCGGAGTCGCTACACGTCAAGTGCTTAATGAATATTTGAGGGTGAAGGACGGAGAGGGTAGGTAAGGGAGGGGGAGGTGTGAGGGGGGTAGGAGGGGTGGTTGCTAGGGTAGGGAGTAGGTCGGGGGAGGCGAGTCGAAGGATGTGGAACGCTGAGGGCGGTGGGGATAGCACGGTGGGGTTGGGGCGCGCGGTGAGGGGATTGCCACTTCCCCTTCGCCCCTCCCAGCCCCCGAAACTCCGGGAGTGTGGGTGATGGAGGTGAGATAGAGGTGTAGCGGAGAGTGGGGAGGCGGCCTGAATTAATATGAAAGCCTCGAGAGAGGTTTGGGAGGTGTAGAAAGTGGTGCGGGTTGGGGGCGGGGAGAGTGCGCGGAGCGTGGCGGAGGGAGGAAGGGGGGGGGGTGGGGGGCGAGTGAGTGGAGTGCCCCAGGAGTGAGTGGAGAGGCGGCGGAATGGGGAGGGTTTATTTTTTTCCGAGGGAGCGAAGAGGTCCGGCTAAACTGGAAGCGAGAGGGGAGAGGCAAGCCGCGTGGAGTTTGAGAGGCGCACACACATATCCACGGTCCCTTTTGCAGTATTGAATGGCTCCACTACCGTACAACAATCAGACCGACTGCTTCCATAACGGTCACATGGTGGGGGAGGAAGGCCAAGCGAAAGAGGAAGAAGGCTCCGCGGGGGGGTTTGGGGGTGCCCACCCAACGAGCCGGAAGGTGAGGCCGTCGGGGAGGAAAAAAGGAAGGGGGGTGTAGGTCGAGGGAAAAGCAGGAGTGTTTGAGGAGGCGGGGTGTGGTGTGGTCAGGTGGTAGGACTTTAGTGTGTGGGGGGTGGCGCGAAGTACGTGGATTCGGGGATGGGTGGATGGAAGGAGGATTTTCGGAGGTAGACGCGGGTGGGAGAATTTCCGGGGAGAGGGAGGGAGAGAGAGAGAGCGTTAGGAGATTCGATAAATGATTCACGGACGCCTTCCAACCGATACGCCGAAACACATACGGCAAGGGAGCGGAATTGAGGGAGGAGAAGAGAGGGTGGTCGCGAGTGGGAGGGCGTACTGGGGGAGGGAGGCTTGCAGGAGGGGGCGGGGAGCGTAGGAGACAGAAAGCAAAGGGGTCAAGTTGCGGAATTTCTACGGCCTGGAAGAGAGAAGAGTGAGTGAATGGAATTGTGTGTGTGTATATGCGTGTGAGTGGTCGGAGAGGTATCACCCGCAACACCCACACACATACTAAACATACACAAACACACCACGGTGGATGAGAGCACCCAACGTAGTATGGAGAGAGAGGTTGAATTGGCGGGCCCACGCCGATCGAGGGAGGAGCGCGGTAGTTCGAGGGGTGGGGGATGGTGCAAAGGCGGGCGTAGTGGTGGAGTGTTTGGCGGGGAGTGTGTGGGGGAGTCTGAGGAAGACTGTAAGGGAAAAGAAAGGGAAATGGTTTGATGGTTGGGGAGCGGTGGAGAGGGAGTAGTGTAGAGAGAAGGGAGGCAGGAGATATACTCAGGGCTGAGAGTTGAGAGCAGTGGCCGACATAAATTCCTGTCTTTTTTTGTCGCCTGAGTGAGCGTGTGTGGGGGACCTATGTGTCAAGCGTGTGGCATGCAAACACAAGGACCCAGTCGCCCGAGCGCAATAAGGGTTTTGCGCCAAGTAGGCGGCGGCTGGCGGGGCAGATTGAACAGGACCAAGAGAGGGAACAAGAGAGCGGGGTCCTAATAACTTACCGGGCCCTTCCTTCCTTCCCCTCCTTTCCTCACCGCCGATATCTTTAACGGGCGAGATCAAGGGCGTAAAGAGGTGGGAGAGAGGGAATCAATGACTTTTTAAGTGGAGGAAAGAACCGACCGACGTCTGCGATTTCGAGTCCGGCCGGAAAGGAAAACACGGAACGGGTCCGGACGAAAAAAGAGCAAGGTGACCGACGAAGCTCGATTTTTTTTTCAAGCAGGAATTCGGGATAGCGAACATTTTTTTAAATTCTTAAATACCTTGCCGTCATTGCGCCGATGACGAATTGACGAAGGTGATCAAAGTCGCCCAAGGATTTTTAAAATTCAATGCGTCTTTCTTTGCTTAACCGGGGAAAGTTGAGGAAAATACACGAACACCGAATCTCCCTCTTTTATTTCCTAAGAGCAGTACAGCGTAAATATTCGAACCGTCAAACAAGGAGGAACTTTCATTAAAATGACTCCTATGGTGTGCACGTATCATATAAGGATAGTTCTCTCAAAATATTTACAACGGTTGGTTCCAAAGATATAAGTGGCAGGAGGAGAACAAAGTTTCAAGACTCGTACAAGGCTGTAAACATTCCTGCCACCATTTCTACACCCAGCATGACGAATCGATTTAATTTAACAGGCATTAACTATCGTATTAAATTTGCATGTATTAAAGAATTTTCCTCCTACCTGTCCGAAATCGATTATCGTGTGCCAAGCTGGGATAACATGAACAAATATAATACTTTCAGCAGCACATAAAACCTACACATTGGAACATTACCAGATATTTCTGAATAGATGCTTTATGCCGAGATATATTATTCCATTGGTTCATCTTTCTAAATTCTATAAACGGACGACTATGACGGAGTATCGAGATCTGCTTCCTTTTTTTTTAAACTCTAATTTTCCCTAAATCAAGTCACTACTCAAACATTATTAATTCTTGAAACGCTAATTTAGAAACGAAACATTAATATCCATTATTGACGATGATTCTCGGAAGAATTGGAGATAAAATGTAAGGGGCAACGAGTGCAGGAAACAGCATTTTATGATGCCAATGTCAAGCTACCAATAATTCATCTCCATTAAATAATCACTCAAATGTTTCATGAGTCTCGAATGAAATTAAACGGCGAAAAAGAAATTAATAATAGCAAGAAGACAGAGAGAAACGAGAGACATAGCATATTACAAGAGAAGAGTCAATGAGTTCATAAATGAAATCAAGCTGTTTGGACATTTTAATCCACCCTGCCTCCGTCATCCCCCTTGATCATGCTAAAAGAACCTTGAGAAATGAAGTCACAGTGTTCGTAGATTTATCCATCCTATCTAATTTTACAGGAAATCTAGACGTTTTCCATCAAATTTTCGTCATAAAATATCCATTTAGATTGATCATAAAAAATTATTTAACACAGAGGAAGTTCTCCACTAGCAAAATTGAGGAAAGAACGTCGCAGCTGAGCTTGTCGTTATGTCCGGGTGTTCATAATACCTGTAGCAGAGTAGCATATTCATATGATGTTAATCATAAATATTCATAAGACCATATAGGTAAGGGAGTAGTAACAAAGCATTTAGTTCGTCTGATAATCACCTTCAATGAGGAAAGTAGGACTCAAAGGCATCATTTAACATTTATAATGTTAAGGCCAATGAAGAATGCGACGTTATTCTTAATTATCTTACTATGTCGTCACTTCCGTGTCATAAGGATCTATTACACACTACCGCCACGGTAAGGAAATATTCTCCCCACCCTTCCCCAAAAGCACGTGATGAAATTTATGGATAGGGTCGAAGACATAAAGCTGGGAAATTATGGGATATAATGAAAAGAACGAATCTCAATGAATTCGTGAGAATTGGCAAAAGAAAAATATCAGAGGAGCCAGAAAATTGAAGACTTGAGTCACCAACAAGCTAAGAGTGAAATTAATAAACCTAACGCATACGGGTTCGATAAAGAGTCTCAAATAAATTGCGATGGACCAGGTGGACAAAAACACAAAACATATTTTTTATTCTCCCCTGCAATTCTTTGCAATTAGCATTGTACAATTAAATTCTGGGCGGGGGGTGGACTCAAGGAGGAAACAACACTTTGGTAAAACGTCAATCTGAACACGATAGGCAAAGACAAAAAGAGCTCTATTGTATCAAATTATACCAATCATTTCATTCCAATATTCACATAAAAATCGAAGGTTACATTACTCAGAGGGATACATATTGTAGTTCAATACTTGAAATAATGAAATTTAAATAGAATAATTTCCACATTAATTTGAAAACCCTTCTCTGAAAACTTTCTTTATACCTGTATTTATTTTATATTTTAATAATCACAAAAACGATATTTCGTAATTTCGACTTTAGTAATACTCCTTGTATGTTCACAAGCCAACGTTGAGATAAATACATGATTTAAGCAAAACGTTTTTCTTTATAGGTACACAAATCGAATTTCCTGAATGGATAAATTTGACCTAGAATAAACTTTACGTGAAACTAAACTGGCGCAGATATTTATGTTGAAACATTTACTATTCAAGTGTATAATGATTTATTTAGTTTTATTATTAATAATAGCAGCAATTTTAAAATTGTACAAAAAATTAAGCTGCTAAAGAGTATTTAAGATACAAAAGGATCCAACTCAAATCGCAAAGTAAGTTTACGCAATGTAATTAAAATAAAAGTATAATTGCCCGTTAACATACAAATGAATTAAACATATCTTCCATATAGTAATAGACCGATAGCATCATGTTTTTTTTCTTAAATCGTCTTCACAGCATTTCATCCAAAGTTTCTATCGAACGCAGCCGGGACGTTTCACGCGAAACAAAGCTGCTTGTTCATTTTCCGTGATTCCTCCTAATATGCTATGAAAATTTTACGCCTGCCCTTCCATTAAACTAAGTTCGCCCATCATTTAAATAATAAGATATCCATCCGTCACTTCAACAGAGTTTGGTAAGCATATTGCAAATCGAAAGAATAATAATTCCGATATTTTATTGAAAAATTCCTAGAGGGACGACCTATGAATGCACGTGCGCCCACTATCCATTTTGTATTAATTTACACAGCCTCGCAGGGTTCGGCGTGGATGTGCATTGGGGAATGTGAAACGGAGAGGTGGAGAAGAGGGATGAGGTTTGAAGGGAAGGGGAGGAGAGGGTATGAAGGGACAGTTTGGCGTGGAGGATAGTGGGACCCACTTAAAGGAGGAGGAAACCTTAGGACTCTTCCCATCGCCACCCGTCCTCCTACACCTCCGCCTCCTCCCCGCCAACTCCAAGAAATCGACCGTCCCCCTTCGGCCTCGCCTCTCCCCCCCCCACACCCTCGATCAACATCCCTCTCAACCCACATCCCCCTCGCCCTCCTCCACCGGTTCCTCCGCCGTCTTCCTTCTCTATCTCCTCCCACTCGCCTTGGTCCTTCTAACCTAACCGCCTCCTCCTCTCTGCATAACCCTTTTGGCCCCTTAACTCTCTCCCCACCCCATCTTCCTATCCCCAAACCCTCAAACACCCCATCCCCCTCACATTTTCTGCGTCCCCTCCCATCCCTCTCCGAGCCCGAACGGATTTAATTAGGGAGTCACTCGGTCCCTGTTTGCATTAAATTTAATTTCAGTGGGAGAGAGAGAGAGTGAGATAGATGGAGAGAGAGAGAGAGTGTGTGAGTGGGAGAGAGGGAGAGAGAACATCTCGTCGGGAGAACGCCGGCGCCAAAAATTAATTTCGCCAAAAACAGGGAGACTAGCAAAAAAATTGATATATTAAATAAATAGGGTTTGTGAGAGGGGAAAAGGGAAGAGAACGGCTAGGAAGGTCCATCAATACTGGGAGAAGGTGGTCGACCCCTTCAGCAGTGGCCGGAGCGAGAAAATAACGCCGTGGTAATCTGATCGGAAGTGAAGACCTACTGAAATAAGGGATTTTCTAAAAAAGGGAGTAGGTTCCCACTCCTCCAATTCTTATCGGTTCAAGATTTTGAGATGTTGCAGATTTCTTGTTTCGTACTGCGTGAGAAAGGCGATCCGTTCGTCCGGCGATCGCAAATTACACCTAAACTACCCACGGCCGTTAGGAACCCTAAGGGCATTCTCTCGGAAATTCGAAGTCCCTGCTTACCTATTTTGAAAATAATGGAGAATGGAATAAGGAAATATAATTTTTCCCAGATGAAACTTTGGAGTGAGACATGCATTAATGTTTGGAGGGAATAAAAAGATACATAAAATATCGTCATGATCGATTCAAATGTAGGTAAACTTAGCTGCTTTCGTAAGATGATTCCTCCACTGCCCCAATGTTGGTTCGAAAATCGACAACCTATACTTAACCTGGCCTTATATTTCTTTGACTATATCATTCACAGAGTTTATTTTTTACAATAAAATCTAGAAATCATGTGCAACGTAGACTTTTTTGGAAAAATATTCTAAATTTTCATTAAATAAAAATGACTTCTAAATATTCAAAATTCAAAGAAACTCGTAAATCTGCCCAACTGTAAAATACTTAGCCTAGTCAAACATTACATTTTGAAAGCCGCGGTAAATGTTAAATATTATTTGACCATTATATTTCTCGGTTAATAAGTATGTGACATGCTTCACCCACTACTCCGTTTTGCAATGATTGCCTAATAATAATAAAACAATATTTTTACGCACGTAAACATTTAAATACTTACGTACCGATGAGCCATAAAAATAAATTACTACATGTAGTCATATTGAGAAAATATTTTCGGGAAATCTGGTTAAGATTAGACAAGAGAAATTCTTTAACCGCAGAGTGAGCTAAAATTATAAACACAGTAATCAACCCAAAGGTCGGTTTGGTGGGTGATGGTAAAGTTCATCTAGTACCCGAGAAATCACATATCCCGGGTGGAGCTGCAGGTGCCCAGAGAGGCTTGTCCGGGAATCGAACCCGGGTCTTATGATCAGTAGTCCAACGCTCTACTCCTGAACCACCGCGACCCACCCCTAAATATAAATTAGTAGTTAAAAATCATAAAACTTCAGAAATACAATATGTATACAATGTTTGCACAAGAAGTATCCGTAACAATTTTTTCCTAACGTGTGCGAAAAAAGCTGAATTAAGACCATAGGTTAAGGTTGCGCAAGAGCGCAGATCGTATTGGCATTGATTAGGTGACAGTGCACTAATGACAAAGAGCAAAGTCGAGCGTCTTGTTGCAAAGATCTTTTGCAACGACATCACGACGATTCCCCAGCCCCCGACAGTCCCGACTTGGCACCAGCAGACTGTTTCCTATTCCCAAAAGTGAAATCCTTCCTCAAAGGACACCACCATTAAACCCTGAGAGCCGTCAAAGAGGCTTGCACAGATACCACTGAGAACCCTCCGGAATTCGTCTACCAGAGAACCTTGATATCGTGGAAAAGCCGCTGACAAAGGTGTGTCGACGCTCAAGGGATGTACTTAAAAGAATTTTGAGCCATAGATGGCATTTTGTAGAAATATCTGAAATAGGTCTATTTTTAAAGAAACTTCTTCCGATACTTTTGATACAAACCATGTAATTGTTTATGTAAATGTCTACAAGATGTCACTTCAAAATCGCTCACATAAATGACAGTTCTAAGATAAACTCCATCAAAGTTTCACACATCTCCGAGGGGTTGATCAAAAGCCGCTGAATTTCAGATGCTGCCCGAAATGCTCTTGCTATTGCCAATCGGTAAAGGGCCAAAAGTCCAAAAGAACACGCATAGTTCGTGCTTCAATCAATCCATAAAATCGATGCAGAGAGAGTGAGCTCATGTCAATTTCTCACATGCAATTAGTTCCGTAATGAAACATCGTCACTTGTTTTAACGGCACATTCGAAATATCGAAGGTCACACACGCAAAGAGGGGATGCGAAAGAGATATCACGAGTTTCGCATACTACGAGATCACATACTCACGCCGCTCCACCGATTTCTGCGGCTCTGTGATTACGACAGTGATGAGTTTTGCAAATCCAAAATAAACCAATTTTTACCTCTCCTCGGCGAGACCGCCGAGAGCTGATAAGTGCGAAAGTGTAGTTATATTCTCGCGTTGGGTGACTGTTGATCTCTGCGGCCAAAATTCTCAAAATTCAGGAATATTTCACGCGTAAAGTGGCGAGCCTATGGAAAAATGCACACGATGGAGAGAGAGAGATGGCGAAATGATGGGGAAATTCTTTTAGGGGAAAAGTATACGTTCCAAAGTGCATCTAAATTTCGAAAAATCAAGTTAATTATGAGGACAAAACGTATTCTTCCTGATAAACTGAAGCAAAATTTAATAATGAGAATGAAGTAGGGGAAAGGGATCAAAATTTGTTTCCAACGCGAAGGTAAGAGAGATAAATAGAACAAAGGATTCGGGTAATGATTGTGCTGAATGAAGAGAGTCGGGTGATAATAGAAACCGAACCGCGGGAGGACGGTAGAGAAGCAGGCCGGCTGGGATCAGGAATGGGTGGGCGAGGAGGGTGGTTTTCACGTGGGAGGATAGGGAACGAAAGGGAGGACACGGGACAAAAAGAGAGGAATGCGGCAGGTGAGTGGGAAAGTAAACAATTTGTTTGGATTGACACCCAATGTCACGCAAATACGGAACGTTTGGTGGACTCAAAAAAAATGACGCGCGATTTTAAATAAAACGAGGCGAACATTAAGGTTTAAATACGCGCATATTAGTCCCCAGGGATGCCCTCTATACAGCACCCTCTTTATAGCAACGATGCGACCAATAATGATTAGCGAAGGCAAATCGAATAGATGTGTTTATAACTTCCATCTATCATTCTCTTTGTTTCCAAGCCCATTCCCACTAACAAAAAAATCATTCCTGCCAGCAAGAATTTGGCCGATTCCAACCGAGACCAGCAAATTATTATAATTAAAGCAATGCCACACATTCTTAGCATAAGTGAATTCGGGTATTTTAAGGTCGGCGAGAATGAAAACTCATTTTTTTTCAACAGGGTAATTGTTTCATATATTGTATAGATGTAGCCAGCAACGACCGCAAATATTTTCCCCGAGGATGCTGTAACAGTTGGAAAACCAAAACGGCTAAAAATGGAGCGTGATATTAAACTAGAAATAAACGAGGCCGGCCAAATTTACTTGTTGCTTAGAAATTGCCACTGAGCCAATACATCAGCTTTTATAGCTGTTGCATACCTACCACGTATTCACAGAAATTATTTTGTTTTAATATCCAGATAAGACAATGTAATCCTATCTTTGCATGCTAACAGAGACGCAGGTTTTATTCAAAGCTATCGAAATTTATTTCAAACACGTTAATCCTGTCTTATTTAAAAGGCATAACGGAATAAAACTATCAATATATGCGTAATAAAACTGGAGGTACACTATAGACATTCGCCTGATTAGCTTCCAATGAATATTAAGTAATAAAAAATTAAATTACAATCGTAATACAATAGACGGTACTCGTCCCCAGAATTAGAAATGCCTCCTGCCACTCTAACTTCAGTTCAAATAGATAAATTAGATACACTAGGTGGAACTTGGCATTGACCCATGAGAACAATGCGGTATTTACCATTGCATGCAATAGAAATCCATTATTATTTGTCATAACTTAGCTTTTCCCTCTAAATTGGTCGCCTGTAGACAATCAAACACCACGCAAAACAATAACTAAATGCCGGATTTCTCTGCGTCCATTTATATAATACCAAATAAAGCGACAGAGGTCATTATTTATTAAGTTTCGGTGGTCAAACGCAGCGGGAATAACGAACACCGAGATAAAATCGGCAAAGCAGAGTTACCGCTGCCGCACCGATTCCTAAAATCAACGGAAATGAGCTATGCATTAAAGTGAAATCCCAAATGCTTAACACCTCCGAATCATTATCCAGACGAGTGACATTCGGATTAATGGGATTTATAGGTAAAACTGGGGGCGATATGCTAAAACTTTGTGCGCTCAGTCATTTAAGCGAGCTGTAGTTGAATCCATATTTGATTTCGGTTTTAAAGCTATATATTCAATGGAATCATGCGACTCAAAATGATAGCCACTCAGTGTTGCGCTTTGTTTCTGCCTGCAACGATGTAAATATATCATTTACAAACGAGGTGTATCAAAATTATGGTCTGGGGGAATGAATTTCAGGATCATAAACGTTTGAATACAAATTTCGAATGAAACAGGCAAAAACTTCGTTGTAATCCATTCTTGGTTGCATTTATTAACTGATTCGAGCGACCACCATATAAATTAAAGGATTTTATTTGACCCAACACCCTTATTCATCAAAAAAAAGGTACATTCGCATTATATGACATATTAATTTCAAAAATTAATATTTTTAAAAGCCATTTTTTAGCTTTAAAATCTACGAAAAATTGCTGGATGCTTATATTCCATTGCGCTTTCATTATCATTTCTAAACGGAAACACGTAACAGGATTCGAATCAAATATAAGTGCAATTCATCACCAAATGTAATTCATGGTTAGCCCCAACAGAAAATTATTCAGCCATACCCGCGGAGGGAAATGAGGTGATTTTTAGATCCAAAAAACAGCAAGAAATATCCAGCACATCAAATGCGGATTTTCAATCCTGTAGAACCAACGGTTTACATCAAGTAGGCGTGCACACACCAAACAACTCCTTATATAAATACAATATCGACTTTCACCACTCTTTACTATTATTCGGGTGAATTTCACCAAGAAAGATTTGAATGGCGCATACCATTAGGCCTGTGGAAAAATGTGCAAGCAAAAAAGTATTATGACCCCCACCATCTCTCTTCTAAAGACCATTCTTGGCCCTTCCAAAACTATTCATTAATTCCGAAAACAATGGAATACGTGATGATTTTCGAACTGGGAGGATAAGGATACTCAAAGGAAACGATTCACGTCTATCTTTCAAACTTTGGCGCCATGGCATCTTGGTGTCGTCGCCAAGTAAGCGAATGGAACATTAATTATGGCTCAAATATATCCATTAAAGTTGCCGCAGGGAAGTGATTAATGCTAATCGCATTCCAGCAATGAGACCTTCGGAAATTTTCGAAAATTACGTGTGGCCCACCGATTCAAAAAAATATATATTTGAAACGCCCTCGAATAAAGTGAAATGACAGGGGGGGGTATACTTTTCCTCCGAAGTGTTCACCGTGTCAAAGCTATTTTTTACTCGTCTGGAACAAAAGACGAATTTAATTTTGTAATGCGAGAAATTTAAAATCTGGTGTATCATTTCATGTTGTGAGCCCTTCACTAGTAATCAAGCCTGTGGCTACACAGGATGTCATATAGTATTTTCTTGTGTCATATGCAGAGCGGTTTCTATTGAAAAAGGCAGAAAATACCAGAGAAAAATTAAAAAGCAACTGATATGACACCGTTGAGTATATGACGCAGTTGAGGCGCTAACTACAAGACACTGCCCGGACGCCAGAGCAGATAAGTCTGCCTCCCAATCGTGACATATTCGATGGAAAGAAAATTCGAATGTTTGCTTGTTAGCCTTTTAAAGGTTGAACAACATCATGTCCGGGGTACAATAACATTATCACTTCGATGAGGACGTTCTCTTAGTTCATTTTGACAAGCAAAAATGCCTACACCAAACACTTAAGTAAAATTAAACTCTAAAAAATGAGGAAACCACAGACGTAAGATGCCGTCGTCAAAGTCACCAAGTTTAGGTTATTCATATTATGAGTTGTGCAGGAGAAGTTGTTTAAGATATCTATAGAAATAACAGAAAATATCGCGTATTTAACAGTAAAAGACTCGAAAATATTCGCCGAAAATGTGCAAATAGAGCTAACATTTTTAGAGCTGGGAGCCCATGGGTCTAGTTTTAATCTAGACTCTTCCCGATAAAATAAGTGGTAACCCAATGATCATCTGACTAATAAAACATAAGAGTCAATGCCTCTGACACCTGATGTGACAGGATAATATAATTTCAATACTCAGGATACCAACTCAGAGCCTCGGCTAGGAAGTAGCACTGTTTTCGAGATACTGTTAGTTCTATCAACAAAACTCCGGAAAAAAAGCGAAGCCTACGAAAGCTTTAATGATAGAGATCTTTCTTTTTATGATAGCTTTCATGTTTGAAGCCAGAAATTCACCAAGTTGATACTTTTCCCCCGAGAAGAAAATTCTGCACGAGGGATGAATATTTCCTTCTTGAAAGTTACACTCGTGGTTGACGGTTATCCGCACATTGCCTCATATCACTAAGCCCTTTTCGATGAGATGAAAAATGGAATCTCCGGTGCAGGTAAATCACAAGTACTTACGACAAACGGCGATACTTTCCTTTGAGGAGACGAAAGTTTGAGGCCGGATAACCTGAATATCTCTCATTACAAATGATAAACGTAATCCTTTTGCGGGAGTTAGAAGACGAAAACTTGCACAACTACTTGAAAATTGATATACGATGATAAAGTTTTCAGGGTGACTCACTTTTCAGACATGTTTTCGGCATCCGTTTTCGCCATAATTTTCGTTCGATTAACAAAAGGTTATACACGAACCACAAACATGCATGACGTAAAATGTGAGACCCTTACATTTGCAGAAAGAAAAATTCGCTCTAGTTTGTAGGTCCCCTCGTAGTTTGCCACCCTTTTTTACTAGTCTTAAAAAGATTTTTCTTAGTAAGGTAGCTTAAAAAAACATGACGGCCAATAGTTTCTATCAAAATCAAAGCATCACATTGAAGCGTCAGCGATTGAAGAAGCACAGAAATGCACATGACAAAATAGAGTTTGGAGGGTCAGTACACATTTAAAAACGAACGACGCAGTATAAAAGAGTCATAGCGGTTGACTGACAAAAAGAAAACTGTTGAATGTTTGAATACGCCTCACACTGCCCTATCAACCAGCTACGGAGAAGGCGGAAACATATGAACAAGAACTAATGTAATATCATCCGTGTGAGATAGAAACAAAATATAATTCAGAAACAATTAAGGATATGAGTAATTTTTATTTGGAGGTAATATTGAAATACGGTGGGATGTTGAAGGCCGTGAAAAAGGGAGAAAGTTGGGTAAGCGGGGTAAGGGAAGGAAGAGGGTAGGCTTTCTAGACAGCATGAAGACAGGTAGAAGTAATTAAAAATCAAGAAAGAATCATTATAGGGGAAAGAAATGGGAAGCTCTTGCAATATTTAGAAGTGAATAGTCGTTAGGGCCGTCCAAAACCTCTACCTTTAATTAGGTATAATACCTAGATTGATTGAACTGTTATTTCTGGGTTTCAAATTATTCCAAGTTTGACTGTCTTTTCCTGCGTCAGGAAAGACATATGATTGCTACTTGTCACGGAATGCCAATTATTCTCCAGGAGGAAGAGCGATAAGAAATTTATTACTGTTTTCTCCTCGTTGATGAACGAAAAGGGGGCACCAAAGATTTATCTATCTCAAAGAGTACTAATGAAAATTGATTTCGAGGATTAATATAGGTTCCATGGCACTTTCGCCAAACAGGATGTCGCAACCACTTTTCCATTGCTCCGAATATACGAGTTCGTATGCATCAGTGCATTCGAATGGTTTTGACAACTGATAAATTTCTGTGCATTCTAGTCCTGTCTTCAGAAAGTAATATAATTCTCCAAAAACATCGTTAAGCATCTAATTCAATGCGCGATGCAAGACACACGGATCAACATCAATTTTCTATTCCTTAAGGAAAGAAATAATGGATGAACATGCAATCAAATTATGTACTAGTAACAGCATATATGCACTAGTAACAGCGTTATCCAGCTCCCACCCCGCTCACCTACGGAGTACCCTTCTCCCCTCGAGTAGAGCACACCCACCATAACCCTCCCTCCCTAACGCCTTTCCCCGCACCAACCTCATTCCACTATCGGTTGCAGGCTGCGGTCTTTCTTTCCCTCTCTCTGCTCGAACTCCCACCTTTCACCCGCGCCTTCTCCTCCTCTCCCCGCTTCAATCCGTCCACCTACCGAAATCCTCAACAATTTATGCTGCTTGCACTGTTCCGGGGGTTGCAACGCGGGAGTGGCGAAGTGCGGCGCTTGGCAATGGGGATGCTTTCGAGGGTGGAATGGGGTGGGCGGGAGGTCTTTTTGGGGTGGAGGAGAGGGTGTGGGCGCACCGAGGAGGGCACGAAGGGTGAGGCTGCCCGCCGACGGTAGCGGCGTGGAACACACGCAAACACATTGACCCGACCGTTGCCCAAACAACGGACTCCACGGAGCTTGGGCGACACATCCATTCGAGCCATCCAGAGTTTGCAGTGTTGCTAGGGCAATGCGCCGGGCGAACGCGTGTTCGTGTGCGAACGCGTGGGTGTGTGCGTGCCGGGAAGGAAAGGCAACGCAACCAAAGGTCAACACTGATGGAATCTGGCCCTCATCTGGTGCAGTCGTCTCTTAAGCTCATCCAATCAATTTTCCCTGAAAACGAGACCAATCTACTGCTGCCAGTTGGTGCACGGGGTTCAGCACACGCCAGTCTAGTGAAAGCGCGCGACGGGAAAATTTATCCAGCCAATAATCAAAGTCGCAGGGAAGGAGAGAGGTAGGAGTTGGTAGGGGGGGGTGGCGTACCGAGAGGGTGAAGGGTGAGGGAGACGGGAGAAAGGCGTGGAGGGGGAAAGGGAGCCGTAAGGCGGGGAATGAAGAGAGAGAATGATGCCTTCCATTCCCCCACCTCCCATTTTCACTCCTCCCGGCATCATATCACGCACTGCACGCAATTTTGGAGGTTTTTGGGGCGTTGGAGATGAGCCGTTTTAATCAGCGCATCTCCCCAGCTGAAGTTTTTACGCCTCCGCCCCCACACTCCCCCGCAATTTCCCCACCTTCTCTCCTCAATCACGTAACCTCTCCGTCCCCTCTCTCCTGCCTCTCCATTTTACTCTCTCTCTCTCCTCTCCCCGCAAAACACTCCCCCCGAACCGAAATCCAGAGGGGGCTTGCGATGTCCGGCGAGTGTTAAACCGCATGCGTGGGTAACATTTCGTGCTGGGGAGAGGGGAAGTTTTAAAACGCTTACCGAGACTGATGAGGGAGTATATTTGACGACTTTTCCAGGAGTGATCGTCGGGGATCGCGTAAAACCGAACGCCCATCCGCTTAACAGAATTCCACGCAAACATATTCTATAACCATGTTTATATGCATATGCACGGATTGTGTGTTGCGCACATATATACCTGTGTGTGTATCATCCACCCAAAATATATGCACGATCATAAGTGTTTATTTAATCTAATATTTATATATTTTTGCGCATAAGGGCGGGCACGTATTCTAGCACTGAGGAATGCAGTCGGAATTCCCGGCGAACTGCAGGGATGTCGTCCGACGCGTTCCTGACGGATTGCACATAGAGGGCGCTCTTCCCACATAAAATGGGCTCACGTTTGAGAATGAGAATACAAAGCGTATCTAAAAAAATGAGACCGCACAATGAAAATTAATGCTACGCGTTTTTCACAAGTGGAACTATTTGGCATTTTCCTGTCCAATATGCATAACTCAAAATTATTGCAAGTGACACTGAAGAAGTGACGATAATTAATGTCACATTCATTAATCGTTCTCAACCTTCGAGTTTATTCCGAAATGGGTCCGTTTAACCTACCAGATGTTTATTATCTTTCTTCGAGAGAGATACTTAAAGGCTAAACGTGCCTGTATATTTTGTTTGTCATTCTGATGTCCAAGTTTTTACATAGATGATATGTTGAAAGCGCGGTAAATGGCACTAGCATATTACTTAGTTCTGATTAAACGCATAACCGATAGGCCCTTTACTCACCACTCGGAGAAGTATGTCAATCTATCACTTGATTCTAAAACTCTCTATTCTTGTGTTTACCTCATGAGAATGTCCATCTTCCTTGAATTGCCTCTGCATTTTTGTGCATCAATTATTACTTTTAAGATCCATTAGCCAACAAGTCATTTAGCGGAATTAAATTTGTTAAAAGCGAGAGCAGAGGCTCTTGCCAACACAAATAAAACGGTAGAAAAAATTATCACCAAAACTTCATGCAACACTACACGTACATACGAAACTAAAAAGAATGAGGGCCAAAGTATCGATACATAAAACAAGTAACACAACTTCTAAGTAAACAGCTTGGGTACCCAAATTGTGGATACCCATTCCCGACTTTCTCCATGGGCATTCCGTCATATACTCCAACTATTGTCCGAGATGTTTGGAATCTGACTATGAATTACCTATCGGTTTCCGAGACACTCGTTCAGCTGACGAATAACTGATCGCCTACACATAGTTTGCCAAGGAGAAGCGATGGCTCAAGGCAAATACGAATTGATCTCACAACTAAAAGATCCATCTCATCACGAATTCTCGATGCTTACATTATATTCACGATTTACATACCAAATTTCCGACTCTAGAAAACACATTCGCCCACTTTTTCCGAATTTATGAAGAAATCGATTAACTGCCGACTGAAAAGGCCAGACTGGTAAAAAGACCGCAGCTGTGTAATACGTTTTGAAATATTATTTTTACAAGAAAGAATTACAGGCGAAGCATAATATTAATTTTTGCGGCAGTTGAATGATCAAAGATTTATTTTTTAACGGTATCATTTGAACGTGAATTTTACAAAACGCGTAAAAACGTTCAATTTTAACACATTTTTTTCTGACCACAACTACTCAAATGAGGAACGGAACATATCAGCAGATGTCTGACATACATGATTAGTAAGTATCAATATTTACTTCACATACCCTCATGCATGTGAATTAATTCATAACTATTCAGATGCTATAGAAATCATAACAGTTACTATTGCAAAATACTACGCAATAAAATACAAAATGTGAAAACTACTAAATAAAAACGTTTAAACCATTGCAAAAAATCTAAGACGATAGAGTTCAATTACTTTAATTGATTTGACAAATTTTGCATTTTAGATTCACCGCATTGACACACCTCAAGGAAAAAGTTCAAATTCCTGCGACTGAAACATCTAAAAAGGAAACAACGTCTGAGAATTGTTAAGGGAAACCAAGAGTCTAAAACAAAATGCTATTAAAATTGTACAAGTATCAGACAATGGCATGACTATTCCCTTTCATTAGTTCTAATTATACCAAAAATAAAATCATTACTTAAGTTCGCAACATTTTCCTACCCTGAACGAATCAACGCTATTTATGTCAACAGAAATATTCTTGTAAAATACATTGACAGTTTTTTTCATATCCTGTAACTTTCTAGGAAAATTTTATATGGGGTGACAGATTATACCTATCCATAAGAGAGCTCCGTGAGAGCACGTCAAAGAACCTGTTAACTATATTTTATGCTGGAGAAACGATAACTCAATTCCGAAGACGGAATAAATTTTTGCCGGTAAACCATGAGGTTAAGATTAAAAGAAAAAGCGAGAAGAGAAAGTGCACAAAAACTTCAAAAGATAACGTATTTTTCCGGAGTAGAGTGATTTATGTTAGGACTACCATGCTCCCCATCCGTTGGGTAACCACTAATGAAGTTCAACAGTTCTCCCAAACTTTTCTTTAGTATATCCTGTTCAATACGCGCAATTCATGACTGTTTCTACCACCACATTCGTTCAATCAGTCTAAAGCATAAACCAGGAAAGTCGATGATGCAATCGCTTCCGGCATTGCATACTCCCTTCATATTAATTTTGCCGACTACTCCAACAAACAATCTACATTTACATCAAGCTTCCCGTGAAAATTAGCACAAAATATTAGCACGGAATGTTTTTCTTGTTTTAGGAGCGACAGTTGGAATAAAATTGTTGAGGTCCAAATTCTCTGGCTACATGAAATCATTCGTAAGGTAATAATGCTTACTTAGCTGAACTGGCGCTTCAAAAGTATAGACATATTTAATTTACAAAAGATCATACAGAGATTCTAGATGACCAACCTTCTAGGAAAAATCAATGAGAAGAAGTTAAACTTAACGGATTGGATGGAAAATTCTGCACAGTCACCTAATTGGGAGACAGTTAATGTTAATTTAGGATCCCTACGTTAAGTTCCAAAATTCATTGCTACCTTCTAGACGTTGCAAAATCTAAGCTACTCTTTTATCTAGTATTGGAGACCCAAACAAAGATATACAAAGAAAAGATACAGAAAGAAAAAAGTTTACCAGAATTTTTTCAGAGAAGAAGCACTATAAATTATCTTATGAAAATGTAGAACAAGGTAAAAAATCAAATAACTGCATAACGCTTGAGGAAAAACAAATTCCAGAATAATCAATCAGCTGCAGCGTAAATAAAAATATAATTAAAACGCACCTTTTGTCATAACATTTAACACAGACAATGATGTTATAGACGACTCACCACAGAGCAAGGCTGGTAAAATTTAAACAATAGCCCGTAAGACAAGCAGCAAAATTTATTTTGAATCAAGTGACCCTAATGCGCATTTTGCGAACCATTCGACGCATTTAACTGGTTGAAGATACTAATTTCTTGGGACCTTGCTGCTACAATTGTTATTAAGACGGGGAAATGGATATTCCTTAAACTTAATTTATATAATGTTATATGCACAGTCGGATCCGAAACTAGTGATTGAGCAAGGTACAAGTGATTCATTAGGGCGAAAATTCTGGAAGACCGCCATTGTTAACTGATAGAATTTAACCGTAGCTATAAACCGTTATATGTATAGTTCAAATGGATGTATAACACAAATGTAGGAGACGAAAAGATTTCTAATAACTTAAAAAATCAAAATTGATCCGACCAATTGCAATACCAAAGAGAATTGTGACGTGAAATCGCTAAGCCAAACAATTTTAATAATTTTGGACACAAATAGGATAGAAGACATGCATTCAGAAAGTGTAATAAAGGAAAAATAGATATTTGGTAAAAAACTATACACAAAATAATATTAAAACAACAATGCCTAATTAAAACGAACTACAGGAAAAATTAACCAGAAGCTTAACGAACCTTATCGCATATCACGCACTGAATATCACTCCATTAATCACTTACATATCTAATTAATTGATATTATTGATCCACAGTTAATAAAACTTGAATAAAAAAAATTATATTACATTGAAGTGTAAAAGATGATAATCGTATTGGAGGACCCTGATACTTAATCAACTAACCATTTTTAAAAAAGATCTCTATTATGCTTAATTTCAAATGTACCAAAACAAATTTGGTACGTATCGACACTAGTACAGTCGGAAAAATAAAGAATTAGAAGGTTATACCAATCGACAGCGAACAGTCATCTCATTCAATACGCAAAAGTATGCCGTATGAACTCCAGAAAAATGGCTTGTAAAACTTACAGAAAAGGGAATGTACAATAATCAGGATTAAATAAAGAGGAAAATAAGTCCATTGTACTCCCAAATTGCTAATATACCCTCCATCAATGCCTAATGGCTCGAAAAAATGTCAGTTCCACAACGAATCTAAAAGTACCAGCAAAGCCTTAGCTAAAACACAAGAATTAAAATTTAAAAAATCCCCACTCAAAAGAATCGAGGGAGACGTAAACGTAAATCAATACTGAATAGCTATCAGAGGGAAGAGAGATAAAAAAAGGAGGGTTAAAAATGCCCAGCAATGCAAGTAATTCCTTCGAGCCGTTCAACTCTCAGACAGCATTAAGTGTTTAAGAGACCTCGCAAAAATTTTTAATCTCTAATTCAAAAACTTTGCGTCCCGAAGCAGAAAAAAAATACACAGTGCAGTTGACTCCCGCTAGAAATTCTTCAGAGTGGGAGTAACGAAGGCACGAATATCATAATCGCCTTCCAATAGAGGGATGAGAAGTGGGGGAAGGAGGGTCGCGCTAAAGTAAAGAGGAGGAGGGTGTTGAGAGTCATCAAAAAGACTGGAGAAAAAGGACAAAAAGCATTAAAAGAGAAATAAAGAATAAAAGAATGAAGGAAGGTCTCATCCTTGAGTGGGGTGAGAAAAAGGGGGTGAAAGACAGAGAGAGATGGGTTGGAAATGGTGAAAAAGGATCTCCCTACCACGCCCTTCCACACTTTTTTTTTACAAATCATTTCATCCGTGTCTCTATGCCATCATCTTATCCCAAAGTGGTCCATCTCTCGCTAGGAGGTATACTCATATGTACTCGTACACATAACACTGTACCATCACGAAAGAGAATTACCTCTACAAAATTTATTCTTCCCGATTTATTTCTTCTTCTCTTAACATCTGTAACTCATTGGTTCAACATTAGCACGCCAATGCCTGACCACCATTGTGATTTTAATTTCATTATTTTAGTCGTCACACGCACAATTGCTACATATGTATACACACACACATGCTTTCACGAATTGAGTAGTACACATTAAAGACACTTTTAAAAGGTACGTTTTTACGTTTCGACGGTCATGCCGCCTTTATCGAACGAACGTTTATCTATTATTGGAAAATATTTATTGTAAATATATATATATATATATGTGTGTGTGTGTGTGTGTGTGTGAGTCATATCTTATCTTCCGAAGAAGACGGAGTTCGAGTCCGTCGAAATTATCAAGATATTATTGTGAGTGTTCTTTTTATGTGTTCTCGTGCTGTGTGTTGCTCTCTAAAGTTTTTTATTCAACACTTCCGTGTTACTTCGAAGAAATCATATATTTCTATGAAAAATAAGTAATATATGCGTCTATATAAACAAGTATATATAAATATATATGTGAGTGTGTGTGTATACATACATATAAGTATGTGAGTGTGTGTGTATATATATATATATATATATATATATATATATATATATATATATATATGTGTGTGTGTGTGTGTGTGTGTACATACATATACATACACACACACGCACACCCGCATAAAAAATAGATTTGTTTTTATGAAGCGGTATATTGATCTGATTTAGTCGGATAACCATAATTAAAACTGTTCTCTAAAAGGGGAGAACGGAATGATGGGAATGAATTAGGATTTCAGTAAATTTCGTTTGGACCATTAGAACCAAATCAAGGTAATACGAAGATAAAAGAAATCAGCGATTATTAAAATATAAATAAGAGAAATTGGTTTAGTACCGGCTTTATTAGAAAGGGATCGTATGTAATACCTAAAAAACTTCGTATTCAGATATTGAAACGAGACAAAGTGACTCATATACCAGTGTTACAAGTGATGTAGGAAATATTTTTCTTTTGTAAAAATTTTCATCTCTTTTCCTTTAATTATTCTCTTTCTGTGAAACTAACACAAGGAAACCCTATACAAACCCTTGTATCCTTCGGAGTACAAGCGAAATTGGACTTACCACCTAATATTCATAAATATTAAAGCATACGTTCATGTGTTTTGCCCACAACATGAGGAGGGAATGGGGAAATAATAAAAATATGATCTTCAAAAAATTTCCGAAGATGAATATTTTTGTTTAACATGAGTGCTCCAACGAAATAATCTGATGCTAAATTCAGAAAAAGATTGATTGACAAAACGTTGGCATCGAAGGAAATAGTATCAACCGTCAACTAAGGGCTTATTCATTAATTGTCATACCGGATTTAAAAACTCCCGCACAACAATTTATAACATTTCATGGCCTTCAAAATTATCTTCATTTTTGCAGTCATGAGTGAGATGTTTTAATGAGGAGTAAAAGTTGAATTTAAGAAAAGATTTGACGAATGAAAAATAAAGTAACTTATATATATAATATATTTTGTGCATAGCGAACGTAAACTCCTACCAGTCACATCCACCGCCACAACACGACAAACACGCACACACTCTACTAAACAAAATCCCACGCGGAGCTATAAACACCGCCGCCGCATAAAATGGCTACGTTCTAAACTGCGCAGCAAACAATAATTACGCGGAAGAGATAAACCTGACGGATTGTTGCCGGAGTGGGGGGGGGAAGATGGAGGAGTGGGGGCAGGAAGAGAAGAGGGGAGAAGAATCCAAGGAGAGGGAAATGGAGGAGACGAAAAGTTAGGCAAGCGACTTGAGCGAAGAAGAACGAATTGGCGAAAGGGAGAAAGGGTTTGGAGGATGGTGAGAAAAAATATGAGCCCTTGGTCCTCGGGAAGGGTATTGTCGAAATTTAAAAAAAAATTCGGGAGGGAGAATAAGCGGGTGGGAGATAGAAAAGGGGAATTTTAAAAAGCAGAAGATAAAAAGGAGGAAAAAATTAAAGAGGGGCGGAAGGAAGGGACTGTGGGTGGTTTGATTGGGGGATGAGGGGAGAAGCGGAGAGACGAAGGGGGGAACAGGTGATGAGTGGAGTTGTGAAGGGAATCCAAAGCTCCTTATTCCCATCGGAAAATCGAATGATCGCTGGAATCACTTCCTTCACCCGCCAGCCCCCACCCTTTTCCCTAACTCCACACCCTTTTACCCTTCCCTCCCCTCGCCTCCTCCTTGCCTCCCACCACTCCACGGAGCCCTACCCTCTCCCTCAGCCCCATCCTCCCTACTTCTCGCAGCTCCTGTCGCCTCAAAGACACTTAAAACACTCAAAAACCGAGTTGGAACATAGGAAAAGCCGCCGAACCCCTCGAGTTTAATCACGCAGAAAGCGGAACGACTAACATGAGAAGGAGTCGGGCGAGGGCAAAGGGGATGAGAAGGGGTTGTGGGGATGAGAGAGGATAGGCTTGGGGAGAGGAGTGAATGAGTTAAAAGAAGGGATTGGAACGACGCCTGATGGGCGAGGAGGAGATGCGTGAAAGAGGCCTCTTTCAAAAAGTTGGGACTGAAATAAAGGAATTCCTTGGCGATCATTGCCATAATGCACGAGTCAAGTTGGACAGCTTTCCCCAGGAGCATTTAAAACTAATAATGCCCCCTCCCCCGAAATGAAATCCCCGCTGTACTTATTTTTCTCATAAGGGGTCTATCTTTCAATGATTCTATTTTAACCTAATTTCATCTTTCACACGGGTTGATATGCTCATGCCCGACAAAGAGAAATATCATTGAATCGTGGCTAATATTTCATGACGATAGCATTGATTCTGAGTCGTTAGCGATAGTGAAATATTTCAGCATATAATATTTTATAGCATTTCTCATTTTTCGTTGCATGACATTTTTGACCTCTCTTAAAAGGAAAAGCTCACTTAAATGTATTCCTGCTCGATCATATCATCGTCGATTTTCGTACCAAATGTTCAAATTTGCCGTCATTAATTTTCATATCGAAGTAAAGAACAGTAATTAATCAGCACACTAAAACACTTCTGCTTGCAACGACTTCCTCCAAACTCCTGTTATTCTCTAGTCCTTAACTAATAGTAAGGCAGACTTTTTGCAATATATTACGTTAACATTCTCAAGAAAATAAAAGGGACACTGTAAAACACAAACTGTAACAAATAATATGCCAATGCATAATACATAACGAAATCGCGACCTGAAGCCTAACTGGATATTGGCGTTAATCGCCACTCAAATTGTTAATATTCACATACACTACGCGGTTTGAAAGATATACAGCTACACTGGGAAAATAGTTTAGTTTCGTATTTTTTTAGGTAATCTACCGGTTGAGGTAGGTTTTTGGATGGACACAACTATCAAATAAACATTTTGTAACTCCAAACAAAACCCAATCCAGCAACCTACTCTACATCAGGTCCCTCTTCATCTCTGTCTACTTCTTTCCTCCCTTCATCCCGTCCAACATCCCTATCCTGTTCCTGCCCTTTCCTCGTTTCCCTAACACTCTCCCCTCTATTACCGTCTTCAACATTCCACTGCCGCTCAATACGCCTTTCATCCATTTTTCCTGCCTCCATAGGATTTCTCTCAACAGACCCCTCTCCCTAGTTTCGTATATGATTTGATAATTAGAGAGTCTGCCCTTCCCTATAGCACAGCTAGAAGATTGTTGATAATTTTGAATGAGGTGACAATTTAAAATTAAGGTGGACCAGAAACTCAAGTCAGAGCTCTTACGAAGGTAAATAACAACACAGTTGCTGCCATTCTAAGATAATATTGTCGAAAACCGTTGAGAGCACTAGCAGAAATAATGACAATTCAATGATTCACACCCATAAGTTGGTAACAGTGGTACGCATTGTACACGAGACGTGTTTGCGCATGGTGGATTCAGTGAAATCGTGATTATCTCGCGGAAATAAATGTGAAAATGTGTTCATCATGCTCCCTAGAGTCCAATTCTCGCTCCATGTGAATTTGCCTTGCACTCCTTTGAGAGGAAACATCTTCACAGAAAACATTTTTTACCATCAAAAGCAGGCGTAGATGACCTGAACATGTTTCAACATGCAACGTCTGCTGATGACGCAATGCTGTAATTAAATCAATGACACTTTAACCACATATGAAATATGTATTGAGATAAAAGAAGAAATAAATTATTTTTTGCAAAACAAACGACACAAAAAAACTGTACTATCACTTACGTATTTAAATTTACGAAGCCTTGAGGCTCCAATTTCAGAGTTTTGCCATTAATGGATGTTATTCTGTTAGTAATTTAGAGCTAACATCAGCTACACCCACGATGAACTATTTTACATGCAGAACGTTTAACTAGGAGGAGGTGAGGGATATTAATACAGTAACACTTTCATAAATATATTCTATTAAGCCATTCAGTGGTGACCTCGCAGAAGCCAAACCTGAAGTGTTTTTAGAAGAGAACAGAAACGACAACCTACGTATTTATGATTTTGAAACACAAGTGACCTGTTACTACGAGACATTATGAATTCACAAAAGTGGGAGGAGAATAATTTGAATAATTAATGCAGTCGTTAACACGCTATCACGTGATTCAAACCGCAAACGCAAGCCAAACTCAGTAATTACTTCACGGAAGAAGATATTCTAAAGTAGTACACAGTTTTTTTTTTAAATTACGAAACGTCAAGCGCAACAACTTTAATATAATGAAAATAATTTCGAGAACCTGCCCAAACGAAGAGGGTTCCTTCATTTTATGTCCCAACAAGAGAGAAAAAAACCTCCACAATAAAATTTCCCATTCTCTGCCGCGGGAAATTATTCTTTTTATTTTCATATAAGCAAACAGATAAAGATATGAAGGACAATAAAATCACGTGCGTAGGTCCAATAAAGATAAGATTTATTGACATAGCTTACTACACCCCGGGAGACCCTCGCCCTATTTGGTTAATATTACTCTTCATCTGATGTGTGCATAGTGAGCAAAGAGGTGGAGGATGGGGTGACGAAAGGAATCTCCTTATTTTAAAAATATTGCAATAAATCAGTGAAAAGGCTGAAAGGGCAAATATTTAAGGGCTAGAAAGCGATGTAGAAGAGGGGTTTGAAATTTATTGGTAGGGGGGTATTGTTTGGTAGCAAATACTCAGGTTAAGATATCGACGGAAGAATTATAGGAGGAGACAATGAAGGTGAGAGAATCGGAAGATTCCCAGCACGCCCGAGTGCAAGAACACCGACTAAATATTATTAACGGGAAGAGAGTAGTCAATGCAGAGGTGGGAATAATAGAAGTTATACGGATGAACGCAAAACTCATTTATTTGTCCCGGAAGTTTTCATATTTGAAGCTACACCAATCGACTGAGAGAATTTCTAATCGGAATTTTTGGCCATTTGTTACCTAAATGCGCTCGCGGCTGATTCGCAGATGACGCTCGCAGTGATGGAATTTTTAGAACCATAGAATCGCCACTTGCACCGCTGCTAATCCCCAAGAAATTTATTTCTCTATTTTTTGCATCAGAATAATCAATTGAAAGCCTTTAATGAGTTATTTTTCTGTTGAACATAGAGTTGGTTTATGTTCAACATCCGCGGCCATATTATTGTGCAAGGTCTTATCAAAAATGTTACCCCCTTCCCTGATTTCATTAATCTCTTCGACTAATGAAATCAGGGAAGCTAGGAAACATACTCGCTCGTTAACCTTCAGCTTGTGGTGGTGGAATTTTGCCTTGCTACTTACAAAAATCTAGCTTGTACGTCATTGGATAAATTTCTTACTGCATCCTTCGGTGCAAATTATGTTGGGTTATAGCATATGTAATTGCATGTGTGTAAAATAAAAGGAGGTAGATATGTATTTGCATGCATGTAAAATGATAGGATGTTTCTGTTAATGTACGCACCACTGTGGATTTGGGTTTGCATTTGTGTTGGTTTTGAATGCGATTTTTCTTTTTCCCTTTTCTGGGTGGTGACCTAACACCCCCCGCCACATGCCCTTGCGGCGGCTTACGGGGTATTATTTAAATGTAGATGTAAATAAGGGATTCCACCAATGTCATTTACGCAAAGTTGGGTTTGATAGATGAGGGAGGACCTCACCTAATAATAATCCCAAAGGCGCGTGAAACACACATGTCAGGGTAGGGAGGCCAGTTCCTTTCCCCGTGCCGCCAAAGGTTTTCAAGGAAGATCTGGTTCTTGTAAAAACACAGCTTGCGTGAACCAGAGGATGCCCAGAGGCGTCACCTGGAATCGAAACTAGGCCCTCCGGTTAGTAGCCTGGCTCACCCAGCGGACGGACTACCACGTTACCTCCTATGACAATAAAACCAACCATGGATAAATTTCAAAGAAACTGCGGGAGATGCCGCAACAGTAACTTTAACGGAGTCATCCGCTACGTGTGCATTACAATGCAATATTTTAAAAAGTAAACAAGGCGAATGGTTTTTACTCTCTGAAATTGTTGCATTGTAACCAACCATGGATTTAAAAAGTCTTGTCGCGTGGTGAATATTTATTTCAGAATTCGATTATTCAAATCTTGCACCTGTATTGTAAAAATAACTCCAGGGCTGCATCATATATTGCTCCTCATTTGAGGAGTAGATTATGTAACTTGAAACGGTTTGCATAATTTGACTTAAGTAGACTTACCAAAGAAATCAAACTAATAAATAAGATAGTCAATGAAATCATCTAATACCACGAAATGTGGCTTTCGTTGCTACGAAGCTATCGTATGAATGTTTTTTCGCAAAAAAACTGTTAAATACTATCCTTGAACAGTGTGTGGTGCAAAAGACAATTCTTCAGCAACACAAACATCACGTTCGCTAAATTATCGCAAAACTGAATGGTACGAAAAATAGTATGCAAAATGACGAGCAAAATTTTAACGTACTTCATACGTTTCGGTATTCTACCTAATTAAATTTAGGTTTTTTTTACGGTTCCTAAAGACTTTTATATACGTCTTAAGAGTACATCTTTTGGTCCGACATTTTTTCATCCTTCATTAATTAGTAATCAATCCTTTTTCTTCTTACCTACAAACTCTTTCTTCATTTAGCTCCTTCAATTAGGATATTTCAGAAATTAAAATTCCTACGCAGACCAAAGTTGCTATGGAATATGGGGATGCATACTAGTCACAATCAGACTAGTATGCATCCCGGAGCGAAGAGTCAAGGTTCCATTTTGGGAAGTAACTCTAAATATTCCAAGCTACACTCAAGTCGTAAGAACTATTGGGTTTCAAAACGTCCTGGAAAATCATAGTCACACTTAAAAACAATACGTTGAACCTAACCTGAAATCTAAACCACGTAAGCTGCATGGATGGATGGGTAAGAGGTGAGATATACCAATGCCAAGCAAACCAAATTCTTTACACTTTCAGGCTTCGCTTCGCGGAACTGTTTGATGTTCACATTAAATGGGTTAGTAATTTTCCACAGGCTCAATCTGTGGAAAATTACACACATTTAGTATGGAAACCAGATTCTAGTTGATAACTGTGAACGACTGATAGAAAAAAGGCGACTAAAAATTCATGCTTTTGAGCTGTCTTAAGCAAACAATACCTTGTACCCAAGGAGAAAAAGATTGGAACATTTGTTATTGAATTCTGGAGTAAGACAATTCCCCAGCTGTGGGGCAATATTTTAACTGTTCTAATACGAAAATATTTTCAAAAGTTTGCGCAAATGGTTTAGGACCGTAGAGCTTAGCACTGGGTGAACATCGACTACCGAACCGACGTTTGGGTTGATTATTGTGCTTATGATTTTTCATACACTTGAGACGGAACACTTCTTCAATTAATCATTAGTGTGAAATTATTGACAAAGATTAAATTAGCATTGTTCCTTTTCCTAATTACCTTTACCTTGCCCACCTGCTGGACAGTACATGTATGTACACTCTCATGAGGTGTTTCGTGTATCAGGAAATAGGAAAGCAAGCATCGTGAGTAAAATCTGAACTATAATGAATAATTTGGAATATTCATTATGCGCCGGAATCCAGGGACACATTTGCTAACGTTTTCTATCCTTGGCGAATTTTTCGACGTTGGAGTTATCAACTTTTCAACAGTCGAAAGATTTTCGGAAATCCGAAGATATCATATTCGATTCCATATCCAACTACAGACTACATGGAAAGGTTTGACATGGCAAAAGAAACACTCTTGACCAATTTGAGATGTCGCTGCTTAAAAAATCTAATAATAAAGATTGAAAAGTGATGCACTACCATTAGATATGAAATTTAATAACGCCTATCTTTCCAATTAAAAACAAAAATTGCCACCCAAATATCCGCAGAGTATATTATTTCGATGAGGAATGATCACTAGTTCAATAATATTACATTTTCTTCTGGGTCACTACCAACGGAAGCTTTCTCTCTTCATATATATGGACATGGAGTTCTCCTCCAGGAATACATGAAAATGTCCTTGATTTTATTTACTCCAATATCTGCAAAAAGTTTCCTTTGACTTAGAGTCTTGAACGATGCATTGTCGGTTCCTAAATTCAGCATTTATTTTTCTAATGAAAACATAGTGACTTTCTTAAAATCATCAATTTACTGATTAATTGTAATCAAGAGAGAATCTTAAGTTGCCACCTATACAAGGAAGAAAACAACGTCTCTGAGCCAAAAATCATGATCCCAATCTTGAACCCAAAAACTACACCCTAAAATTAATCGTGAAAAATGAAAAAACGTCGTAATTACAGTAGTTATAAACAGGACATACAAGGTTAAAGGACTACCTGTCTTGATGCCAGATGGGTAAAATATTAAATAACACCAAATCTACAGAATAAAACGGGTTAGAAAAAATGCCGGGAAGGTCTCACGAAGAGGAATAACCGAGGATCTTTCTCAGGCTAAAAGAAATAACCAGTCAAACTAAACTAACCCTAAGGGGAAGTTGGAAATGCGGTCTGACCATGGCTGTCAGCCGTCTCGTGGTCAATACAAGACATGACCACGATCTCGAGTGGGTTACACACTCCGCAAGGCAATAATAATGGAGAAAAAACTTCCCATCGCTTGAAATTACATGTTCCCCTTCCCCCCGGCCTCTCCCTTCGCGAGATTCGAAGTTTCGCACAAGAATCGCCATATGGCATGCCAATTTCTTTAATATCGATTTTTAACCAGAGGTTTACAAATTGGGCGATGAGAATATTTTCCCTCCCAAGACCCCCGAGGGAATAGAGGGAAATAATCTGGCGACCACACGAGGCTGAGCCGGCCAATGGCAATAACAATAAAACAAAACTGAAACGAAAACGACGAAGAAAATAAAAGCAAGAGTCGAAACAGGAAACAAAAGCGAAACGAAAACAGCACCGGCGGGTTTTCGCAAACCGCACGAATCCGTACGATAGGACGCGCGAGTGAGTGGGTGGGGTGGAGGGAAACAAAAGAGCAAAGTGGGAAGCGACGTGAACAAAAGAAACGCAAACGGCGGAGATAAGGTGGAAGTGCAGGGAATGAGCGACGAGACCATTTTAACTAAATAATAGCGCCATAGTTCCCCCCCAACAAACCGATTTTCCCTCCCCCTTATTTTCCTCCGAACTGGAAAAAAAACAACAACCGATCGAAAAGCAAAGAGGAAGTTCAACCGAGTCACAGTGCCCGGTAACAAGGAACGAGACGAAAAAGAAACGGAATTGAACCCTTTCTTTTAAACGGCCTACGGGGACCCAGAGGAGAGGAGAGGGGAGGGTGTGTTGCTGTTATGGCGGGAGGCTCTATTGGGAATGGCGGGGAACGGGGAAGGAAAGGAGGAAAAGGTAGGAGATGGAGGGAACAGGCGGGAGTGTGGAAGGGGAATGGGAACTGAGGGGAAGCAGAGAAACATCCGATATAACCTACCCTTCAGAATGGCCCGGGATTAATGAGGATACATCAAAAAGCCGCCATACCATACAGCAGGAAAGCACTCGTTAAATATTCATCACTCTGGGAGCTGGAGGGAGTGATGGAGGGAGGCCGAGAGGAGTGGGTGAGAGAGGGGAAGGGAAGAGAAGGTATAGATGGGAGTGTGGGGAGAGAGAGAAAGGTGGGGAGGGAAGAGGTAAATACCGTACTTAGGTACACGCCAGGAAAGGAGGATAAATAACATATTCGGGAGGGGAGGGGCAGTGGAAAGGGATGCAGAAGGGAGGGGAGAGTCCTGGTGCGAGGTAAGGAATCGATGCCGGACACAGAGCTGTCCACGATGAGTGCAAACAAAAGAAACGAGCTTATGAAACTTCGGAATACAACGGGGGACCAAAAATAAAAAGATATCCGGCCGCGGCATTTTTTTTCCCGGGCAGGTCCGAACTGCTGTGTTCACTTACGCCTTCGGAGGGAAGAGTTGAATTGCTGTGATATAAGAACTAAAGGAACGGGAAAAGGGCTGGAGTGAGGTGGTGCCAGCATGATAATTGCTGAAAAAGGTGACAAAGGGGTCACAAGTTTAGTGCGTAATTGACGTCGGACGGTTTACGTAATCATGCCCCCCCCCAGTACACGCGAAACCGCGACAACGGGGGTGCAGGATGATTCTCAAGCTTCGGTTATCGAAGTTGACCCCTCGGCGTGAGAACTCCCTTTTGGTGGTTCGAGCCCAAAAGGAAACAAAATGAGGAGGCAGAAGTTAAAAGTAAGAATAAGTACGCACTAGGAGAGGTTTTAAAAAAAACCATGAGTTGGAGGGAGGAGACAGGTTAAGTGGACTGGGAAGAAAGAGGGATGGGAGAAAGAGACGCATCAATATGTAATGCCCATTTTAAAACTGGTTCCAGCAATAACTCCTTCGGCTTCGTGACTTCTCAGAGCGGCGAGTAAGAGAGAGCGAAAGAGGAGGATATGCGCTCAGCCGTATGGATTAAGGAAAAGGGTTAGGTACGAAGAGGCTTGTGGGAGTGGGGTTTGAGGGGACAGAGTGCCCCAGGGGTGAGTGGGTAGAGTAACAGCCAAAGGAGCGAAGGTGCCAATCTTTATTCGCGATGACTATAAACGATGGAGGAGAGAGATAAAGGATCTTGGGGAAACTCCATACAGAGAGAGTGAGGGAGAGAGAGAGGTCGGCCACCCGACTTAGTCACGCGAGGGGTGGTTTTTCACGAACCATTACATCCCCCCGGCCCCTTTTCTCACCCCGATCTCTTCGCCCACTTCCCCTTCACCCTCTCTTCCCCACCCATTTTCCCTCAACCCTCCACTTTCCCCTCGCGTACCCAATGACTGATCCCAGAGCAATTCAAAATGGATCCCGCGAGAGGGATGATTCATGAGCTCCTGCGAAGGAATCAATCCAAAAATTACAGAATACAAACTCTGGAGGAGAAAAGGAATCTCCCGCTTCAAAGGGCAAATGCAAAAGGGATATTCGTTCGGAGGTTAACGGCGAGATGTGAGAGCGGCCAACCGTGTCATATCGCCATGCTAATGTGGCTTTCTCGAAGGGAAGACTTAAGAATATGAACCAATAATTCTGAGAGACCTGAGCGTCGATCAAAATGCCATGAAACGGACAGGGAATGAATGCATTGGGAGAATTATCCCAGAAGTCCACCGATCGGTTTCCGTCGAGGATACGAGACCACTTGAGATTGTAATAAAGAAGTCAAAGTAGAGCGGAATGAATGTCAATAACATCATAAGCAACAGTTGTTGTAAGCTTAATACGCTGGCGTATCCCAGATGTGAACAACTCCACCGCACAGCATATAATATTCTACCAACTTCACAGCACACTTCACAATCCTTCCACCAACTTCACAATACACGAGTACATACTTCAAAGCAGAGTATATTCTATCACATAGTCTCTGCCGCCTGCTTTCACCACGCTTGGCCACTTTCTGATGTGTCCCTATTTAAAGGCCCCGGTAATGTAAAATGCACATGAGTATCGATATTTCAAGAGGATAATACATTTTCACATGCCCCGAAACGAAAAAAATTACTTAAATCATCCTTTCACCACGACTCACACGCTCGGGTGTTTAACCTGCCCTCGCAGTCCATTACTGAGGAGGAAGATTTCGCTTCCACGTGCCAAAAGTGTTTATTTATTTACGTGCAAGCCAGTAAAAAGACGTATGGTGGGCATAATAAGCACTTTAATTAAGCATGGCCTTCCGGGCAAATATCGCTTTGGGCGGCATATGCCTGAAACTTGGCTCCGCTACATGCGAATGGCTTCGAAGTTGTCGTGCGTCCAAAAGGACACGTATAGTGCCTGCAATGAATACGGACGTGTGGGTTGCTATATTCATGCACTCAATAAACCGAGATCAAAATAAATGAATTAGCGACATGGACGTATTCATTGCGGGGCGATGTACTTGGGTCGACAGAGTGGTAGGTCTGCCGGGGGAGGGGGGCAAGCAGCCCGACCGTAAATGGGGAAGGGGAGGCACATTGAGGGATACCTGACGGGTTGAGGGGTATGACTGCATAATAAATACGTCACGACCCATCGTGTTCGAGACTTTTAACTTTCACTCCGTGACATCTCTCCGTGGAGATGGAGATTGGTTCCGAGGCCTAGCGTCACCATTTCATAATCCGAGAGAGGAATGTGGGGGCTCTGGGATTAAGCATTAGATTCAACTATTTCGTCCGGCAATTACGGTACAGGGGAAAAGGAGTAAAGGAAAAAAGGGGGGAGGACTTTTAATTACGCCGAGCGAATGCAAGGAAATAACTCTCTCTATAAATTGTTAGAAATGCTGAAGAAGGTATGGCTTGAAAACGAAAATTCAGAAAAACCATAGTTTAATAGTAAGTTGAGTTTTGGGAGAGAGACTATTTAGACGAAAGTTAAACACTATTCCGAAATAAATCGAAAATAGTTCATTTATCAATGCCATCCAATGACATACGAATGCTAATGGTATGGAAAATTGATGGAAATTAAAGCAATAAGGAAAATACAATAAAGTTGTCAATTTTCTCATATCAGTTATTACTTCTGGTTCGTACAGATAAATTATAAAACAAAAGGCCTCTATAGCTTAAATATGAAATAGTACCATCTTCTTACTGATTTCATTAGATAACTTAAATGATATACCGGAAATGCACCAGATATTCAGCGTTTTTGGTATCTCAAAATCTTGCATATTGTTTTGCCTAGCCACAAAAAATTCAGATTAATATTTTATTAGAAATATTCCTAGAAGAACTCACACTAAATGCTACCAACAACTATAATTAAAGAACTACAATATTCCTTTAACTGATCACAATGTATTCAGTTTCTGGGTACTATAAAACACAACGACAGAACTGAACAAAATTATCGAATCAAATATATTCTATGGTAAGAGCGTGGGGAGAAATTAAAGGGGAACCTGAAAGGCTCATTATATTTCTCTCGGAATATACATATTTTTAAAGTGATAAAAACAAAATAATGGAAAGGATTAAGTCACCAACTGTATTTAGTAGCTCACTTTATGATGACATCAAATAGTAAAAGATATTTCGCTAAGCACTTTTGTAAGGGACAGAGAGGACAAAATAAAACTTGGGGCACAACACACAAACAATAGAACAGAGGAGGTTAAACACTTAGAAATACACCAAGAAAATAAACACGAATGTAGCTGTTTTTTATATCAAAAAAGACGAAGGATTTGTTCAGCCACTTCGTTCCAGTTATTATTGCCTCATTTTTTCATAACGCTTTGAATTATTCATATAGTAATATCGGAGGGTCACAATCTTTCTTCATGCGAGTCACCATTTTAGAAAATTAGTCCAACAATGGACACACCCAACGATGTGGCGCAGGTATTAATTTCAGCTCCCTTTTACATAAGAACAATCTATTCATTTGCCATGAATAATGGAGGCCTTAATAATAATTGAAAGCAGTGTGAATAATATAAGTGGGAATTTCAAGGAAGTGAACACATAGTATCCTTATGGATATCGATTTGGTTTTCTTAACGACCGATAATTGCATCGACCCCTTTATAATTAAGCAGAATAATATACGGAATGAGTAATTCTCAGAAATGAAACGACCAAACACTTTACCCGCACTGAATTTCGCTCCAAAGATTCAAAAATTTAAATAAACCTAAATTAGCTTTTCTAAATGCCAGAGACGGAATATTTTCATCTTTTTTTTCTTTTAACGATACCTTGTTGAACGCACGATGTTTAATTACACCAGGGAAGTTTTCCTTGACCAAACCACTAAAACGAACCCAAAAAACGAAACTTCAGTAATGGATAAAGTTTAATATGAATATTACGTAGAAGACTAGAACCATAAGTAATCATATCAATTTGAATAATGCGCCTAATAATCTTATATTTTAAAATCATTGCTATCTTAAAATATTATTTTCATAAAATTAAATTTACTGCTTACAGGGTGGCGTGATGATTACAATCAAAGTGTTAACACAGTAAAATGTGTTTGCGTGGGTGTATTTTTATGTGTAATTATATCGGAAATGATCTATATATATATATATATATATATATATATATATATATATATATATATATATATATATATATATATATATATATATATATATATATATATGCGGGTCGCGGTGGTCTAGTGGGTAGAGCATTGGACTACTGACCGGAGGGTCCTGGGTTCGATTCCCGGGCAAGGCACTTTGAGCACCTGGAGCTCCACCCAAGCTAGTTGATTTTTCGGGTACCAGATCTTTCTGGGAAACCATAACCGGCACAGGGAAAGGAACTGGCCCCCCTACCCTGATGTGTGAATATTCACACGCCGTCGGGCTTGGTACATGGGTGAGCTCTACCATCACCTACTAAACCAACCTTCGGGTTGATTACTGTGTTTATTATATATATATATATATATGTATATGTATATATACATATATATATATATATATGTATATATATGTGTATATATGTATACATATATATATGTGTGTATATATATATATATATATACATATATATATATACATATATATAGATGATTTCTTCGAAGTAACACGGAAGTGTTTTATAAAAAAACTTAGACAACAACACACAACATGAGAACACATAAAAGGAACACTCACACGTTATTTCTTAATAATTTCGACGGACTCGAGCTCCGTCTTCGTCGGAAGATTAGTTAGGGCTCAGCCCTAACTAATCTTCCGAATATTATATACATGTGAAATATATATATATATATATATATATATATATATATATTGTACATATAACACCTTTATGGTGATGACTAATGCTTCATGGGCATACATGTATTAATTTAGTTAAATGTAGAGTTTCGATATACTTTTCTAAATATCCTCTTTCTTTTCCTCAGATATTACAAGTATTTAAAGAATCAACACTATAATAGGGACATACTCCAAAGGTATTTGATAGCGTACTTATTTTAAATTTAAAGGGATAAATTACTTGAATATAGTATATGTACATATAATATAGTTGAATTGAGTGTTAGAAGACCATACCACAAAAACGTAAAAAATTATTTATCATAATAAAAGCAAGATCAGGGCTACAAGGACTTATACAGAGGTAATTCCAAAAAATATTGAATAAAATTCTACTCGTACAGTTCGTCACGCATTCAAATTTGAAAATTTAAATTATTCGTCAATTTTTTAATCGAAAGGAATTATTCCTCACCAGAGACGCCAAACATCCTAAAGAGAATAAAAAAGTCTACCAAAGAGCGAACAAATAGTGTTTTTGGTATTAGAGAGTGGCATTTATCTACACTATTTTTACGGAGGTCAAATATTTTAAATAAGCCTAGGGTCATCATTGGATTAAAGCTATTAAAAAATGAAAACCTCTGCTTTCCGCAAACTAAAAAACCCGCAAAATAAGAACTGACTATTTGCATACACCTCGGACAAACCCAAGAATTCAATAAAATTCGATTCTCAATATTATCCAACCGCGACATAAGAAGATTCAAATAAAATTAGCTCCAAAAACTTTTACAGTATCACATAGACAGATAATAGATAGAAATAATGCAAACATTTGACGCTTGAAGGAATCTTTCCAAAATAGAAATTACATAAAAATAATACACATAAATAAAATATTATGTGTGCAAACATCCATGGGTCTACATTAATGTGTCTATGCATACGTACACAGTAATCACCCCGAAGGTCGATTTGGTAGGTGATGGTACTAAGCCCGACGGTACAAATGGTACACCCAGTACTAAGCCCGACGCGTGTGAAATTCACTAATTAGGGTAGGGGGGCCAGTTCCTTTCCCTGTGCCGGTTATGGTTTCCCAAGAAGAAAAGGTACGAGTAAAATCAGACAGCTTGGGTGGAGCTGAAGGTGGCCAGAGAGAGGGTTGCCCAGGAATCGAACCTGGGGTCAGTAGTCTAACACTCTACCCCTGGACTACCGCGACCCATAAATTTATATGTACACACAAACACACACACACCCACACATACACACACACCCATACACACACACATTTTATATTTTCACGCCACACATTCGTGTGTGTGTGTGTTCATGTGCATGTATGTGTGTATGTTCATTTTCTGAAAAAGATGGCGGAGCCGGGCGCAAAACGTACACCATCCGTTAGTTTCACGATAATCTCTTTCTAATTCTGAAATTTTATCTGTTAATTAAAATAAACTAAATATATATACAAAATTAACGGATTACTAAATATCGTATTTCGCTTCTTTTACTAAGGCTACGTTCCGGCTAAATGGCGAATACTTAATAACATATAATTTCATTGTTAATATATCTTCGGACGATAAGAAAAATGTATCACTCTATCTCATTCCGGATCGAGTTTCCATCTCCTTCCTCAATCGAACATTAACAATCACTATCCAATCTACTCATAAAAGACGTACTCATCAAGCAAGTAATATTGGGCGTAATGCATCGACGGGCATGAACCAGTTCTCTGGCGAAATAACACTCACAAAAGAGTAGATTTTGCGAGTGAGCGATTACGCATTAAAAACGGAATGCGAATATACTGAAAGGATGGAGTGGAATAAGGGAGAAGTTAAAAAAAAAGACGGCGTGCGAAACGCTGCCGAAACGCCGGATTGCGCTTATTCACAGCTTTGCCGCGATAGGCGGAATTCCGGGTGCCGTAATAACATAGCGGTGCGGTCGAAGGAGAAGAGGGCACTCTAGGAGGGAAGGGGTAGCGGGTATCTCGATGCACCCGGGTATCTGAGCTTCCCATCGCAGGGGCGAGGAGAGTCGGAACCGCCCAGCCGTGATGCGTGGGTGCAGGTCGGGAAGTGGCGGCGTTGGCGGGGAGGGGAGGGGAGGAAGACGGGAAGGGGAGAAGAGAGAGAGAGAGAAAAAGAAATCGAGGGTGGGAACGGGAAGAAGTGCGGAAAGATGGGTGGTAAACGGGTTCGGACGTGCCGTGGGGGAAGAATAGGTACCGAGATATTAATGGAAGGTGGGAAGGGATTGCCCAGTTGCTCGTTAAAAACGTCGAGAATTCATTTGTGCCTCCTGCCAAATGGCTAAAGGTGAGGGGAGGCAAAAGATCGAGTGGAAGCGATACAAGGATGGGCGGAATAAACTCAGCTCCATCAGCAGATCTTTTCGCAGCCTGGTCCAGACTTGGGCGGAACAGATCCAGAAGGACTTCAAATTCGAAGTCAGTACCGAAAAACCAGGCAAATTAGATAGGGGACAATAATTATCACCTAGTCATCTTCATGAGCAGAAATCACTATGGCAGTCTATTAGTGAAGACAGATTTTGTCTAGGCACACTTAGTACAACTAAATTTTTAAGAGTCACCTAACAGGACATAACGGTTTTAACCTTGCATAATAATAAATCCAAATTCAATTCCACATTATTTCTGTCTCGCTTTATCCTGTCCGGCATGTCTAGTTTCTTTTCATCTACCTTCAACGCCCGTCTTACACGTCCCCTCAAACAGAGGCTTAAAAATTCCAACGTAAATCAAAGCGTTTATCATAAGTGATTACGAATCCGGAAGGATGTTCACTAGAAATGTAAAATCACTCTCGTCTCGGCATCTTCTCTACCACATGCCGAATATCTACTTCTAGTATTTAATCAATGTTATCTTCTAACAACCCTTAACCTGAAGTTATTTTTACGGGCTATGCAGTTTCAGAAAGTTATGAAAACAAGCTCTTCTGAAATTTTTCCTAAGCAGAAGACAACAATTTCTGTCTTAATCTTCTACAGGTTTCGATGGTGATAAATATCCATAATTCTCTTGTATGTGGTATTCCTTTGCCGTAAATTTTCGAAAATGTTTTCCCTCAATTATGATTGTCTCCCTAAGATATATATAATAAATATATCGTCAATGACTGTTATACCTTTTAACCTTAAAAACCTAATTTTCGCAAAGAGGGTATAGCTGTTGGTCGCTTAAGTGAGCACCTGTGATTGAGCGATGACGTTGAATTGGCAACTTAGGAGTCCGAGAGCATTGGAACAACTCACAATAATCTAATGTCACAGTCCCCTCTTATCAGGGTTCATCACTTTTAGATCTTAAAATCGGTCGCGACCGAGAATTAATTGGAATTGTAGCAAAAGTAGAAAAAGTTGCACGTGAAGCTAACCGAAAGACATTATTTGTGAGTAAAATTTTGTGCCCGAATCAACTTTATTTCAATAATTCCGCTCGTCACCACCACTGCCCTACCATTCTCAAAAGGCAGCGTGGTCACCAACTTGGGATCACTGACAACACCATAGAGTGTGTGGGTTGCTGATTGATGATATCAGTAGAGATTGCCGGAAGTGTTTACTTGAGTAGGATCGTCGATGGACGTACATGTCAACCGTCCAGAATCAAACTTATCTATCACACCATATGCTCGACACTCGTGCGAATGCGTCTTTTAGGAAGCTCTGGTTGAACAGATGTATAGTCCATTGCTTTTTCTTTTGAACTCATTCTGTCAAAGGACACTAAAAGGGGTTCACCGGGGCTCTCAGACGCGACCACCTGAGTGTATATAAACATTATTTATTGGTGTATTGATCAAGCTTCAAAATTCACTACTTACTTAAGATTTAATAGAGGTATTAATATGCATCAATAATGAATATTAAAACCTGCTAAGACCAAATGTTTATGAGTTTTTACTACCCGGGATTTATTTTCTGTGAGATTGATTTTTAATGTGACATAAGTTCATTCTTTAAGAACCTGATGAAATTCTTAGAAACCAAAAGGTGCTGCAAACGTCAAATCAGTTCTGCAAAGAAGTTACCTACGCCTTCGATATATTCGATTGACATAATTACATTAACACGACAGAAGATTTTCCAATCGTGTTTCTAACGGGCAACGCAAAAATAATGCAATGCAATCTTAGTTAAACATTCTTCGATTTACTCTTGTAAAAGAATTGCAACACAAATTTTACTGACCAAAAAGAAGTTTAAAAATAATTTTTATAAGATCATCACTCACGAAGTCACAAACAATGATGATAGTAAAACAGAGTTTTTGCAAAAAAATCGAGTGTCATCTCATACAAATAGAGTAAACATCCTAATGTTTTCAATGAAATGAGTAAATTCATTTTTTTGCAATTAAATACATCGACGTCTGAGGTAATTGAGCCCCAAATGGGGCACTTCACGTTATTTATACCATATTACGAAAATTACACTCGGCGTACATTCATACCCGAGACATTTAGTCAACAAGGAAGCCCAAATCTGACCGCTTCAGATGAAAACTGTATTTTCCCAAGACCCAAAAAATTCTACAGAGAAAAAAATCACCTTTCTCGAAACTCCAACTGAAGCAGACGAACTCGGAAACATTTTTGAACACCTAGTCTCACGGACATTGGCAAAAAATCGTTGATTGCATTTTGTACTAATTTCGAGAATGCAGAAAAATGAATTTAACTTTCAAGAGGATTAGAGCTTTACTTCTGAGTGTGCCAATTCATGCATTGAAGGATAAGCGATCCGTTTTTTTACTATGCAATATATTGCTTCCCATATAAATATCTAACAGTAACGACTACTGCAAGGGAAAAAAAACGGAGGTAAATCCGAAACCTTTCTAAAAGCAACCTAAGGTGTCAACACTAAGGGAGCTGAAGTATCGATTTCCCGTGAAAATTTCCCCTCAATAAAAAATAATGACAAACACCTCATAATCGAGCGATAAACATAAACTGCTAACTTTCCTTATGAAAGGATTTCCTTACGTAATTACTCTTAAACAGAAATTTACACTTCAAAAATTTTCGAATGGTAATCAGTAGCATTAATTCAATTGCAAGGCTTAAAATAGCTCGCTAATCAACTTTTCTGAGTAATTTACAACACGAGCTTACAGTCTTTCAGAACGGTAAACGCAGGTTTTTTGAGGAGAGCTATTACGCACTCAGAGAATAATGTCTTTTATTTTTAACAACCTGAATAAATAGGTATCTTATCGTCAACTCGACTGCAGAGATCAATAAATAAGATTTACACGGAAGTATTCCACAGTAAAAGACTCCTCCCATCTTCTTTAAAAACATCGAAGCTTGCTGGTCCTACAACAGTTTTCCCGTAGCTTGAAATCAAATTTATTTGTTTGCAGATTCTACTTTGTTCTAAAAACAATGACTAATTAATATATTTGAAAAAGATAAATTAATATTTTTTAAAAAGAAATATCGCAACGTAAAGGCCGAATATCCCATTCTGTTTTATTTCAGAAACTACAGACAAATGTCGCATTACATATGCTTATATCCGATGCTGATCTTCCATCAGGCACAAATATTCTTGAGTGTTTTATTTATTCGAATCTTGACTGATTTTGCAAAAAAGTATATTTCGGCCAAAAAAATTCGAGAGCAAGCCGATTCTCCTTCTTAAATATACGAAAAATCACATCTAATTGGGGAAAATTATTATTATAAAATAATCTACCTATTAAGGTAGGTTTTTGGATGGACACAACTGTCAAATAAGTATTTTCTAACTCCAAACAAAACCCAATCCAGCAACCTACTCTACATCAGGTCCCTCGTCATCTGTGTACTTCCTTCCTCCCTTCATCCCGTTCAACATCCCTATCTCTGTTCCTGCCCTTTCCTCGTTTGCCTAACATTCTTCCCTCTATTACAGTCTTCTAAACCCCACTGCCGCTCAGTACGCCTTTCATCCATTTTTCCTGCCTCCATAGGATTTCTCCCAAAAAAACCCCTATCCTCGCCCACCATCCCTGGTACTCCTTCAATTGTTTTCCTTTCGATTGGGGATTGTATTTTGGAAATTAAGATTAACTTAACGAGTGATGCAATATAACTTGGCATCCTCTCAGAGTAAGGAGCATGTTCTATGACGGACTTTTGGATACCTAGATATATTGTATGATCCGCAAGACACTGACAAGGAAAAATCAAGAGAGAAAAATTTACCGGAGGAAATACCCGGAAGGCAATTCTCTGGGGAGAAATACCTTAAAGAAGATTTCCGGGGAAGCGGTGGGAGGTAAGGTGTCGGGAAACCTCGAGCGGAAGGGAGCAAGGGAGCCTTTGGACGGGGTTAGACGAACCGCAGCAGGTACCCCCTTCCTTTGCTCACCCCATCCGGGAGTTGGCACGGGACGACGGAGGTATCGCATCCGGTCGTGAGAGAAGCCTCCGCTGAATCGCCACCGTATCACCGCCTGGGGATCATCGGAAAGGAACGAGGGAATGCGCAAGGGAGCCGATTTCTAGGGAACGCCCCCATCACTCCCCATACCGCTCCATCACATACTCATCACTCCCTCACACCACCTCTCGAGCTGCTCCCGTCCCGCTTTCGGCCAACCTCATCTGAAACCCCACTCGGCAACATAACACTTAGGTCTGCTGATGAAAAAAAAAGACGGAATCGATTGATTGTAACGATGTACCCATGGCGAGTCCTTTTATACGCTCGCCCTCAGCCCTTTCCTGTCCCATTCCCACCTCCTCCTAACCAGTCAACGCCATCCCCCTTGAACCCTTCCTCCCATCACTCCTGGCCCATTAATCCTGCTCCACCCCTTTCCAGCTACCTCTCGCTACCGTCTCGCCACATTTCTCGCCTTCACTCCCCCATCCTCCCTCGCCCACTTCGGTCTCACGCTCGTGAAAAAAGGCAAAAAGGGTCGCAGAAATCGTCTTATTCGCGTTAGTAAAAGTTACGACCCGCCAAAGAGTCGGAGGATATTTTTATCAGACATTCCCGTACTTTTCTAGCATGATTCCGCATGTTTTTTTATCAACAGCCGCATGTGTATGCCACGGTGTTTGGGTTTACACTGAAATAAAAGTCTCACGGGGTCACGCAAATGGTTTTCGTAGACATTTTTTCAATTTAACACAATTCAGATTTGGAATGTCAGTATAAATTTCATTTTGCAGGACGAGAATCAGCCGGCTATAGCACGGTATTTACTAATTTAAAAACATCATGAAGGAAAATAACAAACCTTACACGATCATATATTATTGGATTAATAATTCATTAATAGTAGCAGTAGCTCCCATATGTTCTCAAATAAACAAATATTCATTTGAATACGCAACCACAAAGCTTCAAAAAATCTATCAAACGCACGAAATCGAAATAGATGTACGATTTCTCGAATTTACAGAAATAAAAAAATGAGTCATGATGGATGTATTCATTCTTCACTTTTTGAGACCTATCTTCAAGTTTTACTCCAGAGTAAATGGTCTTCAACCGAGTGAGTAAACAAAAGCATTTGGGAGGAATTAACACCAAATTGCATATACATATACCTGTAGTAAATCACTCTCTGGAAATAAAATATTGACCTTGGCTTTTAATTCACTGCAAGATATGTTAAATATATGGATGAATCAAGAGGCAATAAAACTAACTCAATCTCCCCCCGATAGCCTTTCCACCGTCACGTAATCTGTCGTTTACATATTTCTTGTAGGTTTCTCAGAAATATGCTGAAATCCCGGAAGGCAGACTGCGTTTCTCATTCCCTTCGCATTCAGTGATTCCATTCGCACTGCCTGGGCACTTTCTCACCTCCACAATTCCGCCCCCCAAGCACCCGATTCCGAGCTGTATGTCTTGAGGGCGAGTTGGGCACTAAGTAAGGAGTACGAGCAAGCTCGGGAACGGTTAGTTGTTTGCTCCTTAAGCCCTACCGCCGGTGGGAATAAACATAACACAACAACGCCGTTCACGTCGAAACTGTAATGATATGAGAAAATTACGCGCTCGCTCTAGGAAGAAGACCGCACAAGTTCAAGCCTCGCGCGTAGAGCCAACTTCACTGAGCCGTGCATGTTATTACGCGGGACGGTAATTCTGCGGAAGATTCGTCTGTGAGAGGAGAGGATGGGAGGGAGAGAAAGCTACAGCTGAATACATTATCCCCCGGTGAATGGAATGCGTAGGGAATGTTTTCTCCTGCACGACATCAAAACGATTATCTGAAAAATGATCTTGAATATCAACACCTTTAATATCACTGTGCCATTTCCGCAGAAAATTGATAAAAATGTCATGTCCTTAAGGATATGCAATTGACTCAAAGCAAAAAAAAAAGACAAATTTAAATGAAACTCGGAAACGAAACACATCGCGAAAATTTTCTTTTCACATGTATCCACGACCTTTCGGGACCTCATTTTGGACCGGACAACCGCAAAAAAATTTTACAGGACAAAAGTGATTCCTGTACCTGAAGTACATACTTACATAAAAATAGATATTCAACAATTCAATTCAACATTCAATATTACTTGGAGAAGGATAAGCAAAAGCTATAAATGAACAAACAGATGATTAAACCAGAAAAATCATCAAATAGAATATTTTCTTGCAAATAAAAAGCTTTCGCTTCCCAGACGATTCACAACATCTTTCGTCATTCCCGTAATTATAATATGGTGATCAAGTTCTATAATGGTTGCTTTGGAGTATTTTGGCTCCTCTTGGTTTTTAATTAAGGCAAACTCGAAAAAAAATGGACTACAAAGAAATCAAGAAATATAATCTTATCGCTACAAACAGACACGAGCACATTAATGCAAGAAATGGGATAAAATTAAAATTTAAGATCCGTCTTACTTATAAATCAACTGCCCCTTGTCGGTGAAATTTAGTCAAATTTAAATTTCTTCCGAATCGAAACAGATTATTGTCATTCCTGAAGAACTTCCCGCATTCCCATTGAAAATTGGGTGACACGCAATTAAAAACAGGATGTTCAAATGCGAATTCAATTCTTGTTTCAAAACAACGTCATAACTGAGACAAAGCATTCATCACCACTTGAAGCGTTTGTAATTCATGTCATTACCGAACACCTATTTCAAAAATAATTACCCAAGTCTCAAATAAATCAGCGAATGCCCACGAAGGGGTGGAAGCCGTTATTTATTCTTTCGATAAATCTTTGCCAAACAGTTACATTACAAAGAAAAACAATGGAAGTTCTTTACAATTGAAATAACAAATTTAATATAATACGACGAATGAGTTATCATTTACACTATATTTTCTATACCTCCCTACTCCTCCAACACGAACTCTCTTCGAAAGAAAGGTGGCAGGAATTTTTTATGTAACGCAACGTTTAGCGTTAAATATAAATTAAACACAGTGTGACTGAAACAGATCACAATCTGAATATGAAAACGATAAAGGCGAAGGCACACAAACAAATGCATAGTTAGGATCCCGCCCAAATTCCGGGCAAAGACATCAAAAGAACACATTATATGGGCTATATGAACTCTCCAAAATCCTTTCCATCGTGTGTACATTAAGAATATTTATTGTGACACGCTAATACATAAAAATTTTATAATCACTTCAGTTGTAATATAAGTTGAGCAGGATTGCCTCAGAGATCGCAACATTTTTAATATCAATAAATCAAAACCAATACTGAGCCTCAATTAAGTTTTCGAAAGCATTGTAACGGCCCGGAATCACATCATGTTTAGTGTACACAAGAGAACGTGTTAGTAAAGTGGGTAGGGCGTTAGACTACCGATTATAGTTCTATTGTGTGTGGCCCATCTAAAAAGTCAGGGCTAACATGGGCGGCACAGGAGGAGGAACAGTACATGGGGTATCGTTTTAAAGTAATTATTAGTAATATATCTGGATAAAATTTATTCTGCATATTTATTGATTCTTATTCAAATATTTTATAAATTACAGCTATTATTGTTGATTTGTTTTGTTTCCGGAAGCCATAGATTAAAGTAACTCGCTGTACGAAGAAGATAAGAGGCTCGCAGTGAGCGTAAATTCATTTGCAGAGTTACAGTTCCCGGCAAATGCAACGATGAAATTATGGCCCTTTATGAAAATGATAGACTCACATATGACACAGATGTAAACGTGGAAAAGGAATTTTCAAACTGGCCACATGTCCCTCACACATGATCCATGAAGTGGAAGATCAACACTCACGGACGATGCTGCCACAGCTACCATCCAAATGAGCATAAATGAGACTGATCTTAGTTACGGTAGTGCGTAGAAAATTATTCACGAAGAACTGCACATGTCAAAGGTGTCAACACGATGGGTTCCATGACTAATGACTCTTTTCAGAAGCAAACATGGAGCGAACTGCAATCGGGACCACGGTGCGACCGGCAATCAAAGCACCTCGAATCAAAGCCATCTTGCCCAAGCGATTTTTCTTATTCTCAAAACTCGAAAACCATTGCGCGATCGGAGATGTGACAACACAAATGATGTCATTCGAGAGGTAGAAAAATGGTTTAGACGCAATTAGGTGAGTTCCTCAATCCTCAATCGCAAACCCTAGGAGAAATGTATAACTCTGGATGGTGACTATGTGGAGAAGCATTAAAGGCAACAAATAAAAATTGAGTTTCTATCTCGATTATTTTTTAGCAATAATTTAACGTTTAGAATACCCCCTCGTATTTCATTCATCCTTGGGCTTAGCTTGAGGTGAGCCCTAGTTCCCTACCTATTAAATCAATATTTGGATTAACTACTGCGGGTATCTCCATATCATAGAAGCCACAAGTATATTTTCCAAGAACTGCCCACATGAATGACACTCCAGAAATCAGTTCATTATTTTGATCGTAATGAATTAGATAAAATTGTATCAGGATAATAGAAATAACCCCAAATGTTATCTTCTCCTGTAAATCCATAAAGTTGTGTCGCAATTTCCAGGTTATACCTATTGAAAATACAGCATAAAAAAAGTATCTGGGAGGAATTTCAGCTGGCCATTCATCCCTTAATGCTAATATTATGAGATAACACATTTTGAACTTCATTTCAATGAGAAACAATAAAGACAAAATCCCGGTCAGGAATACATACAATTGTACATTATTATGCTTTCTAACCTGAAACTGTTTCCTTGGTAGGACACAAGCGAAAAAGTCATATTCCTGCACGAAAAATATTTAATTCTTTCGATAGTCATACATTTCTACAGCGTAATAAATCAGGGATGAGACGCCATGTTAAAAAACAAAAAATGTGGGTTTTCGCGAAATAGAAAGACTAAATTAATCATTAAATTAGGTGGAACGTTACCTATATAGGAGGTGCTTTGGACCGAGATCGCCCAAGTAGTAGGGGCATCAGAAAAAGGATTGCATTTGGCAGAAATGTGTATAAGTATAAGGCGGAAGTAGTTGATGACAGGAACGTAGAGTACGTTTGTTAAGAAAATATTAGCGTTAACGACAGATATATGGAGCGTGGTTTTGTGCGGCGCGAAACATGGCCATTGAGGCAAGGCGATAGGCATAATTGGAGACTTTCGGGGGCAGGTACTTAAGAGGAAAACGAAAATAAAATAAAATGTATGAAAGGAGAACAAACGAGAAATCACTAAGAATAGTAGAGGAGGAGAGAGGGTGGCTTGGAGAAATCCAAAGATAACAAGAAAAGTGGATGAAGAACCTTTTAATTGGCGATGGAACGCTGAAGACTGTGATTGGGAAGTCTTAGGTTAGCGAAGAAGGGGGAGGAAGTGAACTGGTATGTTGGACGGTATTAAGAGAGGCAGAAAATATCCGGAATCGATCAAGTGTTTATAGTAGTAATGCAATTCTTTGCAATGCTAGATGAAGCTTATAAATGAGGCGGTGGTTAGACCATCGAAAATTGACTCAACTAAAAAACTACCATTAGCAATACTAATGCTTTATTACGGAAGCAAAGTAACATAAAAATTGGAGCTTTAAAAGGCCGGCATAATAGACTTTACCTTTTTCGCGAGATTTTATAGCCTGATTTGTTTGAACTTTCTTGACAAGAGATTTCGAAAACTGTCACCGTAAGTATTCTCCTACATTTCACTCAATATAACCGTGAAAAAGTTTATTTGAGCCCGCGGTCAATGGACTTTTCGAAATAAAACAATAAAGGAAAACAAGCTTTCAATAACATATTCCTGAATGATGGGCCGAAGCAATTATTAAAATACATTAACGTTACCCCCGTGCGGGGGAAAGGCATATTCTTCACAATTTCCTGTCCTCCCTGCGAAGCTGAAAACTGAGTAGGGAGGAAACACATTTTTCCGCGGACGGTATAGAGTACATCAATCAACATTAAAGCGTGCCAAACATTTCGCTATGCAAGCAAGTCGGCGATAAATTGATCCGCATTATAAAAAAAAATAAACATGGCGGGACGTATAGGGGCGGAACGACGGAAGAATATTTCCACCTCCCCCTCACTCATCTCCCCCCCCCCCCTCTAAACCCGTCGCATTGGAGTGGGCGGTCCTGCGCTTGCAGCATCCATTTCCTCGCAGACGGCCTTCGAAAACAGGGAAAAAAGAAATGATAGTAATAATAATTCCCCCGGGAAGGCGCGAGAGAGGGGGGAGAACAGGAGACGGGTGAGGGAGACGGAGGGAGAGAGGATCGCATTCCCGAAAAATAGCGAAACAAAAAGGCATCGGCGTGTGGGGGTGGGAAACAAATGAAAAAAAAAGAGAGAAAGATGAAACTCCCCCCCAGACTTTAGTACTTAAACTGTCCCTGCACGAAACAATATAAATTATTATGAAATATGAGCCTCCGCCAAATATATACCGAGAAAGGATTTTATGGAAAATTAAACCAAAAAAATTTACGACATCGTAACTTAAGTTTGAATATTATGACCCAAGCCCGAACTTTTTTATACACATTTATATGAATGCGGCGTGCATTCCTGGCGCATAAATAAAAAAGCGCAAAGCACCGCGACGATGCAGGCGTCTGTGCCTTTTTCTACTTTAAAAAAAGAAGCAAACCGCGCAAGCCTTGAATAACGTTCTGAATACGTACATTTTTTTTAAAAAGGCTTTATGTTGTCGTTTTTAAGAGGGCGCGAAAACGAAGCGGATAGCAAGGTTGACGGACGAGCATATTACCTCGAGAAAAGGAGCGGAATGGGTTGGGGTGGAACTTCTTTTTTTTCCCGACATTTATATAAATGTCTTCCAGAGAGAAAAGAAACAGAGCACAATAATATTGGCAAACCTTTTCGGGCAAGACGAGGGAAGAATGGGATTAATACTATTTGGCGCCTTGCTACTATACGGGAAGGCAGGTATCCCACGCATAGATGGAAGAGAAAGTACGATATTTAAGAGATTTCTCAATCAAAATATATGATTCCTAACTTTCAACAGGAATACACTTCGATTCCACACTCGGTAAATAATTTTTGCTTTACAAGTATAACCCACAGGTAACCACAACTTTTCTGCCTTCGATTTTAAGACATCTGTCATAAAATTACTACTTTTTCCAAGTTTTCGTAATTATATCCTGGTTCTTAAAATAAAGTTATCACTATAGCCATTGGAGTGATACACTGTCATACATTAGTATGGGGCACCGCCTCCTGAAAAAAATATTTATGCATTGTATACTTATCCCTACCAGTTGTTGGGAACGCTAACGCTGACTCCGGAGTCATTCCACACTATAATTCTATTATCACATTATTTTTCTTTAAATTACTTGAGTTCATTAAAATATATGACAAGGATCGAACATGGTATCTGAATTTTTCCCTATTATCTGAATCCGATTTCTCCTGTAAGTTGAGCTACAAAAATAATACGCTTGAATATTAATTTCAAATCGTCTGAACTGCCACACTATATCTAACACATCTTTAAGTGTTTCAACATTTCCTCATACCTGAGGCCTCAGTGAACGTGGTTCAACATCTAGTCAAGCGAGAACTTTACTTTTTTTTTTACTGCAAGGGATGAACTGGGACCAGCTGGGTGTATAGCGTGAATATCTAAACTAAGAGTCGAACGTCATTAGAATTCTACATGTTTGCTCATTCTTAAAGGCATTAATGAGATAATGTAAATATACATATATGTACCATGTATTTTTGAGTGCGTTACTTTAATGATAAATCGGGGAGCTCGTAATGGAAAATACTTGAAAATAATTTGCGTAAACAAATGGGTTCTTATCGGAAACAACGTCAATATCTTTATTACATAGTTAAAAATTAGGCAATACGTTTATTCACACGTGAGGTTTATTCACAGCGATGAAATCAGTGGAGGGGGGCTGGAAGAATGCCAAAATGGAAAACTAACCAACAAGAAAATGAGCTCTAATGCACATAGTTCCATTATGTCCTCGACTACGCACAAACGTGTGAATGATGACGACTAATAACTAACAACAGGAGCTCCTCTTTGATGCAATATATTCGGAAATAATAATACAACCCTAAAGAGGAGAGGAAGAGAGTAATAAATCTTTCTCCACCGGGGGGAAATCCATCCATCATACAGTCCACCTCATAGCCTCCCAAACAATTAAGAACTACGACGGCAAAAAAAATACACAAAGCAACAAACAAAAGATTTATCTTCGGAAAAAGCGGTGTCCCCAAAAAAGAAATCGCGTCCATTTTTCCTATTAAGGCGCAAAAAAAACCTTTCTCGCATTGCGAGAGAGAGGGTCTCTTAGATTTCGAGGAGATCCGAAAACGCTCCTTTTTCACAAAAGGCGACGAAATTCAACTGAGCAGCGCGAGGACGGGAGAGAAAGAGCGCGAGGGAAAGAGAGAGGGCGAAAGAGATGTGGTGGGGTTGGATACGAAAAAAATATATATATAAGAGGAAGGGTTCATCCCTTTGAAAAAGCCACTTTTGGGTCTTCCCGAATAAAAGCCAAGGGGGCGACTCTCCGGATCCGCTTCAAATGAAGTCTGTGGAGAGGGAAGGAAGGGGCAGGGTGGGAGGGTGGGGGAGGTGGAGGCAAGGGAAAAGAATAACGCTGATAAAGAAGGGAGGAGTGTAGCAAAAGGAGTGGGGGTGTGGAGGTGGAGGAATAGGTGGGGGTCGAAGCAAAAACATCGGACATCAAATAGAGAAATATAGAGCGGCCAGGTCTTAAAGGAAAGGAACGACGGAGCGGGATGCGGAGGGGGCGAGGGAGTGCACTGGGTCAGGGGGCGGGCGGGAGAGAGTTCGGGGATGAGGGTGGGGATCAGGGCCTCCGAGGAGGGTAAGAGTGCAGGACGAGAGCAGGGGGGGGAAGGAGGAACGGCGGCTGGAGAGGAGGGGGCAGACGGTGAGTCCGAGGAGGCGGCTGAGCAAGAGGACCGAGGGGAGGGTGATCATTATTTTGCTTCCCTTATTACGGCGCAGTTGTTAGGCACCGAATGAGGGAACTGGGGAGATGGGGAGGAGGGTGGGGGCAGGGTGGGGGGCGGGGACTAAGGAACAACTATCGCAAATGGGTGGGGACCTGGCAATGGAGTGGGATGGGAAACGGAGAGAGAGAGAGAAAATATAATGCAGCGGAAACCGGTGCTACGCGTCTCTCATATTATTATTACTATAACTTTTTTCGAGTCTCAATTTACTTTTATTATTATTTCGAAAGGCACTCATTTTGATTGCGAGTCCCGCTTTCAGGGCGGGTGGAGACGGGAGCGGACGCCGGTGAGGGAATGTGGAGAGAGGGGGGGGGGGTTGGGGTTCGGCTCGGATGATGATGATGGGGAGAGAGAGGGGTCGAAGGGGAAATCCGTAATAGATATTATTAATACTTTTATTATTTCCATCGTTAGGGAAGGCGAGGACTTGATGACGGAGGGGGAAAGAAAAGGGGATTTTTGAATGTCGGGTTCGGGTCTGAGAAGGAGGAGGGGACACGAGGGAGGGAGTGAACGAGGTTTATCCAACAAAGTAGGAAGACAAAAGGAGGGTGCAGGAAGGGGAAATACGAAAATGAAAATTTGAAAAGAATGTAGAGAGAGGAAGAAAGATTTTCTTGAGGGGAAGAGGGTAAAACGATAGTAAGCGCGGGTGGTCAGCAGGTTCTCAAATACTCATGAGGCGGAAATATGGAAAGGGACCTCAAACTGGCACAATCATTACGAACAGACCGAAAAATACCGGGCATTTGTAATACCAAGACCGTATCGCGGAGTGAAAAGACAAGCATATAAAAGGATAAATGAAACTTCAAGAGGCTAGACACGTAGACGAAATCCCGTTCGATATAAAATCCAACATGAGCTCTTCGAAATGTAATAATTCAGTGACCGATTCAGCCAGGGATTGCTCACAGGACCTCAAAGCACACAACAGATACGATACTTCGAGGCATTAGCTCATAAACTATACTCGCTTCGGATGTTCCGTGCGACTAACAGAGTCATGTAATGAACAGTAAACAAGTGACAGATGAGAGTAAAAAAAAAACACATATAGGGTGAAAACCAACAGTTTTTAACCCGAACTTCGGATTGGTAGGTGAAGCTAGAGGTCACCTAATAATATGCTCTAACGGCTAGCGAAATTCACACTTCGGGTACGAGGAAGTGTTCCTTTCACCTTTTTCGCCCGTGCTTTCCCGTGAAAAACCTTGTACCTGTAAAAACACCTAGCTTTGGTGAAGCTGGGGGTGCCCAGAGGCGCATACGGGAATCAAACCAGGGCCTTCTTCTCCGTAGCCCAGGGATCTACCCACTACACTACCACGTCCCACAAGTATAACCAAAAATTAACGCAGAAAATTTGTTAGATATTTTTTATTTCTTTGCTTGTCGAAAATGTAAATTGACGAAATCAGGGGGCAACGAATCAACATCAAGTGTTTGGTGAAGTGCGGTAAAAGTTATCAAGAAATTACTGAAATGTTGACAGTTGTTTATGGTGATAAGGCTCAGAAGAAAACATCCGTTTTCAAGTGGATTAAGCGTTTTAAATATGGCCGACAAGAAACCACGGATGATGATGCAAGGCCGGGATGACTTTCAACCTCCGGTGTTGACGACAACATTGATCGTGTGCGGTCCCTCGTCATTAACGATCGTCGAAAAACTGTCCGAATGGCTGATGAACTAAATTTAAGAAAATCAACAGTGCACAATATTTTAACCGAACATTTGGGTTTAAAAAAACGTGCAAAAATCGTGCCCAAGCTGCTGACGCCAGATCAAAAGTTTAAAAGAGTTGAATGTATTACTGACTGGAAAAATTCACTTGAAAACAATGCTGGATTTCTCAACAGGGTAATCACTGGTGACGAATCGTGTTTTTATGAGTATGACAATGAATTAAAATCAAAAAACAAGGAGTAGAAAGCAAATTATGAACCTCGAACAAAAAAATCAAGAAACATGCGATCGAAATTCAAAGTCATGCTCCTGGTTTTCTTTGATGTCGAAGGTGTTGTTCATCATGAATTTCTTCCTTAATGACAAAGAGTAAATGCTGAGTTCTACCTTACAGTTCTCAAGCGTTAGAGAAGTCGCGTGCGCCGTGTCCGACCAAATTTGAATCAAGACGATGGATGAATCCATCACCATGACAATGCACCTGCACGTTCAGCATGGATTGTTCGTCAGTTTCTTGCAAAAATTTCAATCACCACTCTCGATCATCCTCCTTATTCGCCAGATTTCGCCTCCGGTGACTTTTTCCTATTTCCAAAATGCAAAAATGTAATGAGTGGACATCTCTGGGAAGATTTGGACACAATGAAGCAAGAAACGACGAGACAACTAAAAGGCCTAACTGCCGAGGACTTCCAAGTCTGCTTTTAAACAGTGGAGAAGAAGATGGAATAAGTGCATAACAACGAATGGAGAGTACTTTGAAGGGAACAAAATCAATGTAGACTAAATTTTGCAAAATAAAGTTTTTTATGGCCTCAGGTCGCGTATATATTGGACTCGATCCCGTACTATGAGATGCAGCTGGAGAAACTGCAGGGCAGTGCGGAGTGGATGGGAGAGTAGGGCGGACATGAAAAAGTGAAGTGTTGGAGAAAGAAGAGGGGGAGAGAGTGAATGAGGTGATTAATGTGGTGGGAGACGGTGATTAAAAACTATAAAGGAGACAAGAAAAAGAGAAGTGTGTGGGAGTCATAAGAGCCATAATGTGAACAATGAATACTCGGGAGGGTAGCAGAAAGGAATGAACGTAAAAGGGACACTCTGGGCGTGGAAAGGGTAGAAAATACTAGGGATGATTGGGAGAACGAAGAGGAAATGAGGTTTAAGGTTTTTTTCGCTCCATAATCGAAAATGAAGAGAGGGAATGGGGAGAATGAAACTGAAGCGAGCACAAAATTAGTAGATAGAGGTAAAAAAAAACGAATGTTGAAATGAAGACACAGGCAGTCTAATTCAAGAAAGGCTCCAGGGAGACATGGTGGCAAAAAAACATACCGGGCAAGAGCTTGGAGAAAGATGATAATGTTAATTCAATTTACGTCTGTTATTAATTTGATTCACACTCATGCCCCTCCTTAGATTCCCTCCCACGATACAAATGAAGTGTAGCATAAGAAACCCTGCTCCTACCTGGGCTCATCGAAAATAAACATACGCCATATTAAGAGAATGACGTTCATTGCCGGTGCACAACTGATAATTTAAGAAATAGAGCGTGAAAGTCACTCAACAAGACATTTAGAACGGGGAATATTTGAATCATTAGCGATCTCATCCAAATAAGGCAAATGCATCTCAGTGAATCGCGAAAAAATATCCTTTTCAAAATCAGTAGAGTACTTGTGGGTATAAGAAGTGTTACGATTCGACGAGTTACAAAAATGATTACGAGGAAACGTGCACAGGTTATTTAGAGGAGGATGCCTTCAAATGATGAAAAATAATGCAACAATTCCGCTAATAATTAAGAACCAGGTCTGAATAGGCGGTATTGTGGTTGATTTTCATTTTTGGTAAACTATCAAATGATATTGCTCAGGGTATTACGGCATTATTTTGTATGAATTAACCACTGTTCTTTGGCTACTTGAGGCACTTAAATGCGAAAAACGTTCTTCACAATTTTCCTATCCTGTTCCATAAATGCGACATGTTTACTATCATTACTTTCACTAATGTCATTAGCCTTATGACCAGTGTAACAAATGGTATTTACCAATGTAGTTTCAAGAAGTTACACTACTAACAGAAGAAAGACTTCGATTCAATACACGCCGCCTATCACCTTTTTTACTATAAGCTCGTTTGTTATAGAATGACATTGTTATAGTAGTCTGAGAGTACGAGGAAATACTTAAAAACGTTAACAATTCAGAAGGGGCCCATGGGAAATGGAAGCATACCACTGGAGTAACATTTTTTCTTCAAAATAGGTCGTATCGTGACCGCTTTTTCATGATTAAATTCTTCAAAGAGATTGCCCTATTTTCATTTAAAAATTAAAACACGAAGAAAATTTTTATTATTCCCAAAAGACATGTTGAAGACTGTGATAGAGGGGAGGATGTTAGGCAAACGAGTGGGGGGAAGGAATAGGATAGGCATGTTAGACGGGATGAAGGGAGGAAGGAAATATCCCGAGATGAAGAGGGGCTTAATGTAGTCTACATCTACATAAATACCCTGCGAGCCATAAAAAAAGGTGTGTGGCAGGGGGTGCAGCACCAGGAGGAAAGGGTAAGGGATGAGGGGGTTGGGGTTTATTCAAATAGGTGAGGGAAGGTGGGGGGAACCTGTAAGAAAAAAATATATATCCACGCGCAGTCCCTAACCTGTACGTTAATACTTATTGTGTCGAACTGACTCCTGGGGGATTTCGACTACAAGCATTCTGGTCTCTTATCGTTCTTGGAAAAAAAGACATTTAAAACCTGTCAGTCTTGCAGTCTATCTCTCTAATCTTACATTTGTGATCCCTCCGACCGTAATACGTTGGGGTTCGTATTATATTCAAAGTAGTGTTTAACGCCAGGTTCTGCTCTGTGAAGAAGGCAAGGGAAAGGGAATCTTTGTACTATTATGTAGCCTGTGTCCACTCAAAACCTACCTTCACCGGTAGCTTATTAAAAATTATAAATAATAATAAAAATATTACTTAAAAATTATTAGGAACGAATATTAAGTAAATAAGATAAACAGAACATTCGTTTTGTGTCCATGGCAGCGTGTAAATATTTATACTTAAACGCATTTAACTTCAATATAATTTGATAAGATAGAAGAAAAAACACAAGTTTCGAATGGTTATTATCTTGGTTATGGTTTTATTCCTTAAATAAGACTAAGAAATGGATTCTATCACTACGTGACGAATTATTACGGCGGAAGTGAAGTGGATATGATAATTTCAAATGCTAATTCTAAAAATAAAGGGAGAAATAAATATGATTAAAGTCGTGCAGCCAGTTCGATCGTGCGTAGGCGGTGAATGGATAGATTTGAAGAAATAAATTGATCCTAGATGCTAAAACCATTGGATGAAAATGACGCATGGTGGAGTTTGGTAAATTTAGAGCTGATAAATTTGGATACAATATTTTATTGCCAGTTACTGAGTCTTAATTGTACGTAGTAAGGGTGCTAATTGCAAAGTAAATAGGTTCATCGGGAATGTGACTAGGAATGGCGCCGAGAGTCGGCACATTTAAAGGAGTGTTTGGAAATGGGAAAGGGGAAGAGATGACGAAGAATTCATTGCAACACCTTATTCGGAAGAAATGTTTACAAAAGCTAACAAAACTTATGTGATTTCCATTCTAGAAGGTTAAAAGCGAATAATATGCATTGCGTTTTGAAAAACCTAAAATTCAGAAAAGAAAGCCACAAATGCAACGGGAAAATGGAAATAACGCATACAAGAGACAGGATGGCAGAGCGAAAGAATGAGGAGAGAGCCTATTGTTAGGGAGCACCTTGAAGTACATATAGTTCATAAAATAGCCACGGTGGAATATGTGCTTTTGAAACCAACAATTTTTTTTATTAATCTATGCTTTTTGTTGAATTGAAATTACTAAAAAATTTAGAGTCATAATTTATTTGATTGAATACAATATTCTATCTTTCGAGAGCGTTATTTCTCCATTGGTAATAGAGGTGAGCCAGATGGGAGTATTAAGACAGAACACTAGACTACGAAAAAATCTACAACAATTATTTAACTCATTTGCGTAAAATTAAATAAAAAATTAAACCTCAGGATATTATTAAACTAGTTTTATTATAAAAACCAAATCAAACTGGGAGAGTGAATTAGAGACATCGTAAATTGATAACAGAAAAATTGCAAAGCGAGCAATAAAAACATGGCAAAGACAATTGTGACGCCGAAAAATTATGACGGTTACTACTAGCAAATGAAATAGGAAATTCGGCTTCAACTATCATCAAGAACTAAAATGTCAATTATTACACTTAAACTGTCAACTATGCTTTAATCAACTGTCACACTAATCACAGGAATGATTACAAATGTGCCTCACACAACTCCGCCGAACGCCAGCCGACCAGATGATAGGCGGGAAGCGTAGGGGGTGAGAAGCCAGGAAAATTGTCGTCGCTTGTTCAAAACGATACAAATTTATATCAACGTTAAAACAAGAACATTACCCGGAGCAAAGTAGAAATGTAGTCCGCCCTCAATCGTGAAGGCAAGTGAATTCCTAATGTTAACTCGGCGCCACTCTGCATAAATTATATATGGTTTACATTCGGTATGCTAAAATCTTGCGAAAGGTTCCACAGGAGCATCAATGCCAATTGCACACATAACCGACCACTTGAAGAGCGGCAGGTTGCCGACCCCAGAACACGCTAAAGAGCGGGAGTGCGGTGGGAGTTAACTGTGAGGGAGGAGGAATAAATAGTGGGCAGGTTGCGGGGGTGGGATGTCGGGAGGGGGTTGTAGGGAGGAAGGCGAATAGCTCTAAGAATGATATATTTCAAGTGAGAGAGGGAGGGGGAGGAGAGGATGGGAAAATAAAATGTGAAAGAGGAGACGCGGAAAAGGGAGCTGTATGGCCTCGCTCAAGTTGGACCGAGGGTGTGGGAACGGAGATAGTCCACGGAGGAAGAAGAGAGGGGAGAAATTGTGGTGGGAGGGGCAAGAGGGGAAGGTTTAAGGAGGGGCAATGCCAGTCGGGGGCGGATGGAGATGGAGAGAATACGTCAGCGGAAGGTTAGGCGATTTAATGGAGGCAACTTCCGCTGAAAACTAATACGTGGCAGCAGTTATGCAAATGCAATAATATAACTATTCCTTCTTTTCCTGCTTCCCCACCCGCACACCGCTCTCACCCTCTTCCTTCCTGCGTTGTACCCTCCCGCCCTCCACAACCCCCCCCCCTTCTCTTTCCCACTAGGAAACGGGAGCCTCCCACGACTTCCGAGACTACAGCCCTCCCTCCATGGACTCCCACTTCTTCCGTACCACACACAAACACACACATCTCCCTCACCTTTCCATACCCTCGACCCTTGGATTTCCCAATCCATTGCTGCGTCCCGGTTGCGAGATAGTCGTCGTTCCTTTGTCATATTTTTCCCCAATACGCTATCGACTGACCCCAAATGCCATTTCGAAAGGATTCCTAGAGAAAACAAAATATGGATGCCAAACAAAAACGGCGAATATCCGATTAATGGATCATTTTCTCGAAGCTAAATAGTGTTCTCATCACTCTTGAGCGTCCATTATTCAATTGCTAGAAACATAAAACAAATAAGCATTCCTTTAAGAGAAAAAATATATCTCACTCCTTTGAACTGAAGGCTAGAACTCAAAGCACTGCAGTCATCAGCCACTGACAAATGGTTTATGGCGAGGTGAAAAACAATGAAACTTTACTCGAAAACTGATTACATCGTCACAAAGAGTTCACAGATGGACGATTAAGAGCGAGGCATTTTCAAATCATGCATTTTTAGGGATAATTATGGCTTCAAGAGTTTTTCATTCAAATGATGATAAAATCTGTAAAATAACATATATCACGTTCAACTTTCAAAGTCCTTATGTCAATTTCACTCAACAAAAATGCTGAAACTCAAAGCCTTCTTCTGTTTTCCGGATGTATTTGAGGCAAATTGGTAATGCCGGTATTATGTTTGGCTCTTTCACGATGAACCCATTTCCAGCACTATAAAACACAAGATTAACTTGGGAACGCAGTGCTAGCTAAATATTTTTCAAAGGTGAAACAGACAAACCTGCGCAGACTTGGCCGACTTGGCTGAATCATGCAAGGATTGCGATTAAAAATTCCATAGTCGCGCCTCGGCTGGCTGGAAGGTTACCGTGCTTCCCATTCGTGTCTAAGGTCTGGGATCACATTCCCAGCGTAAGCAACGTGTGTGTATGGAAAACTTTCAAGGGCATATCCTTCTGAGGAGACACTAACCAATTGAGTTCTGGGCGCCTCTACAGTGTTTTCCTTAGACCTCACTCGTGGAAGTGTGAGTGAATGTTTCCCCTGAATAATGTCGTGTACCTTTTTAACAGAGAGTGCTGGAGTATATTATTATTAGGTAATCTACCGGTTAAGGTAGGTTTTTGGATGGACACAACTAACAAATAAACATTTTGTAACTCCAAACAAAACCCAATCCAGCAACCTATCTACATTAGGTCCCTCTTCATCTCTATGTACTTCTTTCCTCCTTTCATCCCGTCCAACATCCCATTCTGTTCCTGCCATTTCCTCGCTTGCCCAACATTCTCCCCTCTATTACCTTCTTCAACATTCCACTACCGCTCAATACGCCTTCCATCCATTTTTCCTGCCTCCATAGGATTTCTCTCAACAAACCCCTCTCCTCACCCACCATCTCCAGTGCTTCCTCATTTGTTTTCCTTTCGGTCCATTTCACCTTCTCCATTCTTCTCCACACCCACATTTCAAAAGCCTCCAATCTACGTCTATCCTCCTGCTTCACAGACCACGTTACCGCGCCGTACATAGCTAAGCTCCATATGAGAGTTTTTACGAGTCTTGTCTTAACATCCCTACTCAACTGCTGGAGTATAGTTCCAGGGTAAATTTGATGTTTATTACGTCACACTTTCTAATGCTAACATTCGATGCACATCGAAAGAATTTTCAAGATAATACCATTAGTTACGGTAAAACAATCAATGGGAGTAAAATACCTAACACAGAAATTCAAAACAAAATGTATAAAGATGAAAAAGGGTGATATCACAATAATAGATACGATGAAAGGCGCCTTGAAATGATGTTAGGCAAGGGAGAGAGAACGAGAGGAAAGAATGCTCAGATGGAAGGGCCCGTCTATGATAAGGTACCTACTAATAATAATCATCAAGCGACTGCGATTTCCATAAAGACAATGAAACAAGTTTCATTTCCCTTGGGCCATGATAAATGAATGAGAAGGCACCTTTTCAGAGCCCACAAAGCTTTACATAATGCCTAACTCATTCTCTTTCATACAGTGGACTTTCATTGAGTAGAGCATCCACATTAGAACGCATGACTTGAAGGCACAGGTATTCTTATGGGAATGGGCTTTAACATCACCGGGGTTAGCTTCACCAACCATTCTGTAACAAGCTGCGAATATTCCAATTAACTCACCGCTCAATGCGAGCTAAAGTCCAACTTTCTATGCCTGGGCCTCACCTGAGCAGCAAGACAAAATCCATCTCGTGTCCCCTCCATAATACAGTAGGCACGTTCGCACAATGCATAGGATTAAGTTTATGACGCAAATTTATTCCAAGGAAAACCTCCAATCAAACAGACACAGAAAGATATGATAGAGTATGGAAAACACTGTACCTCAATGATAAACATAAGTAATTTTTGCTACATAGGATGCTATTAATCGTATCTACTTCAAGACGACACCAAATGAATCTTTGTCAACGCCAATAAACACTTTCCCAGCTTATCTATTAGACAATCGTCATAAAACTCAAATATGATATCAAACACAAGAGATTGGCAAATGGCAAAGGGCTACACAAGAACAAAATACACTAGGTTTAGGAAACGATGGCCTGATGGGATTATTTCAAGTCCTTAGAACGGAGGTTTACCTCAAAATGTGCTATATCTGCTGATTTAGGAGTGAAATTAAATTCATGAGACGGAGAAAAACAATAAACGTACTATAGACGGTGTAAAAAATATTGACTAGGAAGATCCTCCATTCGTCTTCTTACCAAATAGTCGAGTGTAGACAAATTCTGACATTACCTTTATTACTCGAATTAGAGAGTAACGTACATTCTCACAAATCTCCAGTAGAAATAATTAATTTGAAACCTAAAAAAATTAACCAATTGGAAAGACTTAAAAAGGCATCAAAATTAATTCCGCATAGGATTTTCCGGTGGAATGATAAACTAAAACAAGTATTTATGTATCGTATTACACTATGATTAGCCTAAATATACCATTTAAAAAGTATACTTAAAAAACAAGAAACGTTCAAAAGGATAGTATCTTTCAAGATTGTATCTAATGATACTTTGGATACGTCTAAAAATATTGCTCTGTTTATTCAAGAAATGTTAAACGTTTTTAAACAATTTACATGCACACTCGAGCGACATATTAGAACGACATTTTTTAGCACCGTTGTGTGATGATGATCAAAAGCAGCAGTCCAAACAACTCTATTTTAGCATTAAATGCCGACATTATTTTAAATGGGTTAAAAATTTAAAACCTACATTTTTAAATAATTTGCATTCATCGTGGACATTATTCTGATGACTCTATTAAAACTTTTTTATTAAGCAAGTACTTTCCGAGAAATTAACGTATTCACATTTTTGCCTTTGATATCGCGATATAATAGGGTATCTATCATTTTAAATAAGTTAAAGTGAAGATACCTGAAGAAGCTTAAAAAAACAGCATGAAACCACTCCTTAAGGAAGTTTTCCCTAAGGTAGTAGCTATTTTTCTATGAAATTTTATTGGACAAAGGCAGATTTACAAATTCACTTTTTATGTTCACCGGATTTTTCACGAATAATTGTGCGAAAATAATTTTGAGTATCTGGTACACAGAACATTGGAATACAGCGAAGGGAAAATGATAAAATAATAGGTACATTAAAAGAGCTGAGAGAACTAAATACGAGTAGATACATAGAGACGGTACAACGATTAAGTGTCATGAAAACTTTTACGCCCTATTATGAGTGCGTCGTTCCTCTTCAAGATTTACGCCCAATGTATCCCATACGTCAAATTTCAATGTTCACGATTCAATAATAGAAGTCGAGTCTTTTAGGACCGAAAATGGAACAGTAGAAATGTATGGCACACTATAAATACAACTCTCTGCTTTCTTCTGTCTATAAATTCACATTCGTTTATAACCGCTGGGATATATCTAATCACAAGTCAAAATTGGAGGTAAATTACGAAGGAAAGAAAATCAGGAAGTTAAGACGACCTTCTTATTTACTTCAGGGAGACAAAGAAACAAATGTATGCTAGAGCTTCGTAATTCCTAGGGACGACTCATTACAGGGCATCATTTGTGACAATATTTGGTCATTGAATATCATAGCTGTTTCTACTGCATTTTGCTCCATGAAAAACAATTTCACCTTGTAGATTATCGGCACGACCGCACCAATTCCTCCTGATTGTATATCAGCGGTGAAATGCGTACCACAATGACAGGATCGAACAAGAAACGAAGAGGAATAACAACCTTTTTTTCATAAACAGGAAAGGTCGTTTGCCCCATGGCCATTAAGGCGCGGCAAAGACCACCTCTTAATGAAAACGGTCGATGCATCATTACAAGAGTTTATTCCTCGTAAAAATTTCCATCGCCTCCTCCTTGCGCCCGAGCTATTTTTGTTTTAAAAATTATCATCCGACGAAAATTTACTCTTCTCAACGAAAAACGACTATCCATCCTTATTCCTTGGCAAAACGTGAGGAAGAAAATATACTAACCATTACTAGGATACCGCGCTCGAAAACAAGACGATAAGAAAAATGATTAACTTCAACTGCTCTGCCATTACAGTGCTCCGGCAGCTATCGGAATATCGACATTCAATTATTATCCCGAACACCACCAATAATCAAAGCAAGCCAAATTGGACGGTATAACTAACTGCGGGGCGAGAAACTATGGCGCTTGACCACTCTCGAAAGCAGTTAATAAATAGCTTCCTTTTACTTTTAAAAAATATGAATATATTGGCATCATTCAGAAAATTACTTTGCGCCGGACTGTATAATGACCCAGAGACTCTTTTTTAAATGCCTCTTTTCCTTCCTCCCACTCCCCGTCTCCTCTTTCTCTACCTTATATTAAAAGACGGCGAACCAATATATTTTTCCGGCCAATTAAAATAATTTTAAGAGTGAAACGGGTCCGCTTGGTCGTCATCAAGCAAGACTGCGAGGGAGGGAGGTGGAGGGGGGGAAAAGGCGGAGGATAGCTGAGGTTGTGAGACACGGCCTGGGAGAACGGCGAAGGGTGGGGAATGGGGAGGGAGTTACACGGAGGGGGGAAAGATGGCGGAGGGAGGGAACGAAATCAGCAGGGTTATTATGAACTCAAGCCTCTTTCGTTAACGACCGCCCTAAGTAACAAACTTCGTAATTTTCTTTCCATGCAGGCAATGTTTAAAGACGGTAGTGAACAATAACGACCTGGCACTTAATGACCCTGCAGCCCTGGAAAACTTCTTATTATTATTATTTATTTTCGCTTTCCTTTTATATATTCTTCCTTCTCGCGATTTTTATCATGACACAAAAACACATGGGGAAAAAGTTCGATGGCCAGGGCAATATAGCCTCCCTTCGCCTTAGACCTGAACTTAAGGGAAAAACATTATCACTAAAGCCACCGATTATTTTTTTCAGCAGTTTGTTCCAACTGACTCCGCACACTGCGATAACTTCTTGTCCTTATATATATATATATATATATATCTGGATGGCGTATAAAGGAGGTCACTGAAAAGTTCCTTTTTCGGCTACCAACTATGCCCGGCGCATGCCGAAAAAAAAGACAAAAGAAACAAAGCACAACTTGTCACCACGCCCGGTACCGACTGAACCTTCATTTAGTGAATTTCGCGTGGCCATCAATGAAATCAGCAAGTGAGGAACTATGAACTCGAGCAATGATTTTTCACAACTTTTGAAACTTTTGCACACTTTTCAAGCAAGAAATTTGGCATATTATAAGTGACACTCAGGATGTTTAACCATGTATCAATAAAACTACAGCGCTGCTTGTATCTCCTTTTTAGAAGAAGGACCAGTTACGCAAAAAAACTAACGGATTGCATTTTTTAAATGAAAGAATAATTAGTGGATTTTCCGTAGCCTTGTAAGTTAAACAGGACGATAGTTTATTTTACAGTTTCAGTTGCAACCTTGTGTGCATGGCATTAATATTAAAAGCATTCAACCAATGTAGACTATATTTCTGCCAGAATTCAAACTTCTTATACGGATTCCAAGCGTGGAATTCTGTTTGCTTTAGCGAAAACTGCGGAGGATTGAAAATTCACTACACAAATCCATATATCTTTAATATCAACGCCAATAATCAACCAGGAAAAGCGTAAAAATTGGAAAAAATTTTTTTTGAAGAGTCTTTGATTCATAATCTTAGTTGGTATTTTCAAAGTAAGAATAAATTGCTCAAGCATTAACGAGTATACTTTAAGTAAACACTCGCAAGTACACTCAAACATAAATACTCCAAAGCACTAGTTAGAGATTCTCACTAAAAACCCCCGTCTATATATATCTTGAATCATTTCACGGACTTAGCCACACTCTGTTAAGCAAAACTTTCCCCGATGTAACGTAAGTGGAACCATTGATGTCACCCAATATTCTTGACGGTTTGATGGATAATGAACGATGGCTTCCCATTATGTCCGCGTGCTACCTGATGGCCTCGGCTTACTACAAAGGATTAGCATGCCACTGACATGTTCAGATGCCCTATTCTAACACGGATGAGCATTTACGGAGGAAGAATAAAAAGCACACACAGGACGGGGAAATCCCGCGCGCTCCCCCTGCTTCGGTAAAACGACCGAAATTTTCAAAAATGGTCATAAAGCAAATGATTATAGCTTCGCGTTGTCAAACGAGGGCGGGCGGAGATGGAGACGATGACAAAACAAAAAGAATACCTTTCAATCCGAAATGACAGAGAGAGAGAGAAATGAGAGAAAAAAAGAACATAGCTACATTTTTATCTTTTGGCGAGATAACACGATAAATGACCGGGGAGGGGGAAAGCTTGGACAGTTTCGCGTTATGAGAGTGACGGTGGAACGCGAACGGCCCACGAGATGGCACGTGCGAGGTTTTATACATGTGCATAAATATATGGGGAGTATATGTATGCATGTTAGTGTGCTTACAGATATATATATTTATATATGAATAATTATTATTAGGTAATCTACCGGTTAAGGTAGGTTTTTGGATGGACGCAACTATTATATAAATATTTTGCGACTCCAAACAAAACCCAATCCAGCAACCTACTCTACATCAGGTCTCTCTTCATCTCTGTGTACTTCTTTCCTCCCTTCATCCCATCCAACATCCCTATCCGGTTCCTGCCCTTTCCTCGTTTCCCTAATATGTACTGCCTGCCTATCAGGAAGGTTATCAGTACTACTGTTTCTCCGGAAGAAGACGGAGCTAAATTCCGTCGAAATTATTAAGAAATGAAGTGTGTTCTTTTTACGTGTTTTTATGTTTTGTTTACTTTCTATAGCATATACTATGAGTTTCCGTTCCCTGTTGTTTTCCCTGAGTGTATATGTAAGTAGATGTGTGTTCTTGTAAAAATATATATATATATATATATATATATATATATATATATATATATATATATATATATACGAGAACACACACATATATATATATAGTATATATATAAAACTAAGACAGTAACACACAGCGCGAGAACACATAAAAAGAACACTCACAATAATATCTTGATAATTTCGACGGACTCGAACTCCGTCTTCTTCGGAAGATAAGATATGAACTTCGAAGGAATTATATATATATATATATGTATATATATATATATATATATATATATATATATATATATATACATTCTCAAAAACGAAATCCCGTCATCCGGCGAACAAATATTCATTTACACATAGAAATAGATATAACGAAAGGGGATAGGAACACACATAAAGGACGAACACAGTAGAGGTGGGGAATGCAGATTTGAGCATATCACAATTGTAAAAATATTTCCTTAACCGGGACTAGAACACCTTGTGATCTGCTCAAATCCGCCTTCCCACATGTCCTGTGTTCGCCTTTATGTGTTTTCCTATCCCCTTTCGTTATATCTAGTTCTTTGTGTGAATGAATACATATAAATATATATAATAAAAACACAGTAATCAACCCGAAGGTCGGTTTAGTAGGTGATGGTAGAGCTCACCCATGTACCAAGCCCGACGGCGTGTGAATATCCACACATCAGGGTAGGGGGGCCAGTTCCTTTCCCTGTGCCGGTTATGGTTTCCCAGGAAGATATGGTTCCCGAAAAATCAACTAGCTTGGGTGGAGCTGCAGGTGCCCAAAGTGCCTTGCCCGGGAATCGAACCCGGGACCCTCTGGTCAGCAGTTCAACGCTCTACCCGCTAGACCACCGCGACCCCATAAATATATATATATATATATATATATATATATATATATATATATACACACACACCCACACACATTCAAACACGAAAAACTGTATTATGCCGAACACATATTCATCCACATAATGTAAATTGGTACGAGTAGGACGAACACAGAAATGGTGGGTTAGGTGGAATCGATCAGATCACTAGCGTAAAAAGGTTTCCTTGACTGGGACTGGTACCATGTATCTTCGACTTACCGGGTCTGCGTTCGTCCTTTCTGTATATTATGTGTTCCCATCCCTTTTCCTTATATGTATATATGTTAAAATACCTATATCTCCATGTATATATATATATATATATATTATATATATATATATCTCCATGTGAATGCATACAAACACAAACAAAATCACACACATTCAACTCACTCATGAAAATCAGACAGCTCGGTCGATCATGGGAAATTGGAAGGGAGAAATGACAAATAAAACTTAATTAATTTTTTTTAATTATAAAATAATCTGAAGCATCACCTGCTACTAGCATATCCACCAGGAAAAATAGAGTTCATTATTGTCGTAAAGGAGACTGTAGAAGACTATGGTAGAGGGTTGAATGCTGGATAGACGAGGTAGAGGTTGGAAAATAAAAGGCATGCTCGACAGAAGTAGAAGAGAGGGAAGCATGTAAACTTGAATTATGTTTATGCAGATTCTATTATATTTACTTCGAGTCAGATTATATTGGGATTAGGGATGTTGAAGAGATATTATTGGACCTATCAAAAACCTTCTCCGACGAGAAAATAACAATGTAATAACTTATCCTCCCTTTCTCAAGGAGGAGGGAGTTGATGACGAAGACGTTGAGTAGGGATGTTAAGACAAGACTCGTAAAAATTCTGATATGGAGCGTAGCTATGTACGGAGCGGAGACGTGGTCACTGAAGCAGGAGGATAGACGTAGATTGAAGGCTTTTGAAATGTGGGTGTGGAGAAGAATGGAGAAGGTGAAATGGACCGAAAGGAAAACAAATGAGGAAGTACTAGAGATGGTGTGTGAGGAGAGGGGTTTGTTGAGAGAAATCCTATGGAGGCAGGAAAGATGGATGAAAGGTGCATTGAGTGGTAGTGGAATTTTGAAGAAGGTAATAGAGGGGAGAATGCTGGGCAAGCGAGGTAAGGGCAGGAACAGGATAGGGATGTTGGACGGGATGAAGGGAGGAATGAAGTACACAGAGATGAAGAGGGACCTGATGTAGATTAGGTTGCTAGGTGGGGAGTTACAAAATGTTAAAATGATAGTTGTATCCATCCAAAAACCTACCTTAACCGGTAGATTACTGAATAATAATAATTTATCCTCCAAATATGGTCAATGTATGACATGTTAAATATATTCCTTCAAAAAGGCCTCCGCGTAGAGCAATAATTATTATTGCAGCTGATGATGCTGCCAACCAATAGATTGACCGCGACAGACACCGGGAGCGGAACGGAGAATCTCATCCCTATGGGTTCCTCGTCTAGCGACTCTTAAATAACACCGCCATAGGTAAAACACGAGAAAATTATGCGATCAACGAAGTGGAAATACCAGTTTATTTACGGGTAAAATGAGTGCAAAGTACATTTTATCCTTTATGTATACTTTCATTTGCAAACCTGTATCTGTAAATTACCAAGAGTAGAAAAAGAGGGGATATTCCACTTTTAATAATTTACCAAGAAGAAGGGAGTAACGGTTAGGAGCTCGAAATCGTTTCATCTAATATGAATCCTTACCGCTCTCTAAGCATTTCGACAAACTAAAAATGTTCCGATGCAAATAGATCACAGCTAAGCAGTCAACAGATCCCAGAATAAAACCTCTCTTGAGCAGAGCCATCAGTTTGTTACAGCACCGTGGGAGTTCACCAGGGACTCTTCGCGGTCGGAGTTTCGTTAGTGAAGGGGTCGGAGGTTGTCTAAGGACTAAGTGACGGTAGTAAAGAGCGGAGAGGGTGGTTGCGGAATGCAAACGGGAAGGTAGGAGAAACAGTGAGCAGAGTAAGGGGCAGAAAGCATTAGAGAGGCAAGGCGGATGTGAACTGCAGACTCCCGAAGAATCGTGACCCGGCAAAAGGAAGGAGCACGGAGGTATATTACGGCACCCACACACGGAGACCGAAGGCGTCCCTTAACCCTACCAACCCTTCAATCTCCATCTTCCTATGGATACCCCCACCCCCGTCCATATCCCCCAACAGAGGAGAACCCTGAGAAAAATCCCCTCTTGCCCTGTGTCCCGCTCCAACTCTTCCACACCCTCAGCAGAAGCGACAACCATCCGCACTCGTTCGCGTGCATATAAATAACTAAATATTTTAAAAAAGCATATATTTCCCTGGAACCATAAATTTGAATTGTACATATTTATTTATTCATATTCAAGCATAAATATATAAATTGAAGTGAAGGAGCACACGTGTACACTTTTGCGTAAATATGTGCGGAATAGTGTTTGCTTTTGCATATGTATACACACACAGATATATATATATATATATATATATATATATATATATATATATATATATATATAAACACACATACACATATACATACGCACAATATACACATATTGGACAGCAAGACCGCGTACATCGCTAGTTAACAGCAAAATCGTGTACGATTATACATTCACGTTTCCTTTCATTTCCGAAACCTCCTCCTCCCCTTTCTCTCTTCCTCTCGCTCCCCACAACTGCCACCGCTGCGCCTGCCCATATTTTCCGTTCGGTTTTGCTTTTTTATTTTATCGTACGAAACCCTTGCGCGACCACCAGCACTCGACCCATTCCCTCTCCATCCCCTTACTTCCGCCCTCCCTACACCGGAGTCCTCCTACCGCCCACGTTTCGGTTTTGCTACCCATTAAAGTTACATATCGATGCAGGGAACACAAAAGAGTCATCAGAAGTAGACATTGGGGCGGAGGGATGTCGGAAGGGTGGGCGAGGGGGGTTGGCGAGCGAGGAAAAGAGAGAGAGAGGGGAGCGGGCGAGGGGTGTACGTGGAAAGAGCGAGAGCATGAAAAACGAACGTATGGGAATTTAGTGTGTGAGGATGAGGGAGATAGGTAGGAGCAAAGTCGGAGAGGGGAGAGATGGAGAATCACGTTAAATAAATTGAGCGTGAGTAAAAATGAGAGCGCACGGAGCGAGGGGAGAAGGAGCATCGGTGGCCACGGATGAAATCGCACGACTCCCGCCGAGGTTTCCCTCGGTTCGCTCCCGGGGCGCGGGGGAGGAGGTGGGTGCGAGAGGGACGAGAGAGAGAAATAACGAGAGGCAAGTCGGGCGTAGGAAGAAATGCGGCATGACGTGCATCTTGGTAGGCGATTTGGGTGCATGATCTTCGTCCCCACTGCAGGTGGCATCGTCGACGCCGGGATGAAAAAATAACTATTCCCTCTATGTCTCTGAATTGCTTTCTCATGGATCAACCACCGTCATTTCAACTTGGCCTTTCTTTCACAACAACTACACAGTTCATCTATTGAAATACAATCTCCTCGAAATTTATTACGAATATTTCGCACACCTTGGAAATTTCCATGCTTCAGACTAAGATTTAACTCGGAAAGTTTTGCAAAATGATCGTATAAAAAGCCAAAATTCAATGTTTATCCGGACACATTATAATAGAACAGGGAATCGTTAAGAATACATATTAACTAGAAGAATAGCTAGACTAATTTATACAAATGGTAGTAGGAGACAATACATGAAAAAAATTAATTCGCGTGCAAATTTAGGAAAATAAGTAGCTAACAAGGGTTTTTCTGACGAATTTTGGATCGGACGCTTTATTTTTCTATGGGACTTGAAGAAATTACCATTTACTTTATCACAGTAACTTCCACTTAAAAAACAATAACATGACTATGCTATGCGAAAAACACAAGAGCAACACGTCCTCCTAGTGATAATTCACTAAGCATTGACATTGATATTCGCATTTCTAAAAAAAGTGTATTTGCCGTCTATCCAAGGACCTCAAATTCTTAAGTATTCCTTAGGGTTTACCGGAAATGAAATACTGAGGATTAAGTAAGGTACCTGATGGATATTTAAACGTCTTTCTTAGGTCCATAGCAATTTATACTAACACATAAGAGTTTCTGCTGCAAAAGTCACTTAAAAAACGACGCATTTTCCCACGTGTTACTCCAAAATCGTGTTCCGCCCGACGCTGCGGTGTGAAATGCTTCAGCTCCTCGCGGTACAGTAAAGGTTGCGCGCGCCCTTCCCAGAGGTCAGCATTTTAGTTCCGCAGGAGACCATGGCGCTACGTGGCTAGGCAATAGGGTGGCTAGCACCGGAACTATGCTTAATTAAGACACAGGGAATTCCGAGTGCTAGCCAAATCGCATGAAGAATAATTATAAGAAAGATACTTCCTTTTAAGCTCTAATTGTTATGGAGTTCCCCGAGCGTTGAAGGGGAAACGGTCTACTGTTATAATATAAATCACATAAAATGTTCAACGCTTCAAGACATGCATTCTATGAGGAACTTGCGACTTGGTCATTGTATCCCCTAAGATGGAATAATCAGAGAAATGAAAGGTGCATGCGGAAGGAGCGATTGACCTTGAAGTTATGACCTTCCCGTTTTGGCATTTTTATTTAAAATTTCACGAGCACAAATGTGCGAGATTAAAAGTGGTAATTAAAACCAAACCATAAACAACAAACACATGCACGTACTACTGAAGTAAATATGATTACTATACGACCTCCACGAACTACGAACCCTCTACGAAATAATGAAATACACTTAATATTAATCAAGCAACTCCACAACACAATTTTTTATACAAAGCGCAACGAACAATTCCGGACGTGCGTCATTCTTAGATTTCATAGAAAATAACCAATCCAAAATCGTAGCTTACACACGGTATTTCTTGAAACTGAACAGCCCTTTCGATTTCTCCACATGAATGACCTCACTTGGACACGTATTGTGAATGCTCTGAGAGAAACGTGAGTGCTTATGAAGAGAAGACCAATCGATACCAACATATTCTGTGCAGTTTAAAGTTTAAGTTTTTAAAAAATGCTCACATAAATGAGCATTATTTTACTTAGTTTGTTTTCTGCAAACGAAGGAATTGTTTTAGACAGGAATAATCACCTAAATCATCGAGTAAAGTGGATACATGATGATATAAGTATACCGAACTTGAGATTTACCGCAGTAATCTAGTTTATTTTTCTATTTCAAGGCAATTTTAAGAATTCAATGCAATATTTACTATTGATTGGTGAATATAATGGGAAAATAGGCATTTAATGATAAAAAACACAACATCGACATAGGTGTTTTCAAAATCAAATTTCTGTTTTGCGACATATATAATATAAACTTATATATTATCAGAGAATATTAGCATTAAATATTAATGTTACAATGCAAATGCTGACTAAAATCCCCATATTACTGAAAATTTCTAAATAAACAAAATAAACAAATCAATACATAAAAATACGGTGGAGATACATGCTTCCCGTGGGGTGTTACCATTTTTAAGCGAAATATAAGGTAATCATACTGCAAAAGAAAAGACATTCCCTACTCACCATCTGTAGAATTCGATGCAGTGAAACAATTGCTCAGTAGACCAGACAGGAACGTGCGACTGAATTTCACTCACTATTTTAGGAAGACATTTGTTCAGTTCGTCTACCGCTACCCAAAGCGAGGTACCCAGTTATGCATCTTGAGCTGCATTTCTGAAACAGAATGTGAACATACCGATTAATTAAGCAAGAGTAAGAATCTAAAAATGTCTAAAAATATATATTTTTCTAAGTTGCACCCAATTACCTCAACAAATTAAGACGAGAAACTGAAAGGGTATAGGAAACATAGGAAAAAAGTGCGAGGAAATGGAGACTTAACAAAGACAGGGCGATCTGGGCGCGCTATATACAGTATGAGTTGAAGGAATTGTTAGAATAAAAGAACGAAAATTCCATTTCCACTTTTAGATGAAACGAAGAGGAGTGAACTATTGGATGTGATTTTGTTAAGTGTCAATTCTATACCCGCTATTAGATAGTCTACAGGTAAAATATTAATCGAAGAATACGTTCTGACAAGATTGACAGAATATTTAAGGAACCATAAGGCAAAAATAAACGACTAGGAAATACTATATAGATAGAGAAAGTATATGATAAAAAAATGTTGATTTTGAAACCTCAGAATCAGGATTATTTGACTTCGAGATAGAAATACCGTTGGAAGGAGGAAGAAAATCAATTAATGCTGGGAAAATGGATAACATCTCGGTACAACCACTCAAAAATTTCGGATAACTGAGAACGAATAGTTTTATTGGATCACTTATAGTATTTATGAGAGAGGAATCCGGTTGGAAGACTTCGTTATATCAGTAATGCCACCATCCCAAGAAAGAGTAAAGCAGCAGTTCTCGTGGACAGTATGACCATGCTACGTTTTACTTAATACGTGGAAAAGGTAGTACTTAAAATCACCAACCAAAGGATATAGAAGGGAGAAAAGAAGCACCAACGAGAAGATGGTTGCATTTAGAAAGCGGAGGAGTGCACGTCGTGTCACAACATTAATGATGTCACTAGTAGAAGGGAACATAGAATACAACCAGGATCTATTGCTTTGATCCATGGATTTTGAGGAGGGCTTCACCAGACTTAAATGAAAAGAACTAATGAGCATTTTGCAGAAGACATGGGTAGACTGGAGGGATAGAATACTTATCCGGAACCTTTGCAGGTCGCAGACTTCAGAGATAGGGGTAGCGAATGACGAGTCGTGATGCGAAATTCTAGGCAGGAAAGTATGACAGGGATGCCTATTATCAATTGTTCTTTTCAATTTAAATACGCAGGAAATGGTCTGCGCGGAATGGAAATGGCTGAAGACTGGAGTGAAAGGAGGTGGGGAACTACTCAAATCAGTTGCCTTTGCGAGTGACCTAGCGCTTGTTAGCCAGTAAGCCAAAGGTGTACAATCTTTATCTAGGGCATTACAGAAAATGAGATAGATATGATCATTAATATAAGCATTCGTAATAATAAAACAAAAGTGATTGTAATCTCAAGAGGTAAAGGCTACAGTAATCATTACAGTTGGAGGTCATAAAGTTGAACAGGTAGAACGCTTCAGCTAATTAGAAAAAAAAATTTAGGAGGTTGGGGAGATTAGTAGGTATATATAAAGTTGGCTCGCGGTAGGTAAGGGAAAGACATACGTTGATGAAAGGCACCTCACGTACAGATGGAAAGAAAAGACTAGGGAAAACTAGAAGCATTCATTGAGCATAGTTACGAATGACTCGGCCGACTTGACCGTTGATGAAGGTGGATTTGGAGGGTTGAGAGAAATATGGAGAAAATAAAGCTTACGGAAAGAAAGAATTATGAACATAGTATGGAAGGAAAGCTGTTGGAAGAAGTTCGAAGAAGACAGGTCGTGAATGCAAGAGACGCTGAGAGGCAATTGGATGTTGAGGACGGCAATAGAAAGGAAAGGGCTAAAACTGCAATGTAGACGGAGGAAAAGAATAGCCATTTTGGTTAGAATTAAAAGAGATGATGTATACAGAGCTCAAGAATGAGTTATTGTAATGCGTAACATGAGATTCGAGGATATTTTGGTATGATAAAGATAAATCAGTGTGTATTTCCAGGGTACATTAAAAAGCCAACACAAAGCCGGTAGACTCCTGGTAATAAACTCAATGCAGCAGAAAAGAAAAAACATCGGTGTGGCAATTAATAGACTAGTGAAAGCTTTGATATGGAACGTGGTTCCATACGACGCGGAAAATTATCTCTGAAGAAAGATGTTAGGCCTAGGTTGGAAGGTTTTGAGATTTGACCTTGGAGAAGAATGAAAAAGTTAAAATGAACGAAAAGGAGACAAATGAAGAAGAACGATGGACGAGGAAAGATATTTGGGAAGAAGTCGAGAGGAGACAAGAAAGGTGGATGCAAAGCATTTTGATGGACAATTGAATGTTGACGACTAATAGAGGAGAGGGCGTTTGGCAAGTTAGTTCGTGGGAGGAAAAGGTTAAGCATGATGAACGGCATGAAGTGAAGTGGAATGATTGGGCGAGGATACAAGAGGTACCGTGCCTGCCTGATCCGAAAGGTCGCTGGTTTGACTCCCGTGCCCAGCGAAAAATTTTTCAGCTTAGAAAACAATTCAGGATGGTTTTTCGGAACGAGTCAACCACGCATTAACAGAACACAATCATGGTCTTTCGAAATAAGACAACGAGAAAAATAGACACACATTGAAAAGCTACCCTCAACCAATGGTTAAAGAAAGCGGTTTCACCATTAGGCAGTGGCCCGTGCCCAGTGGCAGCGGCCCGATCCGCTGCCACAGCTGCGGACGAGAACGGAGTTCACGGTTTCGACCACAGTACTCCGGAGTGGAAGGCAACGGAATAGAAACCACCACATTATTCTCCCTAGAATATGCAGTCTTGCATTCAAATATAGTAGAAAGGGGGTTGTAGTAAATCAATCCTAGCATTAAATACTGATGATGATGAGAATGATTGCGTATTTGAAAAAGTAATTATTGTAGTGTGAAGAGTCAGGTTGGGTCCAGTTAGACGAGACTAATAAATGCAGCGGTGCTCAGTCTGTGTGCATCGAAAACTTAAATTGAACGAAGACTATATTACCGTAAAATAATAATAATAAACAGTTGTGTGCGGAATGTGTGTAACAAAATAAATGTGATAATACATGATATTGAATACAATAAAATGGAAGTATGAGATATTTTAAGTAGACGAAAAGAAGATGAAACTTATTAGACAAATTCTAAGGCATAAGAGGCTAATGAAAATTACAATGCAACCATTTCAGAGAGTAAAAATCATTCGCCTTGACCGGGATTCGAACCCGGATCCCTCGATATCCTGCCGAGTGCTTTAACCAATTAAGCTACCGAGACGTCCTCTTACACTCTGAAATTTTGAGGGCTTTAAAGGAACAAGATGTTATGACGAAATACCGTACATACAATGTCACAGGCATTCGTAGTCGTGCGCGACGCGCCACAGTCCACGATGTTAATAAAGCCAATTTCAAACACTTAGGCTGTTCATACCTTAGACAAATTTCAAGAAACTGTAATAGTAACTTTAACGGAGCCACCCGCTATGTGTGCATTACAATGCAACCATTTCAGAGAGTAAAAATCATTCGCCTTGACCGGGATTCGAACCCGGATCCCTCGACATCCGGCCGAGTTTAAAGCCCCCAAAATTTCAGAGTGTAAGAGGACGTCTCGGTAGCTTAAGTGGTTAAAGCACTCGGCCGGATATCGAGGGATCGCCGTCAAAGAGGCCGTGACGACGTGTCTTCGAGAGGTTCCCGATGATGTCTTCGCGGGAGCGTTCCAGGAATGGGAACGCCGCTGGAACAAGTGTATCGACTCACAAGGATCCTATTTTGAGGAATATTAGCTTAAGATATGTAAAAGTGTAATAATTTTTTTTCCTGAGCTCAGTACACTTATTTTCCGGAAGAAACCTGTAGAAAACAAATGTCTACGAAGGAATGAACAAAATGAAATAAAATAGGGTAACGCTGACAGTATATTTAATCTAATCCAAAGATTGACAACAAGAGATTATTCCAACTAGGAGAATATAATATTTTAACTCTCAAAGAGATTACCTTGTTAAATTACATTGTACATTTTTACTGAGCGTACTTCGAATTAATTCGGTGAATCGAGACCGGGTTTTAAACATTTGGTTAACCTATGGACATATTGTTTGTCAGACTAATTATTAATTTCAGTCACATTTATCTACCATATACACAAAACATTTTAGACATAATCAGTCAACTGCCTGTGAATATCATTATGAATACTTTCTTCTTATTGAAAAATTCCAGACTAAATACGACACGTAATTATCAATAATCATGCCTCATCAATCAGTTATTACCCACCAAGCAGAATTTTACTATGTGCTGATGATACTCTGAGTGCATTTTTCTCTAATACTAGATCAGATGTAATTATCAATCAGTGAAATAAACGTTTAATTACAAGTGCACTCTAAATTGAATTGGTTAGTACATATGTATATTTAATGATGGTGCCCAATCCAAATTCATTTACTCTTTTACTCTATCACAAATCACTCAATACATCAATTATTACTATAATCAGTGATCGGGATAAAATGTCGCAACAGCGTAGCAAGATTATGATCTGAAACGCGAAGGCCTAATTGGGGAATTTCCACCCCCGTCGGACTCATCCCATCCGGTTTAATCACCAAGCCGTTTTCACATCCACATGCGCTCACGCATACACACGCAAGTGCATTTTTTTCCACCCGCGGTCGCAAGAAACAGCACACGAGCCCATAAACCTCAACCCTGCCCGAAACATCCCCTGGGGCGATCTCAGTGGAAATGAGTGGGGCACGAGGGAGAGGGGAAAAGATTTTTAAAACTATTCCCATTCATACGAGGAGAAAAAAACCTTCCGCGAGTCGTAAAAACAGCGGGACCCGGCATAAAGGAAATATCCGGACGAGGGGAGAGAGAAGGAGAAATACTAAAGAGGGAGGGATGCACTTGGATACGCAGGAAGAAGGGGGGGAGAAGGATGCGGGAGGATAGGGAGAGGATGGGAAGGAAATACCGGAGATAGGGGGTCTGGAGGTAAGAAAGTAATGTGGGCTGGGTAATTGAGAGCAAGGGATAGAATGAAACCACCCCGAGAGGACAATTCCTACCTGAAGCAAAGGGTTACTAAGAGCAGGAAAAATATTCTGGAGGAGACAGAAAGAAAGTGCGATCGTGGCAGGGCGCTATTAAAAGAACTTTATATTCCAAACCACCCAACAGCACAAGGCAATGCTTTAAAAGTAATAATTACGAGCTGATTTTTTTTAAAAAAAGCTATTCTCCCCGATTGCTTTACTACCGTTGAAACCAAAATTCCACCGCAGTTGTAAGAGGAAAAGACTTTAAATGCAAGGAACTTAATGGTCTTACGGGCAGCTTCGAATGAAAAGTATGCCCTAAATAATTATAATAACGGGGAAATGTTATTACAGAAAATATAGCGTGTAGAAGAATTAATCAAAGAACCCTATAGAGGTTTCAGCATTTTCGGACGTATTAAATTATACCTTAACAATTTTTTGCGAAAGATAATATGAAAAGGAAGCTCGTTTCGAATTAATTACGAGATGGAAGCATATTTTCCTGATGGAGATCATGGCTTTTTCATGCCAATAATGTTGAAAAATGTGCGCACATGTGCTTTAATGTCTTGTTTTTTTTTTTAAATCTTCATAAGAATAAGTTACGTGAATGTACTAAAACAGTAAACCAATTACAAACAAAATTCTGGAAATTTAATTTAAAGTTTTGAAGTCAAATTAATAATATAATTCATCAACATAATAACTTGTTTCTCGCGGGCAAAACTCGACTGAACGAAAATTAAGGTACGCTAGAGGAAATGGTGGATTAGCTTAAATTTAAATCGCCTTTAGTTCTCAATTATTCAAACCTAGATGTTTTGTTGAAAAATAATAACCTTCCAAGAGATATGAGTGAAAACTCCACGTTCAGAAATATTTATGAAATAAAAAGTATGCGGAAAAACATTTACATCGTTAGAGTTAAGATTTTCTGAAGGAGTTTCATAATTAAACTGCAGGAGGACGACGTTTGCACCTAGGAGATTGCTCAGTATTTTTCCTGACTATTGCCAGTTGAAGCATTCAGGTCTAAATATAAATAATTCAATGAAATAGTAAACTTTCTTCAGAGGAGGGAAAATGTAAAATTATTGTAAGTTTTCAGTGGTTAAAAAGGATTGACTACGGATAGGATTGAACGACTGATAGTAATTGTGAGATAAAAGTCGATAGTTTCTCACGCAAACACCGAAAATCTTCGTGCTAAAGACAAAAACGAGGTTGTTACGAGTTTATTTTGAATAAAATTCTCGCCTACGTCCACCGCTTCTCAAGCAACACCCCTAGTAGTTGATAATTAAGTATTTTTATAAGAAAGATGCCTCCATAATTCGTAAAATGAAAATGTCATATATTTTGGTTTAATGTGGTACGTAATGAGTGCGACTGTACGGACATTCTCATACCTACGTATACATCACGTTATTGATAATTTAAAAAGGCTTTATGGTCGACAATATATTTCCGTATCCCCTTTCACGACAACCCAAAATTGTTTCTTGGTCCCTCCTGTAAAAACATCCTCTCGGTTACGACGGCCATTAGCTGCTAGATACCCACCTGTCCGAAATAAAAATCTTATAATATTCTAAGAGGATATGAAGGTGCCTGAACGGGATGGGACATGGGGAGGTGGTTCATTAAGTACCGTTCCCAAACTTCCACTCTAAATAAGTGCTGATGAATGACGGTTATGCAATCTTTCTAGGCTTCGAAATTATGCACGTACTAGATCCTCTAGTATTTAATATTCTTTGATTAGTATAGTTATACTATTTATTAAACTGAAATCTCACGATCGCTTAATGTCTTCATTAATTAGAATTAATGACAATTAATTAATAAGATGAATATGCACCCAATTTTATGATGCACATAGTGAAGTTGACCTACGATAACTGTAAAAACCACATCCAAAAGTAAATACTATTAGATACAAAATGAATAAAAATCTAGGCAAATCTAGAATTTGGTCAATGTGGAGTGAAACCTTTTAGCTTTAATGCCAAAAGCCAAGCAATTTTATACACATCAACACAAATCAATGCAAAGAATGAACACGACTTAAACAATAATTCATTTTGAGCTTAACACGCCAAACTCATTAAACCCATATGTTTAAGAAAAGCAAGGCCTTTTTCAATATATCATCACAATTACTTAACTATTCTCACGGAATCATTATCCTTTACAGCCAAGTGAATTAAAACACTATGCGTTCTGTAAATTAATGTTAACATATATTTTTATTAGACATAGAAAAGGAACATGACGTAGAAGAAGATAGCTTAGGTCCAGGCATACTCGACGATGAAATAGAAAGGGCATTAAAGGAGATGAAAGCAAATAAGGCTGTGAGGCTGGACAATATTCCTGTAGAAATGTTGAAATGGTTAGGGAAAGGTGGGAAGAAGGCCATATATGGACTGATTCGTAGTATCTATGAGGAAGGAATCTGGCCGGAAGATTTTGTGAGATCGGTGTTAGTTCCTATTCCAAAAAAGGCAAAGGCTTCGTCATGTGAGGATTACAGAACAATAAGTTTGATATCCCACGCAGCTAAAGTTATTCTCAGGATCATCAACAAAAGGATAGAGAGTAAGGCAAATGATTACTTAGGGGATGATCAGTTTGGGTTCAGGAAAGGAAGAGGTACGCGTGATGCCATTGCAGTAATGAGATCACTAGTCGAGAGGAATATAGAATACAATCAGGACGTTTTTGCCTGTTTTGTAGATTTCGAAAAAGCTTTTGATAGAGTGAATTGGGAAAAATTAATGCGTGTATTGCAGAAAATAGGAATGGATTGGAGGGACAGGAGACTGATCCGCAACCTGTACATGTCTCAGACTGCTCAGGTGCGAGTGGGGAACGGAGAGTCCGGATGGGCAGTGTTAGGAAGAGGTGTAAGGCAGGGTTGCCCATTGTCACCGGTACTGTTCAACGTATATGTAGAGGAAATGATTAAAGAGGCATGGGAAGAACTGGAGGTAGGAATGAAAGTCGGAGGGGAATTCGTAAAATCGGTTAGGTTTGCTGATGACCAAGCATTAGTTGCTCAGTCAGCCAAGGGGTTGCAAGCATTGTTGAGTGAATTGGAGGTTCAGTGCGATAAATATGGGATGAGAATAAATATTAATAAAACAAAGGTTATGCGATTTTCCAGAAAGAAAAAGGCTAAGCTAAATATTAAAATAGGCGGGGAAAAAATAGAGCAGGTAGAACAGTTTACATATCTCGGAAGTGTTTTGGACCAACACGGTCAAAGTGGTAGGGACGTAAGGAGAAGAATTGCGCTAGGCAAGGAGGCTTTCTCAAGGAGGAGGGAGTTGATGACGGGGACGTTGAGTAGGGATGTTAAGACAAGACTCGTAAAAACTCTGATATGGAGCGTAGCTATGTACGGCGCGGAAACGTGGTCGCTGAAGCAGGAGGATAGACGTAGATTGGAGGCTTTTGAAATGTGGGTGTGGAGAAGAATGGAAAAGGTGAAATGGACCGAAAGGAAAACAAATGAGGAAGTACTAGAAATGGTGGGGGAGGAGAGGGGTTTGTTGAGAGAAATCCTATGGAGGCAGGAAAAATGGATGAAGGGCGTATTGAGCGGTAGTGGAATGTTGAAGAGGGTAATAGAGGGAAGAATGTTGGGCAAGCGAGGTAAGGGTAGGAACAGGATAGGGATGTTGGACGAGATGAAGGGAGGAAAGAAGTACACCGAGATGAAGAGGGACCTGATATAGATTAGTTTGCTAGGTGGGGAGTCACAAAATGTTTATTTGATAGTTGGGTCCATCCAAAAACCTACCTTAACCGGTAGATTACCTAAAAAAAAATGTTTTTATTCAATAGGAAGGCCCATGAAAAATTTTATTTCGGTAGTTAATGGTGCCGAAACTTTTAGATGACAAAACGGTTTAAGAGAGACTGCCATGAGTAAATACGTTCACTCTTAGCATTCGAGAATGGTTCAGTAAAATGTACGAGGGCGTTTTAATGCATGATAAATATGAAAAATAAATCAAAATCATCCTGAAACATTCGATCGTGTATAGCGGAACACTCCAGCTAATTATTCCTTAAATTGATTTCATTCCTTCCATACGTTTCTTAGTGAATGCCAATGTGCGAGTACACACACATGTAGATGATAATTATTTGCGCAAGGATTACGATCTCCCGATATCCTTTATATGGAAAAAAAGATTAATATTTAAGAATTTTAGCACGAAGTACATACAAGAAAATTTCAATGTTTTTTTAAGATATCTTTGCCATAAGATAATCGTTTGTGCAAGGAATAACAAATATAGCATTCTGGGAAAAAGCCATATTACTTACTAAACTGCCGACAAAAATTTTGATTAAAAGACAAAACATTTAGAAAAAATGTCCTGGATAAAACATTTTTGCGAAGATTAAAGGATTACAAGGGTGGTCTGAAAATTTTCCGACCTAACAAAGATACGTGACATTTTTTCTGAAATTTTCTGTGTCGGAAACTTTTCAGACCACCAACGTAGATATTTAAGGTAAAAGAGTAAATGACTACTAATAAATTTAGAGCCAATTACAAGTGCATGAACCAAACGGGAACAGTATTAGGGAGAATAATATCCTAATTGGAAATACAATCTCATGGTAAGCGTATTCAGCATCCAGGTAACTCTATTCCATTCTATTTCGTTGAAGAACATAAACCATCCTCAGTACTAATCCCAAACGATTTCTTTAGATTTTAAGTTTTATATACAGCCTTGGGAGTAACAGTAAAACTCTTTGAAAATTCTATTTCCGGTATGAGTTATAGTGGACAGTAAGTTTCTATAAAATTCGACGACTAAATTAGTCAGCATGTTTACCAAATATATTGCACAGAATAGTTTTCAAAATTATACTTGAATGTTTAAATTGATGTGCTGCAATAAGCGCAGACCTTTCCAGAGCCAATATGTGTGTTACACATTTTATTCAATTAGTAAATTGTTCTGTCATTTCTATCAAAAAGAGATGGCTCATAATGATTTTTTTTAGAATGAAAAATAATAAGAAAAAATAAAATGGACGGAAAAGAAAACAAACGATGAAGGTCTAAGCATGGTACTGGATGAAAGACGGCTGTTGGGAAAATTTTGAAGTCCAAAGAAGAGGATACATGACATACTGAAAGGCAATAGGATGCTGAAGATTAATGTAAAAAAAATGCCGAGACCGTAAACTTGATAGCCGTATTATCCGTACTCAAGCCGTAGCTACGTTCCTTGTATATTTAAACTGGAGATTAATAAAAGTGTTGGGGAAAATGCTAGGAAAGCGAGGAAGAGGTAAGAAAAAAATAGGCAATTTGTAATGAAATAAGGGAGGTGGAAGCATCAATAACCAAACAATGAGTCAATTTGATAAGTAGTACGGAATACAAAAATATTTTGTGTCATGTCAGTTAGCGCTTAGGATTAAGGCTGTTCCAGAGACCACCGAAAACCGTAACACGCTGGACTACTGATACTAATACTTATCAATAAGAAGTTTTCACCACGGGTGACACCATAAATAAAAAGCCTTTGAAGTTTTAGTAACTCGTATATTGGCTGTTTTACTTTTCCCACTGAACGATAAAACCTACCAAATGCCTCATCTCCATCTTCAGTCATACGATGACAAATTGCGTAGTCCTTGAACTCAAATAATTCTGAATAGCCGCTTTTAAGGGAATATTCACTTTAGTACAGTTTATACGGGAGAGTTTATGAGAAGTGTATACATTAAATGTTGCCGAAAAGGTTTTAATTATGAATATATTAATGGAAGACAAAAATCTGACTTTCATCGTTTAAAGAGAAAATATAATAGAAGGAACATTTTTTATAATGATTAGATAACATTTAATTACTGGTTAAAAAATAATGAACTTGAAGCCGATGAAAGTAAATGTACATAGATAGCATGTAAGGGGGGAAAGAGTGCAATAAAGAATTAAATATTTAAAAATGATACATTTATGCTTTTGACTATAAGTACAAGTCTGAGAGAGAAGATTGATGAAAAATTAACTTTAAAAAAGCCCCGGGGAAATAATTGCAACGAAGAAATTTTTGGCCAGGCTAGGAGTGTAAAAACGGACGGAGGACGTGATAGCAAAGTTCAAGTCCGTGCAATGGGAAACTCTCAAACTGAAAATTAATGACATTTATTGCACCACAAATAGATTGTGCGCGACAGTAAAAAATATAAAAAAAAGGATTGGCATGTACTCCCTTAAAAGTGAATAAATATAGCTAGAAACAACGTAATATCAAAATTAAACATAAGCATAAAACGGAGATATTAAAAACTATTCACGTATGATAGTTATTTAACAGAAACAGATTAAAATTAAGACGAATTGAATATGAGTTCAAGTTGATAAAAGCGGTTGTGCCAACGTTTGTAAATGTCAACATTCCGTGAGTTGCAACATTTCGTGATATTTTTATTCGTAAATTTTTCTACCTCCCGCAGATACTCCTTATCCTTACGGTATTCGATATTCGATATTCTTATTTGTTTTATCTTCTGATCTCATCTTATGTTAAACTTGATTAGTATCAAATTACGATCTGAATCTGCATCCGCTGCCGGTAAACTGTGCGAATTAATCACTGTGTTCTTTAATTCGTGCCTAAACATAATATACAGGTAGTATAGTAGTCTAAATGATATCTTTTTGAATCGCTGGATATTTTCTATGCACACCTACACATGATGTGGGGTCTAAACCAAGGGTTTACCATGCTTAACACCTGTAGAACTCTATTGATTATTTCCCTAAGTCATTCCTTGTTCCTAAACCATAGTCCTCTACTTCACTTCCATCTCTTCAAAGGTTAACTACCGGCGCGTCCCAATGCCTCATCACTATCAGAGGTTTCCCGCCCGGAACACCAGCATTTATGGCCTCGAAATGACACTATACCTTACAGTAAAACACAATATTTATTTTTTACAAAATACTCGTTTTTTAATGAGTAAACATAAGAAGACCATATCACAGCAATCCTTAAGCAAAATCTTTATCCATGCTAAGTCTCGCAGGTTACCGTATTGGATATGGCATTTTACCAGTTATTAATAAAATCTTTAGATATATTAAGTGTCTAATAACTGAACCGTAAAAAATACGAATGAATTTCACATCACACGTTATTGCGTAGCATAGGTTTTTAATCTGATGTTTTAAGAGCGATTGTTTTCATTAGCTCATTGAATTAAAAACAATTGCTACAAATCTCCTGAATTCATCGAATAGAATCAATTAGTGTCGCTCGCTCCACCCTAAAACCCGATAAGTACCTGATAATGCATCAAAACGTAAAAAAATATCAAATCGTAAAACTCAGGCAATTATTAAAAGAAAATAAAATAATGCAGAGGGAACATATTATGCAATTCAGCAGCTCGGAAGTTCTATGATCGAAAACGAATTAAGAGAAAAAATTACGACGAGTTAAGCTTGGAATAACGCCCCAAAACCCGAATCTACACATGCAAATTAGATAAAATTAAGAATTTCTTCGGCCAACCTGTACGTAAACAAAATTCCACTTAAGCCAGGGCCATTAGACAAAGTTTGATGCGGTGAATATGAAAAATTTACGTAAATTTAATAAATATATACTGAAAAATAATGTACGGATGGTATGTAGCATGAATATTACCTTGGATCATTACTTCTGATTTAAACGAGAAACATTAATTTACTTCAACCTTTAAACCTTCAGAAATACATTATATTGGGTACAGTGCATAATATTTACCTTCACGAATTTCACACTCGGGATTTATTCGTTGGTAGGTGTAAAACTTTTGAGACTGTTTTTCACTAATTCCGAACTCAATACGCTATGCCTTTAAAGGTTGACGAATACTTAAAAATGAAAGAATCAATTGAGGCTCAGGATTAATAAAATACGTCTTATGAATTTCACATATAACTAAAATTGCATTTCCCAAGAACAGAAGGCAAACATTTCCAGTACTATAATTTTTAAGAGTTTCAATTACCCGCGATCCTGAAACTCGTAATACAAATGCCTTTTCAGGTAGTGACCTACAGGTATGTAGCCTGTATATTTGGGCCCGCCAAACAACCTTTTGTCCTTGATATAATTCATTAAAAGAGGATAATCTAAATTCATATCCTGAGACAGACATTCATCTGACGGGATTTTATGAATTATTCCTTCTCCTCTAACCCTTAAACTCAATCACAACCCCGAAAGTTTCTGAATTGTAAGAGAAATGAAAAAATAACACGTAGAACACATTAAGTAAACAAATGGCCTTACTAAACTGATAGTGATTAAGGCTTGACTTAGACTAAGCCTAGGACGCTCTAGTTGAAATATTTTCTCCTTCCGCCCGTCTTAGTCATTTACTGAGTACATTTCAGTATTAAGTAATTGGCTGCGTAGATTTAGTAATTGTTCACCATCTGCACAGTTTGTCTATGAATTAATAAATCTTTACTTCGGGGAATTATGAGATTGTTGTACGACATACCTCCCCAGTATCGATTAATTCTCAGATGTGAACCAATATACCGGATTCATATAATTTAATTTTGTAAAAGAGTCACTAGAAAATTGCACGATAAATAACTGAAATGGAAAGCAAAACTAGGACCTTAATTTTGAAGAATGATTCC